>VDFB02075321.1:298447210-298696959 GCA_007258455.2 Sequoia sempervirens | reverse complement strand
GCAATATGGATTGTCAAGGCATTCCATCACCACAAGGCTAGATTTCTTTCAGGAATTTTATGAAACATTTCACTATTCTACCACAATTTTCATTATTGTCTAAGAAATAAATCTAGCAAATAGTTCACTTCCTTGCTTCTATGGCTAAAATCCTAGAAAACAGGTTCTTTTGAACAAGATACACATGCTTGCAAAAAATATATCAAAGCATAATAGTAAATATGGTTTATGATGGCTTCAAACACCATGGCTAAATAGTAAAATCCATTGTTGAAAAAAATGTATCCAAGCATAATTGAAAATATGGATTGTCATTGCATTCCACCACCATCATCTTTGAATACCATGACAAGCCATAAACAAACAATATAAATAGTTCATTGCCTACTCTATGCCTTGTCATGGAATTCCAATCACCATGGTGTTGCAACGCCATGACAATCCATATTTACTATTATGCTTTCATACTAAAAACCAGATGTTTTCCAACAAGCATATACATGCACAATAGGATTCCAATTTGGAAAACACAGTGTGAGGTGACTATATGTCTGCGAAACAATGGGAACCCATAGATAAGAAATCATACACATAAACAGTTCATTGCCTTGTCTATGGCTTGTCATGGCATTCCAATCACGATGGTGTTGCAATGCCATAACAATCCATATGTACTATCATGCTTTGATAGTAAACACTCGATGTTTTCTAACAAGCATATACATGCATAATACGATTGGGAGTTGGAAGAAACAGTGTGAGGTGAGTTTATGTATTCCAAAACACAGTGGCAACCCATAGATAGTGGCAACCCATAGATAAGCAATCATAAAAAAAAATAGTTCATTGCCTTGTCTACGTAAATCGACCTTTATATAGTATTGTCCACCTTATCTTGAAGAGTATGCAATCAGCCAATCAAGTTGACTAAGATCCATTCATGGCATCTATAATTGTCCTAATGCAATGTAGATCCATCGTAAATTGAAAAATTTACAGTGTACAAAGTAGCAAATTTGACCTCCTAGGACCTGAAATAATACCCTTATGATACTAGTCACAAAAAAAATTCCATTAACTTTGTGCTATGCCTTAGGTTGAGATGTCATACACTAAGCCTCCATGATTCTTGTTGAAAACTGCAAGTCGGCTTAGATTGTTCAAACCTGCTTGGATAATTCTTTGTTGTATTGAGGGATGTTTGAACAAATCCTATTATCAATGCTTCAAGGACATACATCATATTATGAACTACGTGGCTGATCAATTGGATATCAAATCCGATACGAGAACCTACGCAACTAAACACTTCAATTGGTAACTATTCAATTGGGACTGTTTCAGTTTACAGTTTTCTCTTGCTTCAATCCCATTTGGTATGTGACAAATTTCTTGTTCTTTCTATTTTCATTTTTCCCTTCTTTGGAGGGCTAATATGTATCTTACTTAGTTGGCAACTATCTAGTTGTACTAGTTATGGCTATTATTTGAGAATAGCCATGGTTCTCTGTATTTTTCTCAACAACTTTAATTCAATAAAAAAAGAAAAAAACTATGCTATGCATTTCTTCAAATAGACAACTTTTTCCAACAAAATTATGTAACTTTAGAATCAAACATACAAAATTAAAAAACACAGTAATATGTATTATGAAAATTCTACAACATAAATCCATTAAGTCAGTATTGCAGCAACCCAAACCTGATATCAATTTGACCTTCCATTACACAATTTTGTAACAAGTTATGTCCTCAATCATAACCACAATTATACTCTACATCGTTGTTGTACCATCCATACCACAATAAAATCATTTCTATGCCAAAAGATAAAACAAGGTTATCATATATGACAAAAACAAATGGAACTTATATTTCAGGGATTTCTTCTCTCAGGCTGTGGAAACCTACTTTCCCTGGCATGTAAAACATGGCCATAATTGGGAATCATTAGCATGTAGCAGTATAAAATAGTCAATATTTATTCTAGTGTATACCATCGCGCATGGACATATTGGATATGTGTATTAAGTTAAAGATTATAAATACATGTAGATTAACCTAGTTTGAGCTTAGCATGCCTTTAAAATCAAACTCCATATCAATACAACAAAGCAAGTACATTATAAGCTCTTATGTCAAACTTGCATATTGTATTCCTAATTTACAAATTTCTTATGGCAATTGAAACATGAAATATGCAATAAATGGTGCATTTTTTGGAAAAGAGAAGGAAGAGAATTATTTAAATTAGTTAATAAATGCACCTGAGACTAGTTCCTACGATCATTTTGCATACATGGCACAAGAGGAAATAACAATATCAAGGAAAAACAATGTAAACTAACCCCATAAAATGAAGATTTATTTCAAAAGACTAATCATTTCATTCTAATGCAAGAAATGAATCAGAATACTGAAGACAATCTTTGAATCTTACCTAGGAGGATATGGGTTGCTTCCCAATCCTCAGCCCATAAAGTTCTAGAGTTATCAATAAATCTAATACTAATACTAATCTTGTCATTCTAATGCAAGCAATAAAACAAACAATGAAAATGGTCTCTCAATCTTACCTGATCACTATGGGTTACCTTGCAGTCTGCAACCCCCAAAAAAGAATAAAAATGCAATAGAACAAAAACATTCAAGTGCACAACAAGAATACACTTCTAACAATGATTATGGTATGATGCATGGAAGCTTACACAACACAATGTGTAATGGATTCTTTTGTTAGCTTTAATGAAACCATAGACCATAAAATATCTACAACACTCTAAAGTAAATGGTAAAATACATATAAAGATAATGGATAGTGTGATTGCAAGTTGGAAAACACAGTGTGAGGTGAGTATATGTCTGCCAAAACACAATGGCATGCCCTATATAAGCAATCATACATAGAAACAGTTCACAAGCAATCCCATTCCAATCACCATGGTGTTCGAATGCCATGACACTCTAGATCTACTAATATGCTTTGATAGAAAACACACAATGTTTTCCAACAACCATTTACATGCATAGTGATTGGAAGTTGGAAAACACAGTGTGAGGTGAGTATATGTCTCCCAAAAACACAATGGCATGCCATAGATAAGCAATCATACATACAAACAGTTCACAAGCAATCCCATTCCAATCACCATGGTGTTCGAATGCCATGACACTCTAGGTCTACTAATATGCTTTGATAGAAAACACACAATGTTTCCAACAACCATTTACATGCATAGTGATTGGAAGTTGGAAAACACAAGTGTGAGGTGAGTATATGTCTGCCAAAACACAATGGCATGCCTATATAAGCAATCATACATACAAACAGTTCACAAGCAATCCCATTCCAATCACCATGGTGTTCGAATGCCATGACACTCCAGATCTACTAATATGCTTTGATAGAAAACACACAATGTTTTCCAACAACCATTTACATGCATAATGATTGGAAGTTGGAAAACACAATGTCAAGTGAGTATATGTCTGCCAAAACACAATGGCATGCCCTATATAAGCAATCATACAGAGAAATAGTTCACAAGTAATCCCATTCCAATCACCATGGTGTTTGAATGCCATGACACTCCAGATCTACTAATATGCTTTGATAGAAAACACACAATGTTTTCCAACAACCATTTACATGCATACTGATTGGAAGTTGGAAAACACAGTGTGAGGTGAGTATATGTCTCCCAAAACACAATGACATGCCATAGATAAGCAATCATACATACAAACAGTTCATTGCCTTGTCTATGGCTTGTCATGTCATCCCAATCACCACGGTGTTGCAACGCCATCACAATCCAAATCTACAATTATGTTTTCATAGTAAACACACAATATTTTCCAACAACCTTATACATGCATAGTGTGATTGCAAGTTGGAAAACATAGTGTGAGTTGAGTATATGTCTACCAAAACACAATGGCAAGCCATACATAAGCAATCATACTTACAAACAGTTCATTGCCTTGTCTATGGCTTGTCACCACATTTCTTTGAGGCAATTTTCAAACTGTTCACTACCTTGTCTCTATTATTGCTTACTATTATGCTTACTAATATGCTTTCATAGACAAGGCAGTGAACTGTTTGAAAAAATGCCTTAAACAAATGTGGCCTCTTGAAATGCCATGACAAACAAATACAATTTAAAGTTGCAATTATCACTCCAATATGAATGAAATGGAAAACCCTCGTGGGTGTTTATAAAACACTTCCTTTCATTACATTCCTAAGGTCTAAATAACAAAAGCTTGTAAAGACATTCATTTTGTTTTCTAAAATTCTAAGATGCAAAACACTAGGTTTTACAAAACCCTAAACCCACTTAAAGTTTGAAAACAATTTACAAACAAAAACCCTCATTACAGTTTAAACCCCTTTACAACTAACAACCCAAATCATTACAAACCCCTCAACTCACTTTTTGCAATCTCCCCTTGCTCTGCAACCTTTCACTTGCAACTCAATGGGTGTTTTAATAACAAAAGCTTTGAACAAAAACACAACTTTAAATCCACATTTCATTACATTCCCACGGTTTTAACATGAACACATCAAAAAATACAAAAACGCATAAAGCTTTGAACAAAAACGTAGCTTTAAATCCACATTTCATTACATTCCCACGGTTTTAATAGGAACACACCAAACAATACAAAAACACATAAAACTATACATAAAAACCTTCAACATAGCATACAGTCGGTTAGAAACACCTCACCTCAACTCGCTTGGTCCTCTCCCTTGCCTGCGGTGCGCCCTTGCTCTCCAATGTTTTGTTTTCAACTTGCAAAATGAGAATATCTGAAGCACAACGGGTTTTCCATGTGAACAGTGCCCAACAATTTAAACTGCAACACACACCACCCTTTGGAGTTCCCGCGCTAATGGTTACCTTCTCGCACAAGGCAAAAAAAAAAGCAGCGTATAAAATGACAGTGTATTATCCACCATTGGACACCTCCTTGCTTCCCATGCCCTTTCCTTTTGTTGCCGTTTCCGTCACTTCTATCATCCGTTCAGCGGGCCCCTCACTACGCCATCTCTTCATGTAATGTATGGTACCATGTATGTCATTATGTATGTTTTCATGCGTTTTTGTATGTACATAGGTGAATTTTGTCTAAGAGTTAGTCGGCTCCTATTTTTTTTTTTTTTTGGTAATACTTCCTAAAAATTAGCCAGGTGATTGCATAGGACAGTACTATTAAACAATTTTATGTTCCTTCTGATGTCCTGCTTATAGGTACTATAAGTTATCAACGGCTAGAAAAGCATTAATTTGGGAGTCATAATTGTGCTTTTTAAAATAATTCCGCAGAGTCAATAACTGGTCTAGGGTACGGTGTCAATTCATTGACTAAACAGCTTTCAAAGAATCTGTACTGTACTTCCAAACAGCTATTGAGCTACGTTATTTCACACCCTTTTAAAAACTAAGTCTACGTTTTGTCTTTTTTTTGAGATTCCTCCATCTGGTACCTTTTTGTCAGTCAGATTTGGTATTCAACCGAAATTTATGGTAAAATGTGGTTGGTCTAAGAAGCTGCATAGCAATATCATAGTAACTCGCGAACTATTAATATGCAGTTGCAGAATAAACAAGTTAGGCCCACCAAATATGACAACCAAAAAATTATAAGATCCTGTCCATTATAATCTCTATCTGATTCATTTGGACTGCAACAATAAAATTGCTCCAAAATGACTGGATACATCCTGGCTTCATGTTCAGTGGATGCAATCTTTCCAAAAACCTTCATTCTGAAGCCGCTACCAGTATAGGTGTCAAAGGCTTGAAAAAGCAGTAAAAATAATATTGTTGGGGGCTGGGGCATCATGGAGGGTGGGTCTAAATCCCTTTCCTTCTCATGGACAATTTGCTTTCTTGGAGTGCTCATGCAATGGACTGCGCAAAAGACTTTTGCCAAAGAAGCGCAAGATGGTAAGCTAGTATTTTCGATTTTATCTACTTGCCATTTTGTTTTTCAGATTGTGATGCTTTTCCAGGGCCAGTACAATCACGTTGGGAAAGCCCTCTTGCTGGATATGTAGAGATTATTAGGTGTTAGTCATTCACAGGGCGGGTTGGTGATCCTTCCTGCTTTAGTTGCCATCCCTAAGGGATTGGGATTGTCTGATCTTCGGCCATTTGTGATTACACATCCAATTGGTGAATTTTCCTAACCATCCTAAAATAACTGGCTTGGAGTTTGAACATTGGTGTTATCAGTACAAAATTAAAAAACGTATTAGAATAAGGCAATATTCGTGCACAAACACACTCATATGGATCGATTTATCTATATATAGATCTTTCTTTCTGAAGCTGTATATACTATACTGCAGCGTTAAAAGGTTGCATTTTGTTTATAGTACTACAGTGTTCTGCAATTTGAGTCCATCTAAGCATGCTCCTTTGCCAAAACATTGGTAACAATATGTTGTGAGAACCCCACCTTCCTTAAAAGTCGAAAATAAAATGCTAATAAGGTAAATGATATACAATTAGTTATGAAATTTGGATGCTAATCATTACTCAAGAAGAGTTTACACGGTCAAAACAGAACGCTTCTGTTCTTATTTTAATTTCTGAATCGGTGAACACTTCCACTAACTTACTGAGGAGTGTACTAAGATCAGGACATGGTTGGCCTTAGAAACCTCATCCAGGGGTATTATTTTGCCAAAAAAATAATTTGGAAGTAATGGTTATCTCCTTGGGATTTTGATGTTGATTTATAATCTATTTTAGGCACAAAAGTTAAAATGCAATGAATCTGCCGGAATCTAGCCATAGATATTCCGTACACATGAAATTATCTATTTACAACTCTTATATCCCTGGTTTTTATATGTTGTAGTGAACTATTGAGACCACATTTTTTTTTGTTGTGTTAGTTTAGGATTTTATTGTCGTACCATGTTCTGTTTTCATCGTCTTACAGGTCATGCACTAGAGTAAAATCTGTTGTGATCGTTAGGATTCTAAAATGAGGTTCGGTACAGGTCTCTAGTGAATTGTAATGGAATAGATAACCAATTCAATGTTGTTTTGTACACCTGACAGATGGTACATTTTCTTCCATTCAGAGGCCTAAGAGTATCCTAAGCTTTTGATAGCCTACCCCCAAGTGAGCATGTCCGTTCTATGGATTTGGCATTGAACTTGGTGTGAGTGTCTATGGATCTAGTTGCAAAATGGCTATCCTAAGTTTCATAGAGTACTCTAAAGCTGGTGTGAGTATTTACAATATTTACTTTTTTCCTAGTAAATTGATAGACTCTGACATTCACTTCTTAGTACACAATCAAGTACAAGATACTGTTGGGCTTCCAATTCATAAACACAAGCCCACAGAACCATGCTCCCCATATAGTTCCCAACAAACTTCGCATA
The DNA here is from genome assembly GCA_007258455.2 of Sequoia sempervirens. Lineage (NCBI taxonomy): Eukaryota > Viridiplantae > Streptophyta > Pinopsida > Cupressales > Cupressaceae > Sequoia > Sequoia sempervirens. Next base: position 298,689,541 of record VDFB02075321.1, on the reverse strand, counting down.
TTGTGTGGCTTTTAAATGGATAAACACTCTAACCCACTTTAGAGCATACTAACAACCTAAGGATATTGTTTTGCTTAAAATATAGTAAATACTCACACCAACTTTAGAATACTCTATGAAACTTAGGATCGCCATTGTGCAACTAGATCCATAGACACTCACACCAAGTTCAATGCCAAATCCATAGAACAGACATGCTTGTGTAGTCCCACCTGCAAGTGTGTGTTTATAAATAAAACAACATCCCTAAAGTGATAACGGATTTAAAAGTAAAAACAGTATCCTAAACTTGATAGCCTTACTCTCAAGTAGGTGTTAATGATTTTGGATTTAGTAGTTGAATAATATCCTAAACTTGATAGTGCACTCTCAATTGGGTGTTAGTGTTTATGTATTTTGAACCAGAATGATATTCCAATTTTGATAGCGTACTCCCAAATGGATTTGAGTATTTATTGGTTCGCCAATGGAAAAACCATATTCTGTTTTTTATGTCTGTCCAAAGATGTAAACAAATTATATCATTTATCTCATTTGCATGTTTTCTAAATGATTTCAAGCCATTTACAGTGCTAACAAATGGTTTAATCATACTAGGGCTGCTATCCAATGGAGATTTTGAGGCACCTCCTGAGCTCAGTTTTCTCAATGGAACAGTCATAGTAGGTGAGACTGCATTACCAAGCTGGAAGGTCCAAGGCACTGTTGAATACATAAGATCAGGACAAGCCCAAGGTCCCATGGTGCTGGTAGTCCCCCATGGAAAACATGCTGCAAGGCTCGGAAATAATGCAGAGATCAGTCAAGGGATTGAGCTGGATCGAGGATCAATTTACTCTCTCACCTTCAGTGCTGCTCGAACCTGTGGACAGCTGGAGACCTTGAATATATCAGTCTCACCTGCAGCAGCAGCAAGCATAGATCTGCAGACTCTGTACAACAGTGACGGATGGGATGCTTATGCATGGGGATTCACAGCAATTATAGATGAATCTGAGCTTAGTTTTCTCAACCCTGGCTTGGAGGAGGATTCAACGTGTGGTCCTTTAATTGATAATGTGGCCATCAAGAAGATTTCTTTGCCAGATCACTCAGATGGTATATCTTTAATTTCCTTTGTATGAATATAGAAACTGATTTTACCTGTGACTTGCGATTTGTGCTGTGCCTATTAATTAGTCCAAAGATACTTCACTTTGCATTTTACTTAGTTGCTTGATCTGGTGTTCCCATGCAGAGGCCTTTCTCAGTTTTTCCAGCAGTTGAATAAATTTAGAGTTAGTTTTCTATATGGTCCCAAGGTGCATTATTATCTCCACTACAGTATTTTCCAGCATAAATATGATTGCACGTACATTATATTTTCCATCACATATAAATATTTAGAGAAAAACCACCGCTTGCATTAACACCTTATGTAGTGGCTACACACCTTCAGCCTTCCTCTTTGTGAAACTACTAAGAAATTTATAATTTGCTTTTTCTCAGTAATGAACTCTCCAACTTTTCGGTTATAGACCTAATATAATGTCTAATCTAGGGTCTAATTTATGAACTTCCAGGATTCAAATCAACACAGCTAAGACGCATGCATGCTTGGATCTAAAAACAATTACTCAGAATTAAACACCAATGAAATCACTATGACCAATGCTCTAGCAATACACTGTTCAGTACAGGAAGTCTTTTACTCAGAATTCTGACTGCCACAACTCACCAAAACTTGCATAAAACCCTTGAATTTTATAACAGTTCAGAATTACACATAATAGCAGCAATAGAAATGATGATTTATGAGTTGCAGTAAGGTAAGTGCTGATAACAGTATAGAGCCCTTAGATCATTACAAAATATTATAACTGTTAAGAAGATAATGAATTGCTGGGGTTCACATCGATACCAAACGCTACCCTGGGCATGCACACTGTGATGCTGCCTGTAGATGTGTAGGAGGGTCGCCAAGCTTAACTAGTTAGCTCCCAGATTTCAGGGAAGATGATCCATTCACACGCAGTACCCATTAACTCATGACCAAATTTCTCTAAATTGCGCCCAGATCTGTTAATCCACGCTCAACATTCCCAATATGAATTGTAATGAAAAAGATGTCACATGTAATTGTCTTTCTCGATGACGCAGCTAGCTAAATCAGATCCCTAAGCAATTGGCAGCTTGTAGAAAGTGATTCTAGCCCTAGAAAATCCCTTAATTCAGCACAAAGGCAATTCCAGTAATAGGACTGCCAATCAAAGAGCAGGGTTTTCGTCATACCTTTGATAATTCCTTCAAGGATTTTCGTCCTTGCAGGAAGGCTCTTGAATTCCAGCGAATCAAATGTCAATTGTAAACTTTGCTACCTCAAATGATCAAATAAACCTTACTTTTATGCCTGTTTGTAGATAAGTGTAGGTCGGCCCAGATTTGAAAATGTATGGGTGCCAAAAAGAGCCCAAATTTTGGGTCGGCTACAGCAAAAACTTATTATTATTATTAAAATAGTTAATATTATTATTATTGTTAGTTTTCTTTATTCTTATTTTAATAGTGTTTAAAAACACTTATTAAAATAAAAAGTAAGGATATCAGAGCGCTGGGGTGTAAGGGACATGACACTTTTAATACTTGTTCTTATTTTGATTTAATGGTTCGAAAGTTTGCCACTTAATTGGCTCAAAAATATCTGTTGAATTCTCTTGTTCTTTCACTGATACTTCAATTCTTTAATTCATACCATTGTCTAGTTTTCCTTTTTTCGTTAGATAATCGCAATCCAGGACTTTCTTCAACTTTGAACTTCTTCTGCCTGTCCTTTAACATTAAATTGCTAAATAAGGGCTTTCACCAGGTTCAATGCTTGAGAGTTGAGTATGGTTGTTTGTTATACATCTTGTATGTCTATTTAACCAAAAAGCAAAACAATAGTTATGGATTCTAAAAAGTACAAGATAGGAAAATTAAGGTTGGGTTGTTGATGCTTAGACAAATTTAACTCCATTGCACTAACAGGAGAAGTTGCCAGTCCCATGCAGATTTGATCAGTGACATTCTTTACTTTTGATATTTTTGAAAACTCTGCTAAATCAATAAGCCATGCCCCAATCCACAAGTTGTAATTCTTCCCTTAAAGAAAAACTCGTCTAAATCAATAAGCACAAGTAATTTGTCCATCCAGTGTAGCAACTGATGAACAGAAGGCAGTTCCTTAATTTCAGCTCTAACGCTTCTTGAATTTGTAATATCTATGCCTGCTACTAGCTATAGCAGAGGACCAGTCTTAGGCAAATACAAAGCTAGCTTACTATCATAGAAAGTTCATCTAACTTGCATCTAGCTTTATACCTTTTGTTCATCAATCATCTGCTGTTTAATGCAGGATGGGCATGTTCACCCTATTAACAGCAGCTAGGTTGGCTTTTGGTCGCTCTTGCTTTACCTGCTCCTACCCTTATGGTTCAGTATGTGAATAAATAGCTGGATGATGTTCCGATATTAACACCTTGAGATTGTTGCTAAGACAACAAAATTTTCTCTCTCTTCAAATTGATAAATCAGATTGATGCTTCTGATACTACTGTTGGATGATTAACAGAGGGTTGTGATTTGCATGTTTGCTCATGCGGGTAATCATTTTCCCACTTTTGTAGCTTACCAGAGAGAAGTTGAGCATTCTTCTTGTCTATTCATAGCTAGTTGTACGTTTAGAATCCCATTTACTTAGTTTGAGCATTTGCACATTAATGTAGTTCCTTCCTTTCTCTCTCATTCAACTTTCAAGTGGAACATATCTTTAGTTGCAGTAATTGTTTGCCAGTATAAAAGTCTGCCCGATTACCATTTCACCAGAACAGCTAAATAGTTTATGTTGTTGTTTGCAGACAACTTGGTGACAAATGGAGATTTTGAAGAGGGTCCTTTCATGTTCCCAAACTCTTCAGTGGGAGTCCTCTTACCTCCCAACCTTGACTACGAAACATCTCCATTACCTGGTTGGATTGTAGAATTAAGCAAGGCTGTGAGATACATAGACTCTAATCATTTCTCTGTTCCAGAAGGAAAAAGGGCCATAGAGTTGCTCTCAGGTATGAAACTTTCCATTTCAAAGATCTGTTAATCCCTTTTGGACATTTGTGGACGGTCATATAATTTCTTTCTTTTTTTCTCAGGCAATCAAGGCTCCATTACACAGACCATAAAAACAACCACAGGCAAAAAATACAGTCTCAATTTTATGTTAGGAGATGCAGGGGATAATTGCCACCAACCCCTTGCAGTGATGGCCTTTGCAGGGGATCAATCACAGGTTGCCAATTATAGCTCTGTCATGAGTGACCCTTTTCAGGTTTTCAATCTTAGTTTCGTGGCAAATTCTGAGAACACTAAGATTGCCTTCTACAGTATGTATTACAACACACAAATGCTAGATAACAGTTCCCTGTGTGGTCCTGTTATTGATCAAATTAGAGTCACTGATTTCACAGAGCTGAGCCAGGGATATGTATTTCAATTTCCTTTGAGATTGATGTACGTTGCCAATCTGCTAGTTTTAGCATTTCTACAATTCTTTCTGTAGCTATATGTACACTACTCAATCCAGTCTCATGCATATGACTGGAAAAAGTCTCTTAGATTGTATTAGCTAGGATGAATCTTATAATTCAAATATTTATCAGTAGAAAGAAAAGAATAATAGATTGAAACGACATCCTAGAAAAATGCTGCTGTAAACTGTGTACTCTTGAAATATTCATAACTCTTTAAGGATTTCAAAATTATATGGAACTATATGAAATTTGGCAAAAGGTTGCTTCTGCTCATTTCTATGAACAGACCTTATCTTGTTTGGTGGGGTATGATTGTTTGTCCATATTTGCATAATCTTCACTAAAGGTAAATGGTTGAAGTGATAGGACGTCTATGATGAAGATTTGATATTTATTTTTAACCATCAGAACATCATTCAAATTAAAACCATTCACAGCAACAATAAAATCATAAGAATAGAACTGTACTTGACATTCAAGAATGTTCTGTGCTGCCTTGTCTGCTATGCATTGACTGGATTATGGTCTCTATATTATTCATCTCGTCTTGTTCTTCTTCTGAAATGCCTTAAAAGGATACATCATTAGAGCACCGAAACCAATTGAACAAGCAGACTGTTTGGGCCACCTAAGCCTGGCCATGTGTCTATTTACCTTTGGATTCAGATACAATCATAATGTTCATGTGTCTCAGTCTGATCTTAGTAGAAAATCATAAACTCTATTCACCTGGCCCTGAAAATTATTCTCACAAAAGCAGGCTTATCAAGGGAAAAGCAGAGATGTTCATGTCTACAGGGGCTTGCTTTCCATGCTTTTGTTGGGAGAGATTTTTCCTATAATTCTTTGTTAAGCTGAAACAATTTTCCTGTTTGTTGGGGACCTGAGGTAATATATAAGATTTATTTGAAAAAAAGCAAAGAAATTAAGCACAAGGGTATACTACTGAAGTTTGGGAGCATGTGTCTGCAGATTGCAAATTTGGAGACTTGTGGTTGACTTCATAATATGGCCAAAAATCCTTTACTAGAACTTCTAACCCACTACGACATCAGGATAAGGTAAGATATAACTTATGTACCATGCTCTTACTAGTCAGTTTCTTGGATTCTTGGAGGAAATTTACAACAGTGGTTTTGACAAGAATGGGTGGTTTTGACAAGAATGGGTCCACAGAAAGAATGTGAAGTAACTTATACTGCCAAGAGTTTTACATTTTATACTCTCTTGCATACTAGTCACGGACAGGATTTTCCAGGAAGGGTCTTATTGTTTTTTATTCTTTGAGCTGTGGGTTGTATTTGCTTGATTGATCTCCAAGTTCTGACCAGGGAACATCTTTCTTGCCTTTCTATTTATATTAGATTCTGCTCCTCTGGAACACTGGAGGGAGGATTCCTTTGTTGCTGTGGGAAAAGCTCCTTGGATTTTTTATTATGGCCTCAGCATTTCACATCAGAGAAAAACTTCTCATGTGAGAAACTCTTGTGACACAATGGATTGATGTAGCAGGTCTGCTCCTCAGTTTAAAACTGAAAACATTCACAATCTCCACAAAACACAAGCAGACAGATAATTGAAGAACATTCATGTATGAAAACAGCAGACACACACATTCTCAGTTACACAGTATCCAGAAAATATCCAGGTATCTCTCATATTTACAGATCAGAAGCTTACAAGGGCCTTTTTTGCCTCTATAACCAAAATCTAACCCTTTTGAATCTATCCTTCCTAATCTGCTTAAAATCCTCCTTTGCTTAGGAGACACCTTCCAATTTGATCTCTAATTCTCTAAATTTAATAATCACTTTAAAGCAGTTCCTAAAAGACTGAGTCACTAAAAGCTATTTATAAACATAGCAAAAACAGTTACAATCGCCTCCTACTTCTAAGGAATCAGTTGGTGGTCAACCTCTGGATTCTGAGGAGTTAGTTTGCAATATTCTCTCCTTCTTTTTTCAAAATTTTGAACCTCTTGGTTTAAAGCTTATTTACATGAAAACAAACTTCTACAAATTAAGACACTAAAAATCTTAACTGTTAAATTTAATGATCAGATTAAGATGCACAGAAAATTAATTCAAAATCATGCACAATAACACAGCAGATACCCTGGGAAAACCCTCCTCTTGAGGGAGAAAAACCCAGCAACAATATATCACTTATATATTGATATGTAAACACAAGAGTCTCCTTTACAAAGGCCGATATGAAGGCCAACAATAGACACCACAAAGTGATGCAAATACAGAAACAATATGCTGCAAGTCTCAGTAATAATGCACAGCCTTCTATCAATGAAATCGGTCTGCACTTGAATATATATCGAACTTGTGAGAAAACAACTGAACTGAAATTGAATGAATTGCAAGGAGTGAATCATCGAATATATATACAACATTTGAGAGAGGACGTGCCTCTTCAAATGTTCTCAAGTCGGCCTTCACCAAGAGTCGGCCACCAATAATAAATGACATCTTTTCATGGGAGATCGCGCCAAGTAAAAATCGCGTCTAATGGAGCATGATGTCGGCTTCATTCAAGATGCAACTCTTCATTATCAATCGTGCCTCTTGGAGACTTATAAATTAAATAGCTACTAGCTATCATTTAATTTATCCAATCAATTAAGATATATATTGGCTGGAAGTGACAACCAAAGCTGCTATAAACATCAACATTAACAACCTAACTTTGTATCTCTGCAAACCATTACATTTTTCTTCTTTCGCTTCCGGCCTCTTGTTGGAATAGAAATCCTCCTCTACCAATTAGTTCTCTTTCTGTTTCCCAACTATTTGAAAGCTTAGTAGTCCTCCTCCACTAAAAATTGTCATTGCTCTTTGCATCACTCGTACCCCATTCAGTTGCATCTGCACATAAATATTAGAAACAAAAATCAAGTTAAGGGAACCAAAAATTCCCATAGGTGCTTTCTCCTCCACATTATGCCATTTGGGCATGCTTTCAAATTCTTCTTTCATAAGGTCTTTGTTTCTTGGCTCTGCATGATGTTGTTCACAAGTCAACTCCTTTTTTTCACTATCCTCCTTTGCTGCACAACAAATATCTGTGCTTCTATTTCTTCCCTCAGTCACCCTTGTTCCTTAGGAAAGTGGTGATCTTCTATTCCATTCTCATCACTAATGGGATTCTCTAGACATTCCTCTAGCTGCTTCGGACAAGTTGTGTTCTCTAAAACCAATAGGACTTCATCACATATGGGGCTCCCAAAGATTTCCATCTCTACTGCATCTTCCTCTCTAATTTGAACTGCTTCCACTGCTGCAACATTTTGGGCCTCTTCTTGTGATAGGCTGCATTGCTTCTCATTGCAGTCTTCCAACTCTTTTCCTTTTGCATTGTAATTTTCATTGCCTTCCCCTTCTTCAGAGTAACACAACTCAATAGCTCCATCCAACTCATCTATCTCTTCATCTTCTTTCTAGTCATCTATCTCTTCACCTTGATCCCATTCATCTATCTCTTCTCTGAAACTCTTGGAAAATCACATTTAAAGGTCTTCTATCCACTAGTATTTCTGCCAACTCTTAAGAAATTTAATCTTTCCCTGTTCTAACAGTTCTATCCCTTGGCTAGTCCTTGCTTCTATGGTTTTTCTCTCTGAATATAACTCTTGCTCACAAGATGAGTATTTATCCTCACTATTCTTTTTCACCTTTTCATGACTCTTTAGTGCCTCTGTTGTAGATTTCTTTATCTTGGTCTTCTTATTATTGCATGCCTCATAATCCTCCAATAGGGAACTTAATTCTTCCAACTCAATCTCTAATTTTTGCAAATCCTTTTGCTGATCCTTGGTTTGTTTCTATCTTTGTGTCTTATTATTTCTTCCAACTTAGTTATCCTCTTTCTCACAGTATGACAAAACTCCATCTTTGCATGCATAGCCAAAAACCAAATACGCAGCTGCAACTCTAAACTATTAGAACTCTTCTCTCAATTTGTCTACCAAAGCTTGAGTTCTCATACATGACAATAGTCTTCCTACACCAGAACTGCCTATATATAAGATGCTCTTTGCATAAGGTAGGAGGTCATAGACCATGCCAACATGGCCATTCAGTACTTGGCCAACTCTACGTATCAAACTAACTAGCATACCTTTTCTGCTCTTAATTTCTGACTCTTTGAAACAACTAATCTGCTACTTTGAACAACATAAGCCCAACCATCCAGCCCTGCAAATCAACTCATTTAGTTCTCTGTTTTAAAAAAAAAAAAACTCTCCTTAGTTTCCAAAGTGCCCTTCACTACATTTTTTTGCAAATCATCACCTTTATCACCGCTCTGCTTCACCAACCCTCTTGACTGCAAAGCTTAATTGCATGGATAAAAATGTTGGGTAAGCATCTTGCCCAGACCAATTTAAACCCTTGATAGGACACCAAAATTTGATGGAAATCCATGTGCTACAATTTATGTCAGTTGACATAAGACACAAAAGCATATTCAGGCTAAATTGTTCTTCTCTATTAAAACATTTGACAACCATGGCACTCAATTCGATCTAGAGATGCATCCAACAATTTACAATAAAATAGAGGACAAAGTGATAATGCTAGAATAGGCACAACAGGTGCCTCAGATTCCTTGTTGCAGAACTATTAATCTGTGGTACTCTTCTTCAATTAAAATTTTTTCTTCTACAGCAGCTGCTGCCTTCTTGACAAAAAACTTTGGCAACGGCAGGCAACTTGGCAACGGAGAATTGACAAACGCTAACACCCTCCTCTTCCTTCTCTTATGTTGACTTGGTAGCCTTTTTACTTTTACTTTTTGTCTGTAGCAGCAAACAAAAGTAACCATAGACTTTTGTTTGATATTGCAACACTCTTGAGTGGTAACTTCACACTTAATATAGACCAAACAGGTCCTTGTCAACTTCCTCCTTTGGGACTCTCCTCCTATCATAGCAGTCGAATTTATACTCTCTGTGGAGTCTCTCTTAGACAGCGCTCCTTTCCATCATCCTCCCTTCCCCTCTTTGCATGTCCACAGCAAGAGAGAAATGAAAATAAGATTAGAACTTCACCTTCCTCGTGGTTATCACCCAACACAGCCAACAACACTACTGCCCAAACCTATGTGCCTCCTATCTTCATTTTCCTTTTTCCATTCCTAACTTTGAACTCAATACCAATATTTTGGCATCTGGTTTACTTGGTAGTATTAGTGGAGAGCACTATATATGATTTGTATCACTGCGGATTAGACCAAGGAGTACAAATATACTACTGCACATAACACTCTTCTACTCGGCATCACAGGCACAAGAATGATTTGCTCTGATACCAAACTGATGTAGCAGGTCTGCTTCTCAGTTTGAAATTGAAAAATTTCAGTCTTTACATAACACAAGCAGACAGATGATTGAAGAACATTCATGTATGAAAATAGCAGACACACAGTGAGGAACACATTCTCAATTACACAGTATCCAGAAAATATCCAGGTATCTCTCATATTTACAGATCAAGATTGCAAGGGTTTTTGTCACCTCTATACCCAAAACCTAACCCCTTTGAATCTATCCTTCCTTATCTGCTTAAAATCCTCCTTTGCTCAGGAGACACCTTCGTATTTGATCTCTAATTCCCTATATTTAATAATCACATTGCAGCAGTTCCTAAAAGACTGAGTCACTAAAATTTATTTCTAAACATAGCAAAAAAAGTTACAATTGCCTCCTAGTTTTGAGGAATTAGCTGGTGGTCAACCTCCTGATTCTGAGGAGTCGGTTTGCATCATGGATGTATCCAAGTCACTCGAATTTTTTTGAGTTGGTGGCACTAGGCCAAGATCGAACCTTGGCCATCAAGAAGGTTTACTGAGCTTACATCATAACTTGACACCCCAACTGTGTACTATTGCAAAAGTTGCATGCAGAGCGAATGTATTCCCACTGATCCGGAGAATTCTCAAACTACAGACAAGAAAGGGCATCCTTCACTAAATGAATTGTTTCACCTTCCCTTCCCATGAATGGTAAAAGTCCAATTTCATTGCTTTTGTGTACCTAGCCAAAGGGTTTGCCCTAACTAATTGGGCATTGGCTCAAACAATAAAGTGCTCATCAAATGTGGTTGCATCACTTGGGAACTACAAATCAACTATGAAAATGTACAATTTTTAAGTATCGAGGACACCATTAACATGGGAATAGTTTGAGAAGTTTTCCTTGGCCAAAGTAGTTGTTAATGACTCAAAAATCAGGGACACATTGGGATGCATCCCTAACCCATAGCCCCACTACAGTCCCTTGTCCTCCAGGGAATTTTTTAAAATTTAAATAAAACTAGCACTTGCACCAGAAGGGGTGCAAGGGTTACGCCGATAGAAAAGTATATGTAAGTTAACATATTAAGGAGGCATATTCTGTATAAATAGTATGTGCATTTATAAGTAACTTTGTTATTTGTGACATTACATATTTTGAAATATAAAAGAAAAAGACAATGATGCATCCATGATTTATTATAGATTAAAAAAATCTAAATGTCTTGAGTTGCAAATACTAAGCCTAAAATATTGCATCACTAGGTAGTCACCAGGTCAACAATTGGTTGTGCTGCCCTGTAGGCTTATGGATTGACCGGTCATGTATTCGTATCCGGATAAGGCGCATGGCTATTGGACAATCACCATCAGTTCCATCTAGATCAATTCTAGCCCATGACTCGTAGGGCAAAGCAGGGATGATAGCCTAACTCCACTAGTGGATTTCGATCTCTAATTGAATCTGCTTTTACATCTCACTTCTAGCTCTGCAACTTGAACTACAACCTCCACGCTAGTGAAGTGTTTGATAGAATGGCTCAACAAAATTAGAGTAATCTTCCTATATCTCTTCTTCGCTTTGGTTCTATCTATCGCTATAGATCTTGAAATCATCTAAGTCCTCTTCTGTGTTGGCCTACAAGAGCACATATAATTAGAAACTTAGTACTAGTTGAGAAGAATTCAAGAATTCTAGAGCTTCCACGGGCACTCTGAAAAAGGCTAAGAAAGAGTCTGTTGTTTCTTTTCACCAAACCTGACTCAAATAATAGGAACAAATAGAAATTTGCTTCCTATAATGAGCCCCCTATTCTGTGATTTATAGGGTGAAATTTGTAACAAAGCTTCTGAATTCTTTATCCATTTCTCTTAATTCTCTGATTCTGGTTTTCATTTATAAATTGCAGTGGAATATGTATCTTCTGCTTTTATAAGCTTTACATCAGACATACTAAACATCTGTAATAAGCTCACTGCCCAAAATGTAGTTTAGCGTATCCATTTTCATGTGCAATTGCATGAATCTTCTCTGAACCCTCTGTTAATTTTAGACGATCATATTAATGCACAGGGAATAATTCAAAAAATTTAGACAAGATAACACAACATATACCCTGGGAAAACCCTCCTCTTGAGGGAGAACAACCCAGCAACAAAGATCTCTCTTATTTTTGATGCAACAGTGGCAATTTTACAAAATACAATAAGGTCTAACACAAGACCGATATGTAGTTTCTTGCAATAAAGAACAACAGACAGCAAGCTCTAGATCACACCTGATAATATTAGAATACAGATCCAATAATGTTTGCTTAGCACAGAAGGTCTTCAACTCTCAGACTTGAAACACACTTGACAGAATCGACAGCTGTAGCTTCGCCTTAGATATATAATTACACTTTGATCAGACAATATATATTCGCATCTTATGATATTACCGATCTGGTAAATCCGTGATTAGATCACTGATGAGATCGCACTTGAATGAAATCACTAAACTGGTGTATACGCACTTAGATCTCAGATGAGTTCGCACTGATCTTTGCCCTTTTACATAGTCCGCACCTTGACACAAATTCAAATCGATAGAGATGACAATGATTTGTAGTCTCTTATTCACATATAGCAATCTGTTCGCACTTGATGTAAGTATTCGCGTTAGTATGAAAGCTGAGATCGCACCTTGATTGATCATATGTATTCGCACTATGATTTCAGATAAATTCGCATTGTAATCTTGGCTAAGTTTGCAATGTAAACTCAGATAGTTTCGCACTATAATATCAGATGGATTCGCACTATACACTGATTGAACTGAACTCGTCCCTTATACTTTACCAAGGATGAATAATCTGTATATATATGCTATGGAGAGACAGGTCCTTCAAGTCGTCCTTTGAGAAATCATAACTCTATGATTTGATGTCGGCTTTAAGCAGTCTTAACTCTTCTTTAATTACTGTCGACCACAGATAAAAATGACCTCTTCACAAGAGGTTGGCCAGAATGTGTATACTCGCCTCTTCACAAGAGGTCAGCCTTCAAATGATAAATACGCATTAAAGGATAACAGATTAGAATGAATTCATGTCTTCTCATGTCGGCTATAAAAAAATAAACAATAATAATAATAAATATAACGGCCATCAATCAATTATATTTCCACAAAGAAGCTGAGCTGGAAGGAGCTACCGAAGCTGCTATATAATTAACACTCCCTCTCAGCTAGGGAGAGAACTTCCAGCTGCACAATATAAGTCATCTCAATATGAGATCCATCAGTCATCATTGCCTGCAGTTAGATATAAAGAGAGAAGTATCACCTCAATGTGATAATGAACATCATGGCTACATCCATGTGTGAAATGGTATATCACCTCATTGTGGTGATGACCACCATGGCTATACCCACGTATAGGAAGGCGCTTATCACCTCATCGTGAAAGCATTTCTCTTCAATGTGATATCAACCATCATGGCTACACCCATGTGTGGTATGCACAAGTGTTCATCACTTGCATGATGTTGTCACCTCAATGTGACTTTCACCATGGCTCTCTCAGAGGGTGAAGTACAAGAAGATCACGGACTCCTTCACGTGATGTTGTCATGGAGTCACACACATGACATCCACCATGACTCAGCTCAGAGGGTGGAAACGAGGCTTTCACCTCAAATTCTTCCGTCGCAGAAGAAAGTACAATAGTAAGTACAAGTGTTCATCATCACCATGGCTCTCCCAGAGGGTGAAACACAAGTACAACTTATGTCATGGAGTCGCACACATGACATCCACCATGACTCAGCTCAGAGGCTGGAAACAAGGGCTTTCACCTCAAATTCTTCCGTCACAGAAGAAGATGCATCAACAAGGGATTTCACCTCGAACTTCTCTCACAAAGAACTCATTAAGCAAGGCTCACTGATACTGAGACTCATACTCAGTCAAGGCTGGATTCTCCACCGTACCAAGCTTGTCTCGAAAGTGCACAATCTTTACCCTGGCGAGAGGCTTGGTGAGAATATCTGCCATCTGCTCATCAGTGTTGATGTACCTTAACTGTACCGCCTTCCGCAGTACTTGATCTTAACATGCTTGGGGCTGTCATGAACCACAGGATTGACAGAGGGCTTCACACAACTCACCATGAATAATATTAGACTCCATTGATTGTCCAAACAATCCTGCCAGGAGCATTGAAGCCACATTGCTTCTCGAGCTGCTACACAGGCTGCAATGTACTCGGCCTTTGCTGTATTTAGTGCCACAGAAGACTGCTCCCTGCTGCACCAGGAAATCATGGCGGAACTCAACTGAAGCGATCGCTATAGGTTCCCTTCTGATCTGCAGCACAGTCATCTTCTATGGGTTCAGTAGACTCCCTCTGAATCTTTATATGCTTGGCCTTACAATGCTGCAACCTACACTTCTTCTTAGTAAGTTACAGGACTCCCTCTTGATCCCTGTTTTAGAATTCGCAAAGAAGTCTTCTGTAAGTGAACTCCCTCTAGCCACCAATTTAGTCTCATGGCTGCAAATTGTGACTACATGCTTGATCATTCCTTTGGTTGGCTTGACTTCTTCGTAAGATGTCTCAATCTTTTCATCGCTTAAGCAATCTCTTATCACTTTCCAGCTTCTAGCTGTTCACAATGTATTTAGGGAGAGATTACTAACAGTTCATGATTATTCAAGGAAATATCAAGACTGGAATCATTACTGTCTCAGGTTAAGTATGAACACATGGGAATTCCTCTATATAGTGTTAGAACATGAATAAGTAAATCATTTTGAAAGAGAAATATGTTAAAAGATTAAACTAAATGGATAAAGAACTTATCTCTATATAATTTGATGTAATTCTTTCGTTCATCTTTTACTCCTCTCGAGAGTGCCAAACTCTGCACAGCAAAAGAATGATCTGCACAACTACAGATTTCTTGAATGTATTAAGCAATTAGCATGTAGAACCAACTCTCTCAAGAGTTCAAGATTCTATCACAAAGCATGCATTGGAAAAGGATATCGATGTGATCAGCCTAACACAACGAAAATGCAAACCTCTTCTCTTCTCTGATTAGTATGAATCAACTCTCAATAGATAAATTGAAATCTTCAAAGGATCTTTGTCCTAGAAATCACAATTCAAGAGAGATAACAATCTCCTTGTACTACTCACACAAGATCCAAGATAAAAAATATAACTTAACAAACAAAGAATACTTATCTATTTTGTAAGATACGCTGATTTTAAGCATAGTTCGACACACAACTTTTACGGCTTGAACACAGGCCCATGATTTAGAATAGAAATTCTCTAGAGTCCTTCTGAGGAGAGGACTTATTCGCATCTGCAAACGAAGCATGCTGATTAGGCCTAGTTGGGCAATCCTTGGCGAAGTGCCCAAACTCATCACACCTAAAACATTGAATCTTGGACATATCCCTCTTCTTCTTGGGTGGAGGAGCATTATCATTTCCCTTGTCCCGATTCCTCTTGAAGAACCCTTTCTTTCCATCTTTTCCCTTCTTCTTTGAGACATGAGAGGCGAGAACATGAATGTCTTCATTCTTTAAACTTTGACTAACGCCTCTTGCCACCAACCTTGATTCTTCTTGAATGCAATCAGATCTTAGGCGATCAAACTTAGGCAGTTTCGATCTTGCACTGATTCCTTGAATGAAGGATTCCCAAGATGAAGGCAGCCTATTGAGGGCGAGCATGGTTAAATCCTTATCATCAACTATATTCCCAATTGTTGAGAGCTGGTCTCTCAAATTAGAAATCCTCATGAAGTATGCAGTAACTGACTCTTCCTTTGCCATCTTCATATGATGCAATTGATGCTTTAGTGCAAGGGCTCGGCTGGTATTGTTGACTTCGTACATCTCTTCCAAGGTCTTGAGCATATCTCTTGCTGTCTTCAACTTTGAGATGATAGGAACAATGTGATCCTTAACTGAGTCAACCAGAATCTTCATTGCTTTGATGTCTTTCTTCAGCCACTCCTTTTCTTCTGACTCCTCAGGTTCAGAAGTGCTAGGCTCCAAGAGGTCACCCAATTCATTTTCACGCAAGGTGAGCATGATCCTAAATCTCCATGAAGTGAAATTAGTTGCACCTTCAAGTCTGTCTTCAACCTTCAGACCATTCACCATCTTGGCTGAGTAGGATGAGAGAGCAACAAAAGGTATGCTGATTGGCAATAATCTGATCACGATCCTCAAACCCGCTCTGATACCATGTTAAATTTAGATGATTAGATTAATGCATAGGGAATAATTCAAAAAATTCGGACAAGATAACACAGCATATACCCTGGGAAAACCCTCCTCTTGAGGGAGAAAAACCCAGCAACAAAGATCTCTCTTATTTTTGATGCAACAGTGGCAATTTTACAAAATACAATAAGGTCTAACACAAGACCGATATATAGTTTCTTGCAATAAAGAACAACAGATAGCAAGCTCTAGATCACACCTGATAATATTAGAATACAGATCCAATAATGTTTGCTTAGCATGTAAGGTCTTCAACTCTGACTTTAAACACACTTGATGAACCAAAAGTAGCTTCGCCTTTAGATATATAATTACACTTTGATCAGACAATATAAATTCGCATCTTATGATATTACCGATCTGGTAAATCTGATTAGATCACTGATGAGATCGCACTTGAATGAAATCACCAAACTGGTGTATACTCACTTAGATCTCAGATGAGTTCGCACTGATCTTTGCCCTTTTATATAGTCCGCACCTTGACACAAATTCAAATCGATAGAGATGACAATGATTTGCAGTCTCTCATTCACATATAGCAATCTGTTTGCACTTGATGTAAGTATTCGCGTTAGTATGAAAGCTGAGATCGACCTTGATTGATCTTATGATTCAGATAAATTCGCATTGTAATCTTGGCTAAGTTCGCAATGTAAACTCAGATAGTTTCGCACTATACACTATGATCGAACTGAACTCGTCCATTGTATTCACCAAGGATGAATAATCTGTATATATATGCTATGGAGAGACAGGTCCTTCAAGTCGTCCTTTTTGAGAAATCATAACTCTATGATATTGATGTCGGCTTTAAGCAGTCTTAACTCTTCTTTAATTACTGTCGGCCACAGATAAAAATAACCTCTTCACAAGAGGTCGGCCAGAATGTGTATACTCGCCTCTTCACAAGAGGTCAGCCTTCAAATGATAAATACGCATTAAAGGATAACAGATCAGAATGAATTCATGTCTTCTCATGTCGGCTATGAAAATAAACAATAATAATAATAAATATAACGGCCATCAATCAGTTATATTTCCACAAAGAGGCTGAGTTGGAAGGAGCTACCGGCTGCTATCAAGCTCCATTCTTATCATATTGTGGAAGCCCTGCTCGACCCATCATCTGTAAGATTTTTGTGATAAGAAAAATCAAACATTATCTTTTTTCTTTTCCATCATAGTATTTTATTCCCTCCATTATTACAAGGTGTGCTGGCAGATTGACACCCCAAGCAAACATAAGTACTTTTGAAAATGCAAACATAAAGAAGCTTGTAGAAATATGCTTCGAGAGCTTGCATGGGCACTCTGATAAAGGCTAAGAAAGAGTCTGCTATTTCTTTTCACCAAACCTGATTCAAAGAATAGGAACAAAAAGAAATTTGCTTCCTATAATGAGCCCCCCTATTCTGTGATTTACAGGGTGAAATTTGTAACAAAGCTTCATAATTCTTTATCCATTTCTTTTAATTCTCTAATTCTGGTTTTCACTTATAAATTACAGTGGCATATGTATCTTCTACTTTTATAAGCTTTACACCAGGCATACCAAACATCTGTAATAAGCTCACTGCCCATAATGTAGTTCAACGTATCCATTTTCATGTGCAACTGCATGAATCTTCTTTGAACCCTCCCTCTCAAGCTCCATTCTTATCGTATTGTGGAAGCCCTGCTCAACCCATCATCTGTAGTAAGATTTCTGTGATAAGAAAAATCAAACATATCTTTATTCCCTCCATTATTACAAGGTGTGCTAGTACATTTACACCCCGAGCAAACATAAGTACTTTTGAAAATGCAAACATAAAGAAGATTGTAGAAATATGCCCAACGAGCCATCAAGAACATGGTTATACAAAATTCAAGCACTGATAGTAACAATCAAAGAATTGATTTTGGCAAAGTATTGCAAGCTGTGAAACCATCTTCTTCAAAGGGACAAAGCATTCAAATTCCTACACTACTTGGTATTGTAAAGTGCCCCTCAGATCGAAGTGATAAAATTTCAAGACATATATTGAAAAGAGTGGTAGAAAAGACCAATTTGCTTCTGATGTTGCTGATAATCTTAGCATGTATTCTGATGGGAGCTCTACTTTGACCGGATCTCGTAGAAAAGCAGGCAATTTTTCTACTGATTTCAATCTTAGTTATACTTCTGGTTACTTCTGATTTCGATCTTAGTTAACATCGGAATAGTTTAAGAATGAAATAAAACACAATTAGAAAACTAACAACCCCTAACAGATTCCCCCCCAAAAAAACAACTCCCTGAAACCATGGTAAGTGACTAACCTCAAGATTTTGCACAAAGAGTGCTGTGCTGTCAACAATCTGATGAGAAAAATGAGTAGAGTTTGCAGGAAAAGTTTACAAAACCCTACCACAACAGAAGTTTTTTTTTAAATGAGACTAACAAAAACCAAGCTTCTACAACTGTTGCTTCAATCTATTTCACAGAGGGAAGTGGAATGAATGTTAGATGCAAAGCTCCATGCGTCATTAAGATCATATTGACATAGAATAGAAAAAGCAGACCCCATCAGAGACGAGAGTAGGGTACAACAAGGCCATTTCCCCCTTCTCACAAAATTGTACGTGGACATGACTGCAATGAATCGAGAAGCTCTGATATGCACTCAATAGCATCCTCATGTAGATGACGTCATGCCTTCCCTGAAATCAGGAAACTTAACACCCAAGATTAACCCGACTTACAAACCATCCAAAAGACTATTCCATTGCATGCATCCAGCATGGTCTAGATATTTCTTTACACCTGTGTCTAAGACTACCTACTGACCAAAATCTTGAAGAGATTCCATCCTACAGCCAAAGACCCCTATAACATATTCAAATTATCCATAAACGACATGAATCTCCATCTCAAGTTGCAAGCGGCCAAGACACCACATATTCGGTTAGCATTCTTTTCAATGACCAGAATGAGAGAAAACACAGTAAAAAGCGTTGCAAACCAAAGTATGAAAAGAAGCACTTAACAACGCCTTGGCCATTTCTTCTCTTCAGACTTATCAAACTCCCCCTCGTCTTCGATGGCATTGAATTGATTCCACCCCTCTCCTTTCCCATGGCGACCATCATGAGGCTGCAACCTTGGACTTTGTTTCACAGCGGACATCCAGATGTTATACTCTCAAGGAAAGATGGCCAATGACTTGGGTCCCAAAAATCCAAGGCACACAGTGTAACCCTGGCTCCAGCACTTATTGAAACCGTCCAAACCTCTATGTCCATATTTGTCCTGCACAACCCTATTAAACATTCCGAAGGAGGAGTTTTAGACAAGATAATTTATGGTTCCATGACTGATATGCATGTGGTTTTAAATGACACCTACATATCTCCTTCAAATTTCCACACCCCCAACTCATAATCTCCACCCTACCCAGTTATCAAAAACCATAAATTTTCAGTTTCCATCATATTTTTCACAATCATTTTTCATTTCTAGCACAGGAAATTGGACCTCTGACCTTCATCTTTTGAATCCTCTTTTGCATCATTATGTGTCTTCTAGATGGTCTTTCTATGCAATTGTTTATATAATAGAAGTGAGAATTGTGATGGATCTTGAGCCAATGAGGTCTCCTTTCATCGGCCTACTTGTGTGCCTGCTGGGTGCATCACAATCATAATCGTAGTCTATTGGTTTGCAAGTAAGGCCATATCTTGGCTGAATTCAGATGTAATCAAAACATAACTTTTGGGAATTTAATCAAAATAGAACAGAGCATCCAATAATGCCTTACCTTTCGGAACAGCAAACAACTTCAATTTTTCGGAATACCGTACAATATTTGACACGAAGAAGTAACAGTAAACCACGATCGAAATACCTTACCTTTCGGAACAGCAAACAACTTCCAAAAATTGTTTCACAGGAGTGGTTATGGCATGAGACAGGTTTTGTCTCAAAGTTCCCACAATATATATAGCCTATCGGCTTATAACAGATTTAAAAAAAAAAAACAAAAAAGAGTTGAACTTTAAGAAAAAAGTATTTGGGCCACTCAAAAGTCCTTCCATGCCCCTTATGAAATCCAAGCACACCTTAAATGTAACCCAATCACCCATTTGTGTTGCCACTCACAATTACTGCAATCGTTTTTGCACTTGCAGCTCTGAACTTAAGTGTGCATAGTTTATAACTAATCACTGTTGAATACTCACATTGTTCACACAAATGAGACTTATGGCTTGAGGGAATGAAATCTAAATATACACCCTTACTAATGCCAAATATGATGATTTTCTACAAAATCTATAAGTGGCCCCAAAGACAGCCCCTGAAAGTTGGAAACAACAGTTTGCTTGATATGATTTGATACCCTCCAAACAATATGCCATTGGAATGATAGGCTAACACACTCTTATTCTCAGTGTGTTCAAACTTGGAGACATGGCGATCCTTTGTTCATCAAGAAAATGTTTTTGGATTGTTGGATAGCATGTTTCAGTTGTTTAGTTTTACCGAGTAAAAGATTCAGCACATCATATCTTCAATGCTTCTATTTCTTCTGCTAAAGACAGGGACCACTCTAGTAAGCACACATTCTTTTGTTTCCTTAACAATTTGCAATAAACATACTGTGTACTTTTGTAGTCTGATATTTTAGATCTTTATCAAATGTAATATTCGATTAACATTTAAGATTATATATATATATACTGCCATCCCCAAAAAGCTTACCGCCATCCCTCATTGTAGAAACACGATGAAAGATAGCTTAAAATGGCAGCCCTCCTAAATGAATCAATCTCATAATACTAATTGACTTAAAGCAGTGAAGACAACGGATTTCTTTTATTTTATTTTTTTCTGGGGGTGGTGGGGGGGAACGGGTTCTTAAAAAGGGATCAATTGACTGGTTAGCTGCTACTTCTAGGTGGGATCTCTCCCCAGGTAAAGAAAGCAGAGATAAGAGGCTTGTACTTGATTTTTATAGTAGGATCATACTAATCATCAACTATTCTACATAAGTTCTTGTGTCAAAGGGATCAAAATAACTGGTTGAGTGGTTCTCTGTTACTTGTAAGTTGGTTCTCTCCCGAGTCATAGAAAGGAGGGATTGGCTTGTAATTATGTTTTACAGTAGGATCATATGAATCAGAAAAACATTCTATTGAAGTCCTTGTGTCAAAGAGCTTAGTATCACTAGTCAAGTGGTTTCCTTTAACTTGTAAGTGGATTCTCCCCCTAGGTAAAGGAGGGATTGGAGGCCTGAATTGTAGTTTTACAGTAGGATCATGCTACTAAATAAACTTTCCTGTAAAATCTCTAATGTCAAATCGATCAACAAGTCTGGTTAAGTGGTTCTGTGTTACTTGTAACTATACGCGGTTTCTCTACCCAGTGAAGCAAAGTGGGGATTGGAGTTTTACAATAGGCTCATACTAATCTGAAAGTATTCTACGTGAGTGCTAATGTAAAAGGGATCAAAATGAATTAGTTTTACTACTAATTGGTAAGTGATTCTTTCTCCAGGTAAAGAAAGAGGAATTGGAGACTCATTTTGGAATTTTATTGTAGGATCATCATAATTAGGTTTCATCAATGATTCCAATGGTCCTATTTAGACTCAGTGCGTGCAATGCTGGGATCAGAGTCCAATCTTAAAGCGTTGGACAAGATTCATATAGTCAACGATCAGTACCTTATTGTTGGCATTATGTTAAGAGAGAAAATTGTTTGGTTCACTACCAGCTTACTATACAAATTAAATTTTACTAAGAAATGGGCGTGAGACTCGCTCTACATCAATCTCTGTTCAGTGCTCCCGCCTCTCTCTCTGTCTTCCAGGGTACCAGATTTTAGACCTGCTGTCAATCCCAATCAACTAAAACTCGTGCAACTCGAAGCAAGATCATATATGGTTTCTTATCAAACCTTATTTCCATGCCTGAAAAGAAAATGGATGCTATAAGAAATCGGAAACTTGACCCAAAGTTAAATTCTCTATACGATGTGGGTCAACATGTTTGGATCCTTAAAAAAAAAACTCTCATTTATGGCTATATGGTTGCAAATCCTGGTCCAAACATTCTGAGAATGTGGATTCGAGAGAATTGGAAATACAGTGTATCCGTGGAAGTTCTCCTTGTGCTTAAAGGATACATTTTGGCCATTTTCAACTCAAAAAGGAGACAGTCTTTCAAGGAGAACCGTGGATCATGAAGAAAGCATGACATTCGTAAAACCATGGTCAGTCAAATTGAATCACTTGGAAAACCTTAAAGCACAGTCTCAGTCAGGGTCAGACATCAACTCCTCCCAATCAAACAATGGCATGATTTTTTGATGCAGAAAGCATCTCTACTCTGTCTCAAACACTCTTCACCGTTCTGTGACCTGCATGTTAATTTTAAGAAACATCCACTAACACCTAAATATGCAACAACAACTGATAATCGAAACTAAATTCAAATCCAGAACTCAGATCCATTTACACAGCAGACATGCACAATAACAGGGACAGTAAACAGCAACCCTCCTTATTCCCGTTCTCATTGATTTCTCCTCTCCCAAATGTATCGTAGCTTTCCCCTTTATTCACCCCCAACCCAAATATAAACCCAAAACCTGCGCTTCCTTCAAGAAGGCAGAACAAGCCAAAAAAAAGAGCCGACCCAAACCTGACTGTTACAAACTTAAAAGCATGAACATCTGAGAGGTAGTGGGAGTCCACAATTAATCTGCGGTTAACATAAGGGAGGGGTAAATTTTTTATTAAAGTAAGAAGAAGTACAAAGCAAGGGTGTTACATGGCCCTATCAAGCTCCACCAAGTGATCCAATTGTTGAGACAGATCTGAGGGTAACTGACCCCGATCCACCAAATTCCAATCATGAATATGATCATAAGCCCATTTAGCCAAACAATCAACAACACCATTCCATTCTATAGGAATATGAGTAAAAGTAACAAACTCCAGAGAAGCACACAGGTTAAGAATCTGTTCAACAATCAAAGCCAAATGCCAGCTGACATAATCTAAATGCCGCCTATTCAACAAGTTCACCACAACCTGGGAATGGGACTCACATATGATCCTTTGCCACCCCAATTGACTTCTATGCTCCACAGAGGATAAAATGCCCCGAGCCTCCATTAAATTATTAGTATGAAGACCCTTATAAACAAATAAGATAAACTGAACATCTCCAGAGCTATCCCGACCAACACCACCAATACCAGCATGACCAAGATTTCCATGAGAAGAGCCATCCGTGTTGATTTTAAGGACACCCCGAGGTGGAGGGGATCATCTTCCCTCCCTATTCACTTTCGGGGTAGGATGTCTACATCTGTTGTGCATGAACTGTTGTTGCGGAGGAGGAAAATGAAGACGATTACAACAACCAACATCACCAAGATCCACCAAAGCAGATAGATCACACTTAGCCACAATAGTTTCTCCCAAAGAATGCAAAATTTTCCACCACAAGCGAGGGGCCACCAACAACACATCCTGAAAAATTCGATGATTCCTCTCCAGCCAAAGGTTCCAGATAATAAAGGATGGGCCAAGAGCCCAAGCAGCTTGAAGAAAGGAAGTAGAAACAGGGGCCTTGCCCCACTGATCCACAAACTCCACCAATGAGGAAACATGCCAACAGGGCGTATTCCACACCCTCCACCAAGAATGCCAAATCTTCCTAGCATAGGAACATTGGAAGAAGAGGTGAGAGACACTCCCCTCACAACCACGACACAAAATACACATAGAAGGGCCTTGGAAACCAAACTTACATAAATTATCCCAAGTAAGACATCGGTTTTGAACCACTAACCACATGAGGAAATTGCAATTGGGCCATGACAACTTGTGCCAAACTTGCTTCCACCAAGGGACCTCAATATCCCCAAACAACTGCCTACCTAGCTGCTTATAACCAACAGACATAGAGTACTTCCCAGACAAATCAGAACCATCCCAAGCCAAGACATCAGGTCCCCTCAAAGAGTTACAAATTTGAGAGGTTAAAACAATCAAATACAAAGTATGCAAATAAATTATTACCAAGGCCAAAGAGACAACCAAAATTACCAAAGAGATAATCAAAATTACCAAAGGGACAATCAAAATTATCAAGGGAATAATCAAGGTTTTTGGAACAATCCAAGGTTCCAGAAGAGGACATGGAACACTGGACCTAACAACGGTAATGTACCATCCCCCTTGGATAATCAACCTTTTGTTGATAATCATCCTGCAGACAAGGTCTTCCTAGCCGAAGCGACATTATTAGGATGGTGCAAATTGCACAACACAGATTAACATTTGAGCTACATTGCCATGAATCTCAAGTAGTAGCAAATATTTTTCAGGAACGAGAAGAGAAATGTCGAGGTAGAAGATCCTCCAGTGACAGGATATGAATAGTTCCTGCACCAAGATATGATTAGGCCCTTGTCATTGAAAATGTCAAGTTTTCATCCCAAGAATACCCTCCATACCCACCTAATCAAAGATTCCCACTTGCATCTAAAAACGACCTAGTAGAGATGCCACAATATCAAGCTGGATTGAAAAACCCATTGAACCAGTCAACAACAATCAATGGTTATAGTTTCCCTCCATTATATAACAGTGTATTGGTGGAAGGAACCAAAGAAGTCCTCCAATAGATGTCTGGAAACCCGTTTAGGGTATATCAGAGGAATGCTGGTCAAAGTGAACCCTTGACTACATCTATTCCTCCAAACAATTTCTAGACTCTACCAAATCCAAACGCTACCAATGTACCATCTCTTCCTAGAGATTTGCTAGAATATCGCCAGTAGAATGTCCAACCAAATGGGACAAGACAAGCTATTGTATGACAAGTGGAACAAAGGTGGCAAGCAAATCCTCAAGTAGAACGAGTTCAATCATAGACAAAAGATTGCCCCAGAGAAGAATTGAAAAGATTAAGTTCATATGTGCTAGAAGAGTTTAAAAGGATAAAGGTCAGCTTACCTTTGATCGAGCTGATGAGGATCTCTGAGATTCGAGAAACACTGTTGAGCAATTTGAATGAAGTTGTAGCCCCAAGAAATGCCTCACAAAATATGCTGAACAGAGTACCTAATGCTCCGACAAATACAAATGTTATTCAAAATGAACCAGAAGCATTAGGTAATGCATCTGATACTTCACAACAACCTCCTAATTTTGTGGGAATAGTTTGAACATTGTCCAAAAGTTCAAATCAAGGAGACATGATGCCAGAAGAGGTCCTTAAGGATACAAACATATTCCATGAAGAGATTTTGGCAAATGAATTACCATAGATCCCACAAAAGAAAGAACTTGTCCCAGGGGCACAAAAAGAAAAGAAACAAGATATTAGCAATCAAGAGAAACACCCGGTAGTCTTTTACCAGGTAAAAGACAAACCTGCCCCATTTTTATTATTAGTTAGAATATTTGGCAAAATGTTGCACAATTGTCTAGTAGATTCCGGTGCTTCGAGCAACATGATTCCATTAGCTATTTGCTAGAGATTAGGGCTTGTGCCTACAAGAACCAATAAGAAAGTCACTCAGTTAGACAAAACAAAAGTTCTTGTTATGGGAGAGTTAAACAATGTTCACATGCAGCTAGCAGCAGACCGAAGAGTGCAAAGTTGTATCGACAATTTCAATAGTTGATATCCCTGATGGATATGTCATGCTTTTAAGTAGAGATTGGTCAAGAAGGCTGAACGAATATATTTCTACAGACTTCTCGCACATGTGGTTGTCGTGGAAAGGAATCCCAAATCAAATAAGAGTTGATAGCACATCGAGGCTCAAGCTGATGATCACCAAATATGGAGAAAACAACGAAATATTATTTCTCGAGACAGACTTAGGCTCCTACAGGCCTAGAGTGAATGAAGTCTTGATGCTGTAGGGATCGACTCAGAAGATCAATGGGATGATTGACCCTACCGAGACATTAACTGATGAATGCCAAAGTTCCAGTGATGATAATGAAGAAATGTTTGAAAATTTCAGGAACTTTGTCTTGAGAAGTGTCCAATGGAAGGCAGAATTGCGTGAAAATGTCCACATCCAAGATCTTTTGTTTCCAAATTGGTGTCAAATCCACAATACAACTCATTCTTAATTTATATGTAAGATGTGTCACAAAGCCATAGAAGAAGTACAAAAAAGAGTTCCACAGTCATTGGGCCTTTCAAACCGTAAAGAGGTTAATCATATTGACGACCCTACCTCAATAAGAATGCGAGAGATAGAAGATCAACAAGAAGGAAACACGGATCCATAGACTCCACTTTCATCACAAAAGGAACAAGTTTGGACCCTAAGGTTCGACAGGTCTTGGACAAAGAAAGGAGCTAGAGCTAGTTTTGAATTAATCAGTCCAAACAGAGAAGTATACCTTGCAACTCACAGGCTAGAATTTCCCTACACAAATAATGTCGCAAAGTATGAATCATTGGTTCAAGGATTGCTACTATCCCTAAGAAAAGGAGCAAAAATATTACATGCTTTCGGAGATTCGGAGGTAGTAGTGAAAAAGATAAGAAAACAATATGTTTGTCATGATAAAAGATTAGCCTACTACCGTAATAGAGTGTGGGACCTCATTGAGAGCTTTGATGCTTTCAATATCCAGTCGATGAACCGAGCAAATAATTAGGTTGCAAATTCCTTAGCACAAGCAACTAGTTCATTGGAACCGCTCGCCATGGATGGCGTGAGTCAATTCATAGTGCAGTTATCATCAATACCGTCAATTCCAGATTGTTGAATTTTATGATCAGATGTAAATGCACAGAAAATTAATTTGAAATCAGACAAATAACACAGCATATACCCTGGGAAAACCCTCCTCTTGAGGGAGAAAAACCCAGCAACAAAGATCTCTCTTATATTTGATGCAACAGTGTCAATTTTACAATTTACAATAAGGTCTAACTCAAGACCGATGTGCATAACCTGACAACTTCTAGATCACACCTGGTAATGGCTGATTACAGATCTGATAAAAATTCACTTTGCACTAGACAAAGTTCGCCCTTGCTTGGACTGGTGAAACCGAACTTAACTCTCAGCCAGGTTTGCACTTGATGAATGTCACCAATCTGATAAGTTCATTCTCAGACGAGTTCGTTCTTTATCAACATTACAGATCTGGAAATTCAATGATGAACTTCAAACAGGTTCGCACTGGTAAGTTCAATGAACAGCCTCAAACAAATTCGCACTCTGTATTCGCCCTGGAATATTAGTTGTATTCACCCTTTTTATATCACCAACAGATATATTCGCACTTTTATATTGGCTGTATTCGCACTGTAACAACAGATGGATTCGCACTTTTAGTATCTGATCTGTATGTACTTCAGTAAGAGACTGAACTGAATATGATAAGCACACTGTTATTAATGGACGAACTAATGTCAATATATATTGATGAATGAGAGATACGCCTCTCTTAAAGTCCTTCAAGTCAGCCTCTAAGAAATCTCGAATATTCCTTAAATGAGGTCGGCCTTGATAACTATTATAAGTCGGCTTGAATGAATATTGTATGTCGGCCGTCACATCTCTTCACAAGAGGTCGGCCACCTTGTGATAAATCATTAATATCCTCTAATGATAGTCGGCTTTAATTAAATATGTTCTAATAAAAGACAACTTGATTTCTTTTATGTCGGCCATGAGATGAGCATGAAGACAATGAACATAAATTGAATAGCCAACAACTATCTTCAATTTATGTCTTCCAAGAGAATTCTGAGCTGGAAGGAGCTACCGAAGCTGCTGATACATTAACACGTATAATATCACAAATTTTCAAGTTTTTGAAGATGATGATCACATCTTTGAGTTTTTAACGAGTTTCGATGTTTTCGCAGCACAGATCATTGATGAAGACGAGACAACCGAGGAAGTTG
Organism: Sequoia sempervirens; assembly: GCA_007258455.2. Lineage (NCBI taxonomy): Eukaryota > Viridiplantae > Streptophyta > Pinopsida > Cupressales > Cupressaceae > Sequoia > Sequoia sempervirens. The sequence continues at coordinate 298,661,488 of VDFB02075321.1, read as the reverse complement.
AATTTGATGCTGATGGCATCATGAATCTGAAGACAAATATCATTCCAAGAGGGATGATACAGTTGGAAAGAATCTTTGATCAAGACCAAATCAACCAAGCAAAGAATCCAAGGATCGAAGGTGACCAATACAAAAAGATGAACATTGGAACCGAAGATGAGGTTAAAAATGTATACATAGGTAAAGCTTGCATATCCGAAGAAAAGACTGGAATAATTCAGAGCATGAGGGAGTTTTGCTAATGTTATAGCCTGGAGTTATGAAGATTTAAGAACTTATGATACTTCCATCATCACACACACAATTCCTCTCAAGCCAGGAGGCAAGCAGTTCAGACAGTGTCAAAGGCCGGTCAACCCAATATTGGAACCTCTCATTTATCAAGAAGTCAAGAAGTTGTTATCAACAGGAATCATATTCCCATTGTGCCACTCAACGTGGGTTGCCAATCTCGTTCTAGTTTGAAAGAAAAATAGAGAAATAAGGCTATGTGTTGATTTCCGTAACTTAAACAAAGCCTTTGAAAAGGACAATTATCCTTTGCCATCACTCGATGAAGTCTTACAAATTTTCAATGGTTCACAAATGATGTCCTTTTTGGACAGATATTCTAGATACAACCAGGTCCTTGTGGAATATGAAGATAGACTAAAAACAACATTCATGACCAAATGGGGAACCTTTGCCTATAAAAGAATGCCCTTCAGGTTGATTAATGCAGGAGCCACATTTCAGAGGGCCATGGACATCGCCTTCAAAGACTTGGTGGGGAAATGCATAATTATCTATATGGATGATCTGACAGTGTTTTTGAAGAAGAGAGAAGACCATGTAGAAGATTTGAGGAAAGTTTTTCAAAGATGTCGAAGGTATGGCATTTCCTTAAATCCAAAGAAATGCATATTCGGGGTCACTGAGGGAAAATTATTAGGTCACCTAATCACTAAGAAGGGGATATTAATTGATCCTTAACGCATAGAGGCAATCTCAAGGATCCATTTGCCTACTAACCAAAAGGAATTGAGATCTTTCTTTGGAAAGATCAATTTTGTTAGAAAATTTATCACTGGCTTTGCTAAAATAGTAAAACCCTTGAATGAGATGCTAAAGAAAGATGCCAAGATGGAATGGACATCGTCAACAAAGAAAGCCTTTGAAGAAATTAAATAGGCCATAGCCAATGCTCCTGTTCTTGTCAATCCAGATTATACAAAGCCTTTCTACTTATATTCCTTTGCATCAGAGCATTCATGTGCTGCAATGCTTACTCAGAGAATAGAAGAAAAAGATGAACATCCCATAGCTTTCATGAGCTCACCCCTTAAGGATGTAGAATTGAGGTACCCCAATATTGAAAAGTAGGGCTATGCATTAGTGAAGGCCATCAAAAAATTCAGAAACTATATCTTAAGGAGTAAAGTTTTCGCCATCGTTCCTGATGCGGCTGTTAAAACACTCCTAATGCAAAATGAGCTAGGAGATAGAAGAGGAAAGTGGGTCGCCACTATCCAAGAGTATGATATTGAACTACAACCAATGAAGGTAGTTCATGGACAAAATTTAACTCAAACTATGGCCATTGAAGGGCTTGGCCTAGTGCAACAAACATACGTATTAACTAACAGCTCCCCAGAGGAGTGGTATCATGATATCACTGCATATTTGCTAAATCAAAAGTATCCCACATGGATGAACCCAATGCAAAAGCGATCTTTTAGGCTTAAGTGCTAGCGTTACATGCTTCAAGGATTAGTACTCGACAAAAATAACCACGAAGGAATTTACCTGAGATGTGTAGGAAATGATGATGCTAAGAGATTCATGGAACATTTCCACTCTAAGTTCGGGATAGGCCATGGAGGAAGTCAGGCTACAACCTATCAAATTTTAAGAGGAGGGTACTATTGGCCCACTATTTTCAAAGATGCATATGGGCATGTCAAAACCTGCCACACCTGCCAAGTTACTGCAACTCGTGAAAAGAATCCGGCTATGCCACTACAACCAATCACGGAAGTGAAGCCATTTGCAATGTGGGGACTTGATTTTATTGGCATGATAAATCCACCTTCTTCAGCACAACATAGATATATTTTGACTACAACTGATTACTGCACCAGATGATTTGAAGCACAAGCATAGAAGAATTGTACGACAAATACAATGATCAAATTTTTGGAAGAGCACATTATTACCAGATTTGGCTGTCCTAATGCTTTAGTGTGTGATAATGGTTTTGCTTTCACTTCCTTGAGGTTTTCCAACTGGGCATTCGATTACAGGATCATTTTGAGATTTTCCTCAAACTATTACCCCTAGGGCAATGGGTTGGCAGAGTCAATGAACAAGAATTTGCTAAATGTGATCAAGAAGTTACTAGAGAAGAATCCGAGAGACTGGTATGCTTAGCTCAGATTTTCTCTCTGGGCAGACAGAACAAGAGCCAAGAAGTCATTGGGAACCTCCCCATATCACTTAGTTTATGGGCAAGATCCTATCTTTCCCATTCAATTGAGGATTCCAACATTGAAGTTCATGTAGGAGTACTTAGACCCATAGGACAGAGTTCAGATTCGCCTTTCATAGCTCCTATTACTGGAAGAACAGAGGGATCAAGCTCTTGAAAATTTCGCAAAGCATCAAGGGGTTGTCAAACAATGGTTTGACAGACGTGCAATAACAAAGTCCTTTAGAATCTCCGATCTAGTCCTTTATTGGGATAAAGCTCACGAAAGGAGAGGAGACCATGATAAATTTGACAACTTGTGGAAATGACCATATCATATTTCTGAGATATTGGGAGAGAACACCTTCAAGTTGAAAACCCTGATAGGAGAGGACATCCCACTGCCCGTTAATGGGCAATTTTGAAACATTATTTCCGACCTTGAGTTCCTTGATGGGACTTAGCTGTATATAGTTAGAGTAGTTGCTTTTTGAGTCTTGGTTTGTTTAGTTTAGTTGTTTTGCTTTCTTGGATTAGGTTTTTTTTTTTTTTTTTCCGCTTTCGGCTTAGTTTAGGATTAGATTGCTTAGATTAGTTTTGAATAAAGGAGGGCTTCCCATTTGTGAAGAGGGTGTTGTTGCTTATGAGCGCACTCTAGATTGACCCTACTAGGTTATGTTGAAAATGTTCCTTGGATAAATGTTTATGGAGAATCCTAGAATCCTAGATTAATTGTTTTAAAGTATCCTAGAGTTAAGGTTAGTACTTGACTAGAAGGGGAATCATCTATTGTATCTTTACATTGAGTCTTACAGTTATTACATCTTTCACACTTAATGAATTCTCTGAGTCATTATGGTTTCCTAGGCTAAGTCAGGGCTAAATAAAAGAAAATAATGAAAAGTCTTGCTTCAACACCACTATAATGCTCAAACCCATGTGAGCTTCACTGCTTACAAGCCAAAATGTGGAAATTTGTGAAAAGAAGAGAATATCAAAAATAAATGAAAAGATAAAAAGATAAAAAATCTTGGCTTTGGGTGTGCGGACATCTCTATAGGCATACACAAAATCAAAAGAATAAAATAATAAACCGCCAAAAGTAGAGCAATCTCCATGAACTTATAGAGATAACCTCGTTGGGGATATGGACGCTCGTTGGCAGTGAGGCTATATCCAAGGATGCTTTTGGGGTTAAGACAAATTGCACAAATAGCCATTATGAAACCGAAGAAGTCATTGTTCTTATGAGATGGGAATAAACACATCCACACACACTCATAACTGAAGGATGAAATGTCTTGATATAGTTTAGGATTCCTCTTTCTTTTTTAGTGCTTTTCTTAGCCAAAAGGGTAAGTTAATTGGAATTAATCTAAGATTCCAAGTTTTTAAGTGGGTACTATCTTTGGAATGTTTCGAAAGATTCCCAACGTGGAGTCACCAGATGTTGTGACCTAATTCACACATCACCCCATTGCAAATGGGGACCCCCAGTAGTTTTCTTTTTTGGGTTTTTCCTTCGCATTGTGGTTTCATAGGCCATTGATTTGAGAGCTTAGAGTTAGAGTTTTGAGAAGTCATCCAAGTCAAGTGTAGAGTAGAAACTTGAAACAATGCCTAAATGTCATAGAAGGGCTTTGAAGGTATGGAGGACGAGGATCACCTGTGCTTTCGATTAATTCTGACACTTCCTACTTTTTAGGGAATTTTCTCTTTTGCTTTTTGCTTTTCCATTTTTGGCACTTTTAGACCAATCTGAGATTTACTATTTTTAGAAATTGTGCTTTTTGCTTTTTGTTTTCTTTTTCTATTTTTAGAAAGTGCCAAGGTCCCATTGGTCATGGAGTCAAAATTTTCATCTTTGGAATCAAAAGGCATGCAAAAATCAACAAAAAATCAACTAAAAAGCTTGGAAAAGCAATGAAAAAACTGGAAAAATCAATGTGAAAATCAGAAAATCAACTAAAAAGCAAGTAAAAGGCAATTGAAAAATCATGAAAACCAAACCTCTAGAATGAGAAAATCAAGAAAATCAATGAAAAATCAACCAAAAAGCATGCAATTCATGGAGAAAATTCACCTAAGTCTAGAGAGATGGCAACCTTCAAGCTCGCCCATGAAGAAGAAAATGGCTAAGGCATTGGGAAGTTTGCCAAGAAATGGCAAAAAGAATGGCAAGTCTGTCCTGCCATGGAAAAGGAAATGGCAAGCCTACTCGAAAGTCTGCCCTACCTTGGCAGGAAGCTGGTGAAGTCTGCCCAAGTCTTAATGAGGAAATGGCAAGGAATTTGTGACGTCTGCCCTACCTTGGCAAGAAGTTGGTGAAGTCTGCCCAGTGTGGAAGAAGGAAGAAAATTAAAAATTTGGCTAAGTATGGATGCCTTTAAGGGAGAAAAATTGAGAAATTTGGCTAAGTATAAATGTCTTGCCTATGTAATGTTACCTTGGGGAGAAAAATTCATGAAATTGACTAAGTGCTTGATACCTCAGAAAATGAAATTTGAATTTTGGCTAGGTATGAAGAAAAAATACACGTAGAAAAGAAGTTCCAAAGTCCGCCAATGGATGGAAAAGAATCTATGAAGTCCACCATATCTTTGAAGAATTCACTTAGAAGTCCACCTAGAGTTTGGAAAACTCATTTCAAGGTCCAACCCAACAAATGGAAAATAAATATAAAGTCCGCCTTGGACTAGGAAGGAAAATGGCAAGCAATCTAGGAAGTCCGCCATGGAGAGTAAAATGCCAAACATGAAGACAAGTCCGCCTAAGAAAAGATGGAAAAATATTAAGGGAATTCGCCCTTGGAATGATGAAAATTGTCTAAGGCACTGTGAAGTTCGCTCTAGGCTAAAAGAGAAAAGTCTAAAGTTCGCCTCCAACATGAAACATGACAAAATAAATATGAAGTTCGCCTTGGCTAGAGAAATTAAAATAACTTAGAAAATAAATGATTAGCCATGGGAAAATTAAAATTTTCCATGATTAAATAATTTTAAAAGTTTGAGGAACAAAAATTAAAAGGTCGGAAAAATAATAAAAAATCCATAAAAACTTTATTATTTTCCAACACTTATCCTGACACTCAAAAGGATTTCAAACTCTAAAAGGAGAATCCTGAAGATTTTTAAATTTGGAAACTTACCTGGATAAAAAGAAGAAAAACAAGTCCAAGTTCGATGAACTCAGGATAAAATATGAAATTTCCAAAATAAATCAAACTTCTCAACTTTATAAAGGGATTCAACAAGTCATTTTCAACACATTCTTCCAAGTTCGATTGAGAAGAGAATTAATATCTCTCAAAATTATAGAAGAATATTTAACTTTTTAGGGTGAAGAATGAAGAAAGAGTTGAAAATCTTGAATTGGAGTTGGAATTCTTGGCTGAAGGGCGTACTTCTCAGCAAAAGGCGTGATCTTTTCTTGGATTTTTGGAGTAAATTTTTAGAAGTTGAATTCAATCCGCAACCAAAGGTTACTTTCAAGAGTTTTCAAATTAGATTGGCTAAATTCTTCTATTCTTCCATTCTTTTTCCATCACTCTGGAAAAATTTGTCAATACTCAACCAAATTCGCCCATTTTTAGCTTGCTTTTTCACAATAATTTTTTTTTTCAACAAGCTGAAAGTAAAAACTTTCGAACAAAGGCCTGAAAAAATACCAGATTTTAAAGTACTAATGTTAATTCTTTTTTATTATTGCAAGTTAATGATGACTCGAGGATAATCATCAAAAGGGGCGCAAATGAAGTTTGCCAGCAAAGGGTTGCAATGAGAGTCAACAATTAATTCTAAGTGGAAAAACATTATAGACACCGATCTCGGGCATGTAGACTTTGAAGAATTCAAGAAAAGGATGTATGGACATGATAAATTGCCGACACCAATTGCTCGCCAGATGGTGAGGAATGGCATCTTCTAAGCAGTTGGATTTCTGCCTACAATAGAATGTGTTGAATTAATGGTGGAGTGCACCATCCATTATGATGCACATAAGAGACAAATTGTTGCACCTAGCAAGAGTATTTTAGCTCACCTTAGAGAAGTGGAAATCTAGAAAGCATTTGGCATCCTAACACACCATCAGATAGTATATAGAACTATGGAGGATGCGAGAAAGTTGTATGAAGACCAATCTGAACTTTGTGCCACAAATATTAACAAATCATGGCTGGAAAAACCGAGTGCCTCCATGAAGAAAATGCCCAAGAAGTTCTGTCAGACAGATTTCAAAGAGGACTATGGGGACATTATTTTGATGTTAAATAGAATAGCCAACAATCCACACGGCACGCCTTTTGAGACGTGGATGTACTACTTCATTGATGAAATCTCCTCTAGTGTTAAGATGTTCAATTGGTCCCGAATGACTAGCGATAATCTCCACGAGTAGCTAATCAATCTAGAAGGGACAAAGTCATTCCACATGAGATCCTATATCATCTATCTATTGGCCAGGACGTACAAATATTCAGGACTGATATGCAAAGGTAGAGTAGGCAATGGTGAGAATGAATTTAAGTCGTATGACTATTACCTGCAGCTGTAACTCAGAGAGAAATCTCACTTCAGACGGGTGCACGATGCCTTCCTCATGTACATTACCAAAATACTCCAAGGAGGAACTCACCAGAGGCTGAGTCATGAAGCCAAAAGCTTGATTAGTAGATATGGATCTTAGTTTATCCGGTTTCCAAGGTTCACATACATAAGGATCCACGGATTCACTAGAAATATTTACAGGGTTCCAATCTATCCTACAAATAGGATGATTTTGCTAGAAGTCCTCAGGCAACTGGAGAATTACCAAAACATCCAGAGGCCAAAACAGAAAGTAGCTATCACTTTTTCATTCTTCATTGGGAACATGTTGGAATCCTGTCCCTTAGCACAAGCAGCTAAATGTGCCAGGTTAGAAATACAATGGTATCCGTTCACTACTTGTCGGTCTAGGGCCAACTTTGACCCTCATAACCACATTCAGACTGTGGATGAAAAAAGCTATAAACACAGAGTAGACCTGGAGGATTTCTGGGTGAATGCTGCAGACGAGTATGAAGTCAGGAGAAAGTTATGGTCCAGATTGCCAATGAATTTGATAAGAGCAACCGAACTTTGTCGAGTACCTAATCATTTGGAAGATGACAGAGAATATGTCCAACCGTGCTTTGATGAAAACTAGCCTCTTCATGCAGTGAAGTGGTCAGAACCCGAGCTAGCAGATTTGAACACATTAATGAGGCCAGTAATCAAGTATTCTCAGTGGTGGGTCGACCAGTAGTTCCAAGAGTTGAGGTGGAAGAGAATAACACTAACTTATGACTTGCTGAGTGAGATAGAATCATACTCTTCAAATGAAGGTGCATCCCATACTGTCGAGTTGATTGAAATTACCAATTCTGAGAAGAGAAAAGAAGCAGCTGCAAACACTGAACCTGTCTAGAAGAGACAAAGGATGGAGTCATCTCATTCCACTGTATCCAGAAATATTGATGAACTAGTGGCTACTACAGATGAATCCTTAGCCAATATGATGATTCCTTCTCCAATTTAGGAGGGTAACATTGAACCAATCCAGCTAGATGATGACGAGCCCCCATCTCCTATGGGCACATAAGTACTTGGTTCGGAGGACGAAATGGATGTCCAAAATGATGAATTCCAAGAGGGAATGATTTGTGCTCTTAAAGGAGTTTTGGATATTCCAAGTGGAGGAAATGTTTAAGAGGAAGATGGCATAGAACAACCTACCATTCCTAACTAGTTGAAGGAAAGACTGAAGATACAGGTGCCAGTTGAGACTCAAGAAGAAGATGACACTGTGAATTTCTTAGCTAGGTTAGAACAAGTTGCTATGAAGAAGCCTGCCAAGAAATTATCCACGATTTAGAGTGACAAAATTGGTAGCCGTTCCATAAAAATTGCAATGCCAACAGTTGAAAAAACACAGAATGAAATCGCTCCCCGTGAGTATGCCATTACCACTATAGAGCTGGGTCCAACATCAAAGGGCTAGGAAGTTGAGGAATTGGATAACTCAGTCTCTACTATCAAGGCGAGACTGGAGAAGGAAGTGGCGAAGAAGGAATACAAGAAGGAGGTTGAGTTCTTGAAGGAGTCTATTCAACACCTGACCAAGCTGCTCAACCAGGATGATGCAGTAGCTCTTCCTCTCCTAAACTCCTCACAGGAAACAACCAAGGATGTTGGAGAAGATATAGTAACGACTAAGGAGGCAAAGGAATGGATGGCAAGTAAAAGCGCATAAGCGGCTTCATTCATGGAGAGATTGACACTCGCCTATGGTCAGACCTCTTCATTCCTTTCTAGAATTTTTGTCATGATGGAATTTTGGGACAACCTCCTGGACATTCAGGAGAGGCTTATTCCATGCCTCAAAGTACTGAAGGGCGTCCTAAAATAGAAATTGGTCGATGGAAAGATAATTGTAGCAGGCACCGCTTATGACTTCCACCATTGGTATTGGGCATTGAAAACACAGAGCAAGGTCTTGGAAAGAGCAAGAGCTGATGGACTCAGAGTTGAGGAGAATATCAGAGAAATTCAAAGAAAGATTTACCTCATATTTGTAGATGTATTAGAGAAAGGGATTGTCCAAGAGAATGACATGCAGTTGGAGAGACTAAGGCACAAGGTTTAGGAAATCTTCTTCTCCATCACAGGGTCGATTCTGAGATAGGACTTCACAAGGGTGGTGAGTTTCTTATCCATCCGGGACGCCTTCCTGAAACAAGAAGTGGATTGGGAGAGTTCCTTTGCCAGATATGCTGAGGACTTGGACGAAATGGAATTCAGGATCAACATGCTGCCACAGGTTACAATGGAGGAGATCGTCTCGATCATGTCTAAGTTCATTGAACACACTGCCACCTGAGAGGATAGAGATGCACGTCCTTGAAAGTAGCTCTGGGCGCCACTTGTCTCGCATGCAATTAATGATAATTTAATTTTTAGAAACCCTAATTAGGGTTGATCTGTCATAATCTCAGCCGTAATTTTTTTTAATCTCACCCTTTCATTTATTCTCAAAGACTCTATATAAACTTGTGCTCTCACTTTCATTTGTGTGAAGAGAGTTTATGAAATTGTTGCGTATAGCTACTTTGAATAATAAAAGCTCTTATGCATGATTTTCTTTGAATCCTTTTTATTGTTAAGTGGTTGCAAGGTTGCATAGCTTCTTCAACAATAGATTAGAATTAGAATAAAATTTAATTTGAATGTATGTTAGATGAATCCAAGATTTGATAGTACTGATTTATAGTGAAATTTAGCTCATACTTTCTTTGGATAAATGATTTTTATTCAATGCGTAAAGTTAGTCTAAGCTCATAGTTGTGGATGCTTAACTTTTTTCTGGATGAGTATTGATCAATTTGATAGTAGTTGTTCATGACATGAAAATCGTAAGCACACCCCTTGAAGATTGCACCCACTTTGTGTAGTTGTCCTAGGGAGGAAAAACAAAGCGTGGTTACCAGTTTCACCTAATCTCGACTGTCTCTTGAATTCATAGTAGTATAGGAACCCCTAAACCCTCATCCTTTTTCATTTTTTTTTCAAAAATCCAAAATAACAAAAGAGAGCATTATTGTCAAATTAGTCTAAGTCCTGGCTTGTAAGAAGTTTGTTAACATAAGTCCCTTTGTGTATTACCAACAAATCACAACACCCATTGAGCTTATCCACACGTCAAGACCTGACAAAAGAAACCTTGGAATCACCATATGATCTTCTAGCAATCTTAACTTACACGGTGGTTTTTCAAGAGAGGATAAAGTGTCTCTAGACTTTTTATTCTAAAGTGTTCAGCACATGATAAAACGTACACCAACACACGAGAAGCCAGAAGCTAAGCTAGCTCACGCCCGTCCCCCTTAGACCCCCCAAGTGGCCACTCAGAAGGCTGCTTCTGATGAAAGCTTACAGCCGAACCACAATGTTGTGCAACCTTATAATGCTCCACGGTATCCCAGCCAACCACAGTAAAAACATCACAAAGGGACTAGAGATGAGGAAAAGAAGAGAGAATAGGTGGGTGACCATCCCAAGAATCAGAACTAGAAAATATCCTGTGACCTTGAATGACAGATCCAAAAAAGCACACACTTAACCAAATGTGCCCCCACCTTCAAAGTATGCCAAATCATAGAACCACTCCCCTCCAGAGGATAGCGAGAAACCTCAAAAGAAGAAAAACCCCTAAGATATTTATGGCTGAGAATACAGGCCCATAATTGGTGTTGATTGGTACACCAATGCTAGTAAAGCTTAGTAGCAAGAGCTTGCCCATTCAAAATAGTAGAGAATAAACCAAGACCACCCTCCTGCTCTAGTCTACACGCAAATTCCCACCTAACAAGGCTCCACTTAGTAGACAACAAATTACCACTCCAAAGAAATTGACGTGAGAGAGCATCAAATTCCCTTAGGAAATACATAGGGGCTACTTGAACAAAGCACCTATAGATGGGAAGGGCCTGAATAACAGACTTGAGAAGAGTCACTCTAGCAGCTTTAGACAACCACTGATGAGTCCAATGAGTTACCTTCCGCCTTAGCTTATCAAGCAACATCTTCCAGGAAGACCTGGGCTGATGACCAACAACAAGAGGAATGCCCAAATAGACAAAGGGAAGAGATCCTATTTGAAACTGCAAAATAGTTGCAATCCGCCACTGGATAGCCTAAGGAGTATTAAAGAAGAAAATAAAAGACTTCTGCTCATTGACTTTCTAACTCGAAGCAGCAAGGTAGATATCCAAAGCTTTCCTAAAGGATTTAGCTTCCCGAATACGAGCCAACCCCATAAGTGAGGTGTCATCCACAAACTAGAGATGAGAAAGCGTTGGCAAACCCAACCCCCACTGCCAACCATAAATCAAGCCTTGAGAAACTCAAAATTTAAGAAACTAACCCAACCCCTTCTCCAATATAATAAACAGATAAGGAGAGAGCAGATCCCCCTGACGAAGGCCCCTGGTAGCACCAAAAATCTCTAAAGGTTCACTAGTCACAATAATTGAAAATGAGGAAGAAGTCACACAACTCAAAGTCCAACTCACCCAATCAAAAGAAAAACCAAAGTTCAAAAAAATATTATGAAGAAAACTCCATTTAACTTTGTCGTAAGCTTTGGCCATATCCAACTTGATGAACATAGGCCTATCCTTAGAGGTCGCCATGGAATGAATGACCTCAGAGGCTAACACCACCCCATCCAGAATTTGACGACTCGCCACAAAGCATCCTTGCTCCTCAGAAATGACAACAAGCAGACAAGATTTAAGCCTCAACAATCAATTTTGTAATAATCTTATACACCACATTATAGAGCGCAATACGTCTAAAGAACTAAAGCCTATCTGTACCTTCCTTCTTAGGAATGAGAACCAAAAAAGTAGCATTCAAGGCATGAAGCATCTGCTTACTATGAAGAGACTCTTGAACAACCTCCAACAAATCCATCTTCACAATATCCCAAAAATACTGGAAAAATTCAACTGGGAAGCCATCAGGGCCAGGAGCTTTCCCCTTATTCATCCCAAACACAACCTCCTCCACTTCAGATAAAGTAATCAGACGAGTAAGAGAAGCATTCAAATCATTAGAGATCAAAGAAGGAATGCAAGCGAGGACCATATTCTCATCAGCCTCAGTAGGAAGTGAATCCTCAGTAAATAGAGTAGAGTAGAACTAACAAGCCTCTCTAGACAAAGCCTGTTGCGAAGAAATTGAAAGACCCTTAGAATTAACAAGAGATGAGATATAACACTTATTTTTCCAAGCTTGCACAAAATGATGGAAGAAAGCAATATTCCTGCCATCCTCCTGAGGCCAATCAATCCTAACCTTTTGTTTCCAAAAAATCTCCTCACGAAGCTCCCACTCCTCCACCAATTTTAGAGCCTGGGACTCAGCATGCCCAAGAGCCTCCAAAAATCCCAAATCCTGAATCTAGCGTGTAATAAAGCAAGATGATCCTGCGCTCCCCTTTTCTTGGCCCGAAGATTTCCAAAACACAACCTATTCCATCGCTTAAGATGATACTTGACATATTGCAACTTCTTAACAAGAGAATACATAACCGTACCATACACAAGGGCTCCATCCCACCACCACTGAGCAACAAGATCATACAAGGAAGAATCACAAAGACATATAAGCTGAAATTTGAAAGGAGGATTCTTTGGATTAGGAAAGGTAGAAGTAGAGAACTTAATTGCCCAATGATCAGAGCCACACCAATCGAGAATCTTAGAGCAAGTGACCAAGCTGCCACTAACCCAAAAATTAGAGACAATAAATATATCCAACCGCTCAGATATCACATCTGGCCCACTCCATCTATTAGTCCAAGTGAATATTCCATTAGAGGGTTTAACATCAACAAGAGAAAGAGAATCCACATTTGTCTAAAACAGATCTGAAGTAGGGCCAAGCCTAGGCAGCCCCCCTCTTTTCTCCTCCAAACACAACACAAAATTAAAATCACCAGCTAAGATCCAAGGCAGATAAGGTGGACAAGACCTAACATACCTGATATGGGGCCAAAGCTAGATTTTGCCACGAATGTCAATCAGAGCATAAACATTAGTGACTAGAATAGTCTCACTAGATTCCAACATAGAAGCCACCACGGAAATAGAGGAATGGCTAGAAGTCCACCAGTAAGGGACAACCTTAGGTGGATCCCAAAAAAGAGCCAGACCTCCAGAGTTTCCCCTAGAACCAATACACTGACACTATCCAGAAAACCAAATATGAGGAGCACACTGAAGCATGGCATCCACCCAAAGTTTAGTCTCCTGAACAAAAAGGATAGTTGGAGAATGAACCATAATCAAATCCTTAAATCCTTTTGATGGGAGGTGCTATTCAAACCCCTTACATTCCATGAAAGAATAATCATGAGGAAGGTTGAGAGAATTGGGCATCAATGGTCTTAACAGACCCATATTCCACCAACAAATCCCTAGTAGATTTAATCTTGTCCACATCCTTCTTGCGACCAACTTTAGAGGAATTATCAAAATGACCCTTCTTAAGAGGACGTTGGTGCACCCCTAGACCTGGTAATGACCTCTGTCCTTTACCTGAAGTCAACACCTCCTTAGCCAAATCTGCTAATATAATATCATCTTGTTAACCAACAGAGGTACTAGGAGGCTCAAAATTCCCCTGCTCCAAAGCCATAGAATTATCCTTAACAACCATTGCCTACTCCAGCCCTATATCCATACCAATGGCCCCTGAAGAAATTTCAATAGGAATCCCCTCCTCCAAGGCCTGATTATCCAAGACCTCAAAATGATTGAACCCCTGATCACTCTGCCTAACCTTAAAGGCTCACTTTTGACCCCTCCCTTTTTCCCACGACTTAACAGGAATAAAGCCATCCTTATCGAGTACACTCATAGCCATAGGAGCCTTTCCTTTATCCCCTTTCTCCACCGAAGGCTCTAATGGTAGAGGAGAAGAAACCCCAACCGCCTTGGGTGCCCGAGGACATTGGCGTACAAGGTGTCCATACTCATGACAAAACCAACATCGAAAAGGAAGGGATTCATAGTCTAACTGTTGAACCCACGAGGCAGATCCAAGGCAAATTTCCAAAGAATCTGACAATGGATTATTTAAATCAATTTCAACACAAATACGAGCATAAGAGAATACCTTTTTATCTAAAGAATTCTGAGCGATAGCAGCTGACTTCCCCAACAAAGCAACAATCCTGTGCAGAATATCCTCCCTCCAAAACTCCAACAACAACCATGGCAGACAGACCCAGATAGGCACCCGCGTTGGCAGATCCTCCGCCGCATTAAATCCTCCATGCGAGGGCTTAATGAACAATCCAACATGATTGTAAAAATACAACCCTCCATCAAAAACTCAATTACGATATGAGATACAAGAAAAATCAACCATGAAATAGTCATTCGTAGCCACGAAAAGATCAAAATCACCTTCAACTTTCCAAGACCGATGAATCCATGACTCTAAAGTCAAGAGAGGGACCTGAATACCCAATAACTTACAAATCATAACATGTTGGCTCCAATAAGATATGTCCTCGTGTATCGATTCAAGAGAAATAACCAGGATAGGACGATCATGACTCTGCGACAAATAGTCATTCACTTTCTTAAGCTTAGAGTTCTCACCCACAAAAGACGAATCTGTCATCCGTTCATGCATGTCCACCAAAAAACCTTGAGATGGCTTCACACCAACAATCACCAAGCTTTTGGAAGCCCCTGTCATACCCCTACACCCGACACCAACACTATTTTTGCACCCCACGTCGAACCCCTACATGTTGCCCACTCCGTGTCCACCCACTCCAAACCCCTTCCTCGCCACTTTCACCACACACTTCTCCCTCCCCGCACCACTCCACACCAAAATATTACAATGAAACAGTCCCTTCACCCTTGAAGACACCCACAAAAGGAAGCAAGAGAAAGCCCCGACTTGTTACAGGCCGCAGGCATCCAACACCAGCAGGCACAACATTTCAGAATTCAAATTGATATTGCTTTTGAAATCAATGAATCACAATTAATTTGTGGTTACATTATTTTTCCCCTTAGAGAATTTGAAATGCCCCTAGTGAATGCCTCAAATGACAAACATAAACCTCAACCATGCCAGGATATGTGTCAAAAAAACTCTACTGTACAAGTTGGTGCTTGAAATGGGTGTAGTGAAATGGGAACAACCCATAGGCTATGAGAGCACTGTCTATCACAAGCATGGACGTTTATCCCTTATTTTCCCCACTAGGGACATAGAAGTAGCCCAAACCCAAACTCATGAAAAATCAAAGCAAAGAAGTGGGTAAAATCCAGGGCAAATCCATCTCAAAGCTTAATTAAGAAAAGTTTGATACATTCAAATTCATACTCTTATCAAAGGGTTGTAGTTCAATTAGTTGAGAAAAATTTGTGAAGGTGATGGTACTTCCTTGATTACACCACCCATCAAGATTCAAACTTTCAGATGTATGATATAAGAAATGAGGTTGGGATCGTGTTGTAGGCAACTCTCACGGAATGGATACTAGTTGTTGTCTCTCGGTCAAAGAGGTATCAACATAGGCTCATTTTTCATATCAATAGCAAAAAAAACTCATGGATGATATAAAATCATTCATAAAATAAAATTAAAAATTCATACTCCTTCAAGGTCAGTCATATATTGTTGGTCACTAGACTCCAAAATTCACAAGAACAAATAAAAATAATTCAGCCCTTGACTTCACCATTTTCTTGTTTTGGTCCTCTATTTCATATTTAAGGCATTAATTAGTAAATACAATGAATTCTATGGAGGAAGGCTATCTAAAATTTCCCATCCAAGGAAATTAGGAGCTTTTTACAATCAAGCAGTTCCATGTTTGTAGGAACAATTAATGGTGAAAAAGTAACTTAGAATTTTTAGGATATTCGTGGTCTAATGATTTGCTTAGGAATGCATCCTAATATCATAACTATTAATCTCACTTCTTGTGCAATGGGCATATTGATAGTTTTTTGCATTTAGTGAAGTGTTATAAGGAACTACAAATTGTTTATTTATTTTTCAATATAGTGCACTATACAAATGACACAAAACAAGGGGTTGGAGTACATTATTGGATGAAATGCAACATCTTGGGGCAATCTTCCTCCGTTCTCCTAAGTGAGGTATATGCACTACTTTATTGTAGCATACCATTGTTAGTTGAAGCCTAGGTAGATGCATAGATCTACTGAGTGTTGAACTAAGAGATTGTAGTGAACATCAAACTTTAACGATCAATATCTCTCATGTTAACTAACACTCTCTCAATTGCAATACCTTGGGATATATGGATTGTTAAATCCCATCACAACTTGAGTGGTACTTGGCAATGAGTAACATGAGTAATCAAAACAATTGGCACAAGGTGTGGGTTGTGCATATTTTGAAGTAATTTTTCAATATAGTTGTGTGAGTGAAAAATGTATCAATGTAAATGAAATTCAAACACATATTAATAAGACATTAAATCAAGAAAGCTGAAAAAGAAACAGAATAAGCAAACTGTGACTGCAGCTTCCCCGAAATCGTCTTATCTTTCTCTAACTCCAGCATTTTGTTGTTTCGAATGGCTCTTAGATCAGCAGATCAAGCTCAACAAAAGGACAACTAAAGAACGATATTTTAAATAAAAATGCATAATATGCTAAATGCAAAAGCTATGCTAAGATGAAAGTATGGCTGTGATGCTAAAAGATTGTGATTGCATAAGCTGAATTGCATGTGCGTTCATGCGTTTTCGTGTGTATGCGTAGGTAAGCGTAGGTAACCAAAGCTTGGATTTGCACCGACATTTATAGAGTTTTCGAGAGGATTCGATTGGCTGATTCGATCAACGGCTCAGATTAAGCTTGTCCTTACGAACAGTGGAATATTTTCGAAAGTGGAGAAGAGGATAGAAGGTTTCCCTTTTCCTTCAATTTCCGTCATTGAGATCCGAAGGGAAATTTCCGTTTCGAAGAGTGAGTTGAGAATGAGTTAGAATTAAACAAATTAAATTTATTTAATTTGTAAGTGAAGATGAAAATGGAAACTCGCATAATTAAATAAATCATATTTAATTATGTTTTAGAAATGAAATTAGGGTGAGAGGAAAATATTAAATTAAATATTTAATATTTTAATTTGAGAATGAAGAGAATATTCCATTATTTGAATAATCAAAATATTCAAACTTTTGAACAATATGATAATCAAATATAAATAAATTATGAAAATTTATTTAATTTAATCAAGCGGAAGGTGGAAGGTGGGATGAAGAGGATATTCTATTATTTGAATATTCAAATATTAAAACTTTAGAATAATATGATAACCAAATATAAATAAATTATGAAAATTTATTTAATTTAATTAAGAGGAATGTGGAAAATGTCAATAATTAAATAAAATTATTTATTTAATTAAGGTAGAAGAATTAGAAAATGAACGATATAAATAAATAATTAAATTTATTTACATGTAGATGACTTTAGGAGAATTAATTAAATAAATCATATTTAATTAATTAACAAGCTTAATCATGACCATTTTTAGACGTATACATTTTGCCCCTTTTTGAAGTGATGTGTAAAACACATTGCTTCAAAGAAAAAAAGATTCTTGCCCCTGATATGCTTTCGATATTTCTGCTGATGATGCCCCCTCGGGAGGTAAATTACGGATGAAAGAGAGAGTGATTTAGCTCTCGACAAATGATGAAAAAGAGATGTGCCATTTTGAAAATAAAGTCAAAAAGGCAACAAACTTACCCTTGTTTGACCTTTAAAAGGTAGAAAAGTTGAAAAAGACAAGTCATTTGCACTTTTTAACTTGGTGAATACTGTAGCTCTGAGAGTGACATCGCGACATGGAGATTCCTTATCATCGCCACTGATTTGAGAGATCTCGTCGATACTAGAGGCCAGCAGCATACGGACCACCGGTGAGTCGATCTAACCTCCTGTGCTTTCGAATTTGTACGTTTTTTAATCAAATTTTTATGTTTTCCGCGGATTTTGCTTTCGAAAATGACGTTTGAGTGCTTTTAGGGTAGTTTGTGCACTTTCAAAAAAAATAGGCGCGCATAGGGTAAAAACAAGAGCGCATATAGCATAGATGTTGAACAGGTAGGGTAAAACCAGTTTAGTGCTTACGATGAAAACAAACGCGCATATAGGGCATGATATGAAAATTTAGGAGTAAAGCGCATATAGGAAAAACAGTGGTGCATATAGGGAAAACGCGCATCCAGTGATTAAAGTCGCGCTTAGGATGATTAAAGTTGCGCATATAGGAAAATGCGCATAGGAGGTCTGTTTGAGCACATAGAGCGAAAAGAACAGCGCATACGGGTTTTAGCGCATCCCGTGAAAAGAACAGCGCATATGGGGTTTAGCGCATAGAGTCCATAGAGTAGTGCATATGGTAAAAATAGGCAAAATTGATGTTTTGATGATAGGAAAGTGAAAATGATGATTTGTATTGCTTCCTTAGTCAATAGATAAGTAAATTGTCGTATCATCATGTTGATATGAATAGAAATGATAGAATAATCGAATGATTGATTGATAATTTTTCTTCGTAGAGTAGAAAACAAAGAGTAAGTTTCTGATAACTTTGTTTCAAAAACAAAGAGTAGATTGATAACTTTGCTTCCTAGAGTAGAAAACAAAGAGTAAATGTGAGATAAATGATTGATATGACTTTTGATAAATTTGCTTTCTGCGATAGAAAACAAATAGTAATTGATTGTAGAACAGATTTGATATGATATCCAACTAGATAAATTGTGTATTGGTTTCCTTGATAGGATTGATTGTATGATATGGGTCGTTGATTTGATGCATTGATATGAGTCATTGATATGGGTCTGATATATTTCACTGATATAGGTCACTTGATATAGGTCACTAATATAGGTCACTGATAGAGGTTACTGATATAGGTCACTATTAGATATGAGTCTAATTGATTTTGGTTGAATGATTGGTATGATTGGTATGATTCTGATGAATTATACTTGTGATGAAAATAGGAGGTTTTCAAAAACCTCCAGATTAGAGAGCGACACTCAGCGGGATGGGATAGGATACCTGAATTGATACCTGCTGACATAGCTTTGATAGATACATGTGGTTTGAGATCCTTGTTGGCGATGCCGCCAATTCGGGTCAACAAAGGTTTGCTGATGGCACTGGCAGAGCGATGGCATTCGGAGCACAACACCTTTCATATGCCGACTGGTGAGGTGGCGGTGACTCCGGAGGACGTATACAGGATATTAGGTATCCCAGTGGTTGGTGCCCTTGTGTATTACGATCACAAGGAGCTCGGGGGTACAGTTGCCTTGAGGAGAGTGTACGATGATGCACATATAGCTAGGTATTGGGTACCATGGGTAGACTTTCGAGGATATCCAGCCTTGCCAATAGTTTTGGGTGCATTTATTGGAGGTCTCCTTTGTCCGGATTGCCGGGCAAAGGGATCATCAGTGGGATGGGGCAGGATTTTGGAGTAGATGTTGCTACAGCCGCGGCGATATGCATGGGGGAGTTGCATGTTAGCACATTTATATCATGATTTGCATCAGGTGGTAAATAGGGGTTCCTCCAGTTTGTCCTATGGTGTGACACTGCTACAGATCTGGGCATGGGAGCATCTTGCTGTGACGAGACCGGCGTGCCCCAGAGTTAGGCCACCAGGCAGGCCCTATATATATACGTATGCTATGTTCCTTACCCAGCCCAAGCTGGGCAAGGTAGATTATTGGCGACGACTGCTAGATGATATGGATACAGTTGTATGGCGACCATATCTTGATTGTGAGCCATGGGCTATAGATGATATAGAGATGTCGTTTGTAGGCATTCCTCAGTTTCTGATAGGGAGGACTCCCTTCATTCTTGAGAGGTTTCTAGTGTTGCGGGTACAGAGGCAGTTTGGATTCATGCAGGGGATGCCACAGGGGGTTGCACACTACGCTCGGAGTAGAGATGAGGCCAGATGGGGGCCATGTATTTCTTATCAGATAGCATATACAGAGTTCCAGTCATTAGCGCCTGAGGCATGGGATGACAAGTGAGACATTATTGATGCTGGCATATCTGATGAGTACTCGCTATATTACCATACACATCTGTTTCCACGGTTTACCAGTCCTGATGAGCCAACACCTATTTTGGTAGCACCATAGCTAGGGGCAGTGAGACAGGAGGATGTGGACGGCGGCAAGCAGGGAGCAATTGGAGGAGAGGAAGTGGAGAGCGGAGATGAGGAGGAGAGTTCCGATGATGATGATGGAGATGATGGCAGGGAGGAGGGACAGGTGTTGGGGAGGTCGAGGCTGGATATTCTGAGGGGTGTCCAGATCATGCGGCGGCCGAGGACAGGGATTGGGCGGCGGATAGTGATCCGGATGGGATCCTCATCTCAGTAGGGGCAGTTAGCCGCGCTTTAGGCCCAGGTGCAGACACTACAAGGACAACAGGGACAGTTAAAGAGTCAGCTGGTGCAGGCACAAGGATTCATTGTATAGCTTCAGGAACAGCTGGCACAAGCACAGGCACAGGCACAGGCACAGGCACAGGCACCTACCCCAGACCCACAGTTAGCCCAGGTGATGACAGAGAGAGATTCCTTTAAACGGAGGGCAGTAGAGGCTGAGGGTGTGGCTCAGAGGTTGATGGGCACCGTAGAGAGTGCATCATTGTGGGATGCCATTGTAGAGGGCATGGAGATGGCCAGGGAGGCTGAGTATTACAGAGTCAGATACGAGGAGTTGTGTCCTCCAGAGCGCAGAGAGCCATTTCCCCGATCTCGCAGCAGGACGAGGAGTAGATCGCAGACACACACACAGAGTATGGGAGTGATTGGGCCTCGGTGGGATCCAGACGCAGGTACCAGTGGCAGGCCACCTCCTTCTGGACTAGCTCCATCAGGGGCATTGACCAGTTAGCAAATGTAGTGCACATATGTGTATGATTTTTTTTTTTGGAGCATGTATACGGATTTTTGATCATATCTGATGTATTTTGCTTTGGACATTTTAGTTTCATTAGACATTTGGACATTTGTATCATTTTTGATGAGTGATGATATGCAATGATGATAATTACATTTATGATATGATTTATGTGATGTGCATTTTTGAGAGGATGATGTGATATGATATGCATTTGTTTTTATATGTTATGGATTTTGGTATGTATTTGAATGATTTGATGACTAACATGATATGCAGGATGATTTGATATGATGTTGCATTATGATGATGATGATTTGATGATGTGTACTAATGATGTCATGCAGGTGGATGATTTATGATGTGTATATGGAAATGTATGTATGGAATGTTTATTTTTGGATTTTTCAATGTAGGTAAAAGATGATAATATGAATGTTGTGTTCATGATATGCCTTATGATATGATGTGATGTAAAATGATATGAGTAGATAGTGTATGATAAAATGATATGTGATGAAAATATAATAATTTGTAATAAAAATGACATGATAAATGAAATGAATAATAATGGATGTATAATGATAATGAAATGATAATGATATGATATGGAATAAATGATATAACTGATAATGATAATGAAATGATAAAATGATGATGATCACTAATATGAATGATAATGAAAAATGAATGAAATGACTATAATATGGTAATGCAATGATGGGATGATAATGAGAATAATATAAATGATAATGATAACGAAAATGAATAAAATGAATGTAATGATGATAATGGTAATGAAACTAATATGAAATGATAAGAAATGAAATGATGAAATGTATATGAAACTAATATGAGTGATAATGGTAATGCGATGATTTAAATGATAATGATAATGAAAATGAAATGAAATGAATGAAATGACTATAATGGTAATGCGATGATGAGATTATAATAATATAATGTAAATGATAATGAATGAAATGATAAAATGGTAATGGAATTAATATGAAATGATATGAAATGATGAAATGATAATGGATGCAATGATGATATGAAACTAATATGAAATGATAATGAATGAAATGATGAAATGATAATGGAACTAATATGAAATGATAATGAATGAAATGATGAAATGATAATGGATGCAATGATGAAATGATATGAAACTAATATGAAATGATAATGAATGAAATGATGAAATGATAATGGAACTAATATGAAATGATAATGAATGAAATGATGAAATGAATATGAAACTAATATGAATGATAAGGAATGAAATGATGAAATGTATATGAAACTAATATAAATGATAATGATGATGAAATGTTAATGGAACTAATATGAAATGATAATGAATGAAATGATGAAATGATAATGGATGCAATGATGAAATGATATGAGTGAAATGATGAAATGAATATGAAACTAATATGAATGATAAGGAATGAAATGATGAAATGTATATGAAACTAATATGAATGATAATGATGATGATGAAATGTATATGAAACTAAGATGAAATGATAATGATAATGATAATGATAATGATAATGATAATAATAATGAAATGATAATGAAAATGCAATGATAAGATGATAATGCTAATGAAATGATGATGAAATGATAATGACACAAATGTTTGCATTGTCCTTCACAAATAGTCCAAAGAAATATGACAGCCATTGACCTTTCAAAACTCTGGTGCAAATCCAATATGCAGTTGTGTATAATGACCTAAAATGAAATGCAACTAAATGAAACCAACCATTTTGTTGAGCCTTTTGGTTAGCCTGCTTAAATCATCATAGAGCGTTTGAGAATGTTGGAAGTGTGTACAAGCATCAGAGGGGAAATTAACACCAATGATGACCTGAGTACAACTTTCATGATTTTTGATATAGCAAGTGAACACAAGCATCTAGGTATAATTGAACTGAGATGACCTGAGCATTTCTTGCATGAACAGACAAAGACTAACCACCATCTGATGCAAATTTGGAACTATCATCAATGATAAACTTTGGAAAATCATGTCTTGCGACATACTTGCAACAGATGGATGATTAACCTCAATACAATAGACAAAGAAAAATAATCCTCTTTCCTTGCCATTCTAGTTCAGTACATCATCGAGTGTGCTCCAGAGAAATGAGATCGAAAATTAAACAACCATTGTTCAAAAATGAAATACTGTTATTCCAAACATTATTCAGATTATAGATCATCTAGATATGAGTCATGATAAGGTACACAACTGAAAGCTACTATGATATGGATCAATGATTGGATATTTTGGTTTGATTTGGTTGTTTTGTTTTTGCATGATTGGCTTCAATGTCATTGTCTCACTGTTTTGGTAAAAACTTGAAAGTTGATTGCCCCCAGTATGCCCATGTTTGCCCTTGGTATTGACACAACTTGCTGAAATGAATATGTACAATAATCAAGCCATGGTAAGACGTTATCGCTCAAGGTAAATGATGATAGCATGGTGCCGGTGTGGCCCTAAGATGATGAAAAGATGCATGAAAAATGAAGGCTGAAAAGTTAAGTGCAGAACATGAACTAATAGATGGAGAGCTTTAAATAGCGTCTGTTTACCAGATTTTCACTATTTGTTTTTATTGCATTTTTCTTGTCAATAGACTGCCTGTTGCTAGGTTTTCACCCTATGACGTTTTGGACTTTTTTCTGATTTTTTTTTGGATTTTTTCGAGACTTTTTCTGATTTTTTTGTATTTTTTTAGGACTTTTTCTGATTTTTTTGTATTTCTTCAGGACTTTTTTTGATTTTTTGTATTTATTCAGGACTTTTTCTGATGATAATAACCGCTTTAGACATAATACTTTTTCAAGTGCATGTTGTTGATAGGTTCGTCAAACAGGTCCCCTTTTGGCGTTGATAGCTTGTAGGTTCCTGAACCATAGACTGCGATAACCACATAAGGACCTAGCCAATTTGGTTCAAACTTTCCTTTCTTCTCTCTGTCTCGCTGATTGCGTGGGTTCTCTTTCAGAACAAGATCACCAACTTGAAAGGTATGTGGCTTTACTTTGTGATTATAGCTACGAGACATCATTTGTTGATATGCTTTTAAATGATCAGCTGCTCTTTGTCTCTTTTCATCTAGGAGTTCCAGTTCTTAGAGTCGGGAGACTCTGTATTCATCATCCATTGTAAGACCTTTCAATGATACCCTAAGTGAGGGAATCTCAACTTCTAAAGGTAGTATGGACTCTGTTCCATAGACAAGAGCGAATGGTGTTGCTCCTGTTGGTGTGCAGATATTGGTTATGTAGGCCCATAGAGCGGGATTGAGTTGAACGTGCCAATCCTTCCCTGAATCATTCACAGTTTTCTTCAAAAAATTTAATATTGTTTTATTTGAGGCCTCTACTTGGCCATTCCCTTGTGGATAGTACGATGTTGAATATCTATGCTGAATGTGAAATCTCTCACAAAGTTCATCAACATCCTGATTTTTGAACGGACGTCCATTATCTGTAATAATGGAGTTGGGAATGCCATACCGACAAATAATATAGTTGAGTATGAATGATGATATTTGTTTGCCGGTAACTTTAGTAAGAGGGACTGCCTCAATCCACTTGGTAAAATATTATGTACCTGTGATGATGAACTTATGCCCGTTTGATGAAGAAGGATGAATCTTGCCCACTAGATCTAACCCCATTGAGAAAATGGCTGGTTGGTGTGAATGGTTGAAGTTCCTGCGGAGCATGAATGAGATTCCCATGAATCGACATTTTGAGCATGTTTTCACAAAAGTGAATGATTCCCTCTCCATTGTAGGCCAATAGTAACCCATTCTAATCAATTTCTTGGATAAGGTTAGTCCACTTGAATGAGTACCATAGATGCCACCATTAACTTCTGTAACGCTTTGTCGATTCCTCACGTTCAAGACATCGAAGTAAAATACCATCAAGACCACGGTGATAAAGAGTGTCAGCAATAAGAGTGTAGCGAGCAGATTGGCGGATAAAATTGCATTTTTGGTTACGGGATAAATCGGGTGGCAAGATATCGTCTTTGAGGTAGGCATAAATTTTTTCGTACCAAGGTGAATCGGATCCTACCAAGTGGCAAATGATTTGGCTTTCAGGTGTATCATAAGCAGGTGTAAATGATTGTTCCACCAGAAATTCATAGTGATTCTAAGTTTCTGGGAGTTGTAACAATGATGCGATCGTAGCCATTGCATCAGCTGCTTTATTATCAAGCCTTGGAATTTGTGTGAATTTGATGTTCACAAAATATTTCTTGAAGTCATCAACCATCTTTTTATATGGTAATAGTTTCTCATCTTTGGTCTGATAATCATCATTGATCTGATAAATGACCAGCTGTGAGTCGCCATACACCTGTAATTCTGTAATTCTCCATTCCAGCGCTATTTTAAGACTAGTGATCAATGCTTCATATTCGGCTATGTTGTTGGTGCATGGAAACATCAGCCTATATGATCGAGGAATGGTGTGTCCTTGAGGGGTGACGAAAAGTATGCCTGCCCTCGATCCATGTTGAGTGAAAGAACCATCAAAATACAAGGACCATGGTTGTTTAGATTCTGCAGTAAAGACATCAGCATTTGGAAATTCAATGTGCAGGGGATGATCTACTTGTAGTGGTGCTTCAGCTAGTTGATCTGCGATAACTTGTCCTTTGATTGCCTTGCAATCAATATAATGAATGTCAAACTTACTCAGAATCATTACCCACTTTGCTAACCTTCCTATCAATGATGCTTTGCTTAACAAATACTTGAGTGGATCAATCTTTGAAACTAGATTGATTGTATGAGTTAACATGTAATGCCAAAATTTCTGTGAAGCAAAGACTACTGCCAGACAAGCCTTCTCGATAGAAGTGTAGTTGAGCTCATGACGATGTAGTAGATTGCACGTTCCTTTCCTGTAGAGTCTTCTTGTGCTAGCAGTGCCCCTAGAGATGTTTGTTGCGAAAATGTATAAGATTAGTGGTTTGTCTAGATTTGGTGGTATGAGAACTAGCGGAGTCATTAAATGTTGTTTGATTTGTTGAAAGGCCAATTCACATTTGTCATCCCACTTGAAAGGAACATTCTTATGCAGTAGATGTGTGAAAGGTAAACTTTTGTCGGTCAATTGTGCAATGAACCTTCGTATATACTGGAGTTGTCCCTGTAGTGATCTCAACTGACTGATGTTCTTTGGTGGAGGCATTTCCATAATTGCTTGTACTTTTGCAGGATCTACTTCAATGCCTTTTTTTGAAATAATGTACCCTAAGAGTTTTCCAGATTTGACCCCAAAAACACATTTCTTAGGGTTGAGACGAACTTTGAATTTCTATAATCTTGCAAATATTTTGGATAATATTTCAAGATGTCCTTCTCTGGTGTATAATTTTGCCAATATGTCATCTACATAGTCTTCCATGAGGATATGCATCATGTCATGAAAGATTGTAGTCATGGCTCTTTGGTAAGTAGCCCCAACATTCTTTAGACCAAAAGGCATGACGTTCCAACAATAAGTTCCCCATGGACATGTGAAAGCTGTTTTCTCCTGGTCTTCAGGTGTAATCTTGATTTGGTTGTAGCCGGAAAAACCATCCATTAATGAATACATGGCATGGCCAGCTATTAGATCAACTATGGTGTTGATGTTTGGCAGTGGGAAGTCATCCTTAGGACATGCTTTATTAAGATCTCTGAAATGTGTGCATATTCTGACAGTTTTATCTAGCTTGGATATAGGAATAATGTTGGAGATCCATTATGCATAGTCAATTGGTCTTATGAAGCCCACATCAAGGAGTTTTCTCAGTTCTTCCTTAACCAATAATGCCACATGAGGGTGCATTTTTCTGAGTTTTTGTTTCACCAGCTTGGCCCCTGGTTTGATAGACAAGTGATGCATGATAAGATCAGAATCAAGACTATGCATGTCAGCGTAAGACCACGCAAAATTGACTTGATTTACTTTCAGGAATTCCATGAACTCTGGTATTTCTTTTTCTGTCATTGATGCAGCTAACTGTAAAATTCTTGGTTTTTCAAAATTCTCAAGATCGACAGCATTTGTAGGCTCAATCAAAATAGGCGATCGCTCATGGTAGTGTTTCGGGAGAGTGTCAAGATTCCCATCATCTAGTGCCTCAAAGAGGTTTTCACCATTGGATACGCTCTTTATTTTATCTTTTGTTTGATCTAATACTGCCAAATTCTGGTTTTCACCATTAGATCTTTCTTTTTTGTTTTTACTTTTGCAGCTAGGAGACTTGACACTCTCCTGATCAAAAACTCTATGTCGAAAATCGCTAGTGGAACAATCATTTATATCCTCTGCAAAAAGGAAGTTTACGATAGCTTCATCACTTGGAAACATAGGTATATCAATACGTTCAGATGAATCCCAATCAATGAGATCAGGATAAATCAAAGGTATTGGATCGTCAGGTTGTGTGAAATCAGCTATGGTTATGGTCATAACGGAGTGGTTGGTAGGATCCGAGGTATGAGGTGGGTCAATGATGATACTGTCCTCACGATAGTCTTGTTCGTTTAGATCTGACTCAGTATCACTAGAATCATAGTCAATTTGTGGTTCAGATTCTTGCGGTTGGGACCCTGAACCTTGACCTTCAATTAGAGTTGCAGCGTACTGGTGTATTACATCAACCTCTTTGTCCCTCAAGAACTCATCATTGTAAATGGTGTCCCATCCATATTCAGCAGAGTCTGTGTCAGAATTGTTATCCAAAAAGTTCTGAACTGTTGTCAAACATGCTTCTTGTGAATCTGAGCCTTCTTGCAATGCGAAGACAGTGTCATGTTTGGATGTGCTTTCTTTGGAGTGAGTATCATAGCCCAATCCAGTTTTCTCTTTTGCAGCGAGTCCACGGAGGTGAATGGTTTCAACTACTCCTTCCTTCCTTTTTCCAATAGGACCTTTATCATAGCCCATCTTCTGCATGATTGAATACCCTTTTCCATATTTGTTCGTGGGTAATTTGACATTATAGACTGCTTCATCTTCATCTTTATAGAGCCAGTTTAAAATTTTTGTATCCTCAGGATTTTTCATGGGGAATTTTTCTTTGATGAATTGTCCATTAAATTTTGTGATTGGCTCTATTGGTGGTTGCTTTGATGTTGATGCTGCTGATATTTGATGTTCCCTGATAGAAGGTTGTCCATGTGATCGAGGTGATGTAGGTAAATTGGCAAGACAAAGAGAGTATTCTCCAACTCCATGATCCTTGAATTTCATTTTTTTGTCAAAACTATTGGTCAATTGACTGATTTGTGTGTCAATCTTTAGAGAAGTCCTAGCATGAGCTTCTCGATTATTAGGGACCAAAGTATCTTGAATGGCTTTTGTTGGCACAAGTTTGAATATTGGAATTATCAGCTGTATCGTGATTTCTTGTCCATCATAAGGAAACTTAAGACATTGATGATAGGTTGATGGGATAGCTTGCATTTCGTGGATCCAAGGACGACCCAACAAGATGTTATATGCAAGATCATGGTCCAGTACTTGATAGAAAGTATTCTTTATAACAGGGCCCACCCTGATTGGCAGCATGATTAGACCCTTGGATGCTCTTCATCATCATAAGCTTTTATGGTAATCTTTCTTCTGAAATCAATGGAGTCCTCAGAAAATCCTAAAGCCTTAACCAACTTCATGGTACAGATGTTCAAACCAGCACCTCCATCTATTAGAACTCGTTTGATACGAAACTTGTGAATCATGACTTCTAAATACAATGATGAATTATGGGGATGAGTTATGGAAACGTCATCCTTTTTGGAGAATGGAAGGCACGTGGGTGAGGAAAAGTGTCCCACCATGGCTTGAAATTGGTTCACATCTAGGTCAGTGGATACATTAGTTTCAACAAGGGTTTTTTGAGAATTTCCTTATGGGCTGGGGAAATCTTCAATAGTTCCAGAATAGAAATTTGAGCGGGGGTTTTTCGAAGTTGATTGACTAAATCATATTGATGTTGAGGTGGAGGTTAAGTGGTTTTTGAAGAGGCGCCCTTTAAAACAACTTTAGCTTGCGCTCTTGTTGTTGTGTTGACTTCTCTATATTCCACCTTCTTGTTGACTTTAATGACATTTACCCGCTCGTCGTCTGCGTAGAGATGATTGATTATATGATCATCATTGATATGATTCACATTTTTTTCAGAAGACTCACCCTTTTGATAATTGGGTAAGGGGTTGTGAAATGCTTGGTGGTCTGCGTTGGTTTGTTGATTTCCTTCTATTGTAATGATGTCATTTTTGATTAAGTCTTGAATGGCATTCTGCAAGGCTTGGCAGTTGTTTGTGCGATGACCTTTACACCAATGATAATCACAATAGTATGCCTCATTCCATGATGGATGCTTTACACTGGGTTCATAATTTTGTTGAGGCAGCAAAGTAATGACATTTTTGGCCATCAACTCTTTGAATGCAGATTCTAAAGATTGACCCAATGAAGTGTAAGTTCTATTCGAGAAGAATGAAAATCTTTGTGGATTTGTATTCAAGGTGTTCCCTAAGGAATTGTGATTGTTATTGGTTCCTCGGTAACCTTGGTTGTTGGAAGTCCCTTGGTTGGGAGTAGAGTGTTGATTTGTATTGTTCCTTGGAGGAGGATTATTTCCGTGATTTGTAATCGAGTTGACATTGTTGTTGCGAATGTTTGGAGTATTGAGGACAAATGGTTTGGTTGAGGCATGATTCACATCAACAACACCATCATTCACCATATTTTTGTTGCGAGTCCAGAATTTGGACTTGTCTTGATTATTGTGATGGTTGGATGAGCTAGGATTTTCTTTGTCATGTTTTATTATTCCTCTTTTGACCAAATCATTTTCAGTGGTTATGGCATCTTCAATCATTTTCTCAAAAGGAGGACAATGCAAGTTCAAATGATAGCTCATTTCTGAATTTAAACTGTTAATGAAGGTAACCATCTTTTCTTTTTCAGGATCAGGACGTGGATATCTGGTGAACATTCTTCTCCATCTCTGAAGAAACATAATGAAAGATTCGCCAGGTTTTTGTGCAACTTTGCAAAGATCTATCATGGTGATCTGGTGTTGTATGTTGTAAGTATATTGTGATATGAATAGGTTGATCAATTCTTCAAATGTCTCGACGGGAGGTGTAATCTTAGATAGCCATTCCATAGAGTGTACTCCAAGACTCCTAGGAAACAATCGCATCAAGTAAGTGTCTTCGTGAGCGAATTCCAATGTCATGTTTCTGAAGTCTCTAACATGATCGATTGGATCCGTTTTCCCATTATAGCAATCAAATTTTGGCATTTCACAATGCTTGCGAAAAGGAATCATGTTAAGACTTCGGTCGAAAGGATAAGGACAAATGTCCTCGAGAGTGTATTTCTTTGTGGTTGTTCCCCCTTGTAACTCTTTAACTTGTCCTTGAAGTGCCTTGATTTGTTGGGTCAAAGCACTAAGATCAGAAAGGGGTGTTTCTTCAGGTTTATTTTTCAAGTTTTCAGTATCAAAGTCATGAGGCAATTTAGCCCCTTGTTCGGCTAGATAGCGAAAATATTTTTCCTTATCTCGCTGCAAGATCTTTTCGATGGCTTTATGAAATTTTGGATCTTGCTTAGCCTCTCTAAGACGTTCCTCATCTTGTTCCTCATCACTATCCACATGAATTTTATCTCTGTAGTTATGAAATGAATTTTCTTCTCTATTGTCCATGTTGTTGTTGAAAAGTGGATTTTGATTTATGCTGAAAAGAGGATTACTGCTTTCTCCTTCTTCTTGATTGTTTTGAATATGACTTTCTTTTTGGATTGTATCCTTCAATTTATTGTGTTGAGATCTTGTGGAGATAGGCATATGATTTTGAAAATTTCCTCTAGACTTAGATCACGGTTTTTGACAAGTGCAATGGGAATGATATTTTGATCAGATAAGATGTGGAATCTTATGATATGATCAAGGATGCTCCTAATTTTTGATTGTGGCTTCAATGATGAAGGATTTCAGAATCTTGTTGGGGAAGTTGAACCAAAAATTAGAAATTTGTTTTGAAAAGTGCACTCTAAAAGATTTTGATCTTCGTTTTTAAAGAAATTATCTCAAGATCTTTGAAGAATATGACTAGGGTGTGAAGGATATTCAATAGCAGGTTGTGGTATGTTATCGAACTCAAGAGGTTGGTTATGATTATGCCGTTGTGATAGAGCTAATCTCTGATAATAAGCTCAAGAATCTAAGGGATCTACAACATACTCATCAGTGAATCCTCTAACAAAATCTCGGTATCTGTGAAGAAATCCTCAGTAATGAAACAAGATGTGTCAACTTTTGTATAATAATTTTCTCTTTTGCAACGTTTTCTTGTATCCTAATGGTTTCTTGGGTTTTATGATCCTTTTGGACACTGATTTCTTGGGAAAATTTGTTGATTTCCAATCTCTAAGCATGGGAAAAGTATTGGGAATGTTATTGGACCAATGGTATGAAATTTTTTTGAGTGATTTCAGTTGTTGTCCTTCATGTTCATTTTGGATGATCTCTTTATCTGAATTAATGTGATGGAAGACACAACAAACATTTTTGAAAACAGTTGTTTTTAAAGGCCCTACACTAAAATGAAGTGTTTGATCAAGAAAATGTTTTCATCAAATGTTTTCATAGGTTTTGCACATGAAAGACAATTCAGATAGACTCATTCTTAATGCTCAAGTAGGTCATTCTAGTAATCAACAGCCCACATCTTAGAACTGCGTCGACTCACACAGCCGTGTCACCCCCGAAGGGGCACCCATGTTTTTGTCTTTTCTAGGCGCGTACTCAGAGTTACGGAAGTGGATACCGGATCCCCTGAGCAAACGGTCCTTGGCAGTTATATGGTGAGTGTCTTGGGGGCAGATTTTTCCCTCCCCTTGCACTGTGATTATTAGAATGTTTAGAAACTGACTTCGGCTAGCCACTACACTAGGTTCGTAGTAAGGATTTCCATTCGGTGCGGCAATAAGAAACTCCCTCATGAGACCTCCAACCTTTAGAACAAAGGCTTTGGGGATGGTTATCTTGCACACTATCGGCAAAAGAGGGTTTCCCCAAATTTGCTTTAAATTTTATAATGGGGTGGAATAGCCTAGCTTTGGCTTGAACCCACTTGAGTCATTCCCGTAGGGTGAGTACTTTTTCCCACTACGGTAAGCTCTCTAAATGATGTAATAAAAGCAGTAAAATTCATGAAATTGAAAAGGCAAGTCTGGTATTTTGATCACCCAGTTAAGGGTGGAGCATAAACCTATTGCCACAGACAAAGCAAAGAAACGTTCATTTTAAAACCCAAATCACAATGATCTAATCTAAGTGAAGATATTGCTTCACAAAAACAAGTTGTTCAATTTTATTTGCAAGATCATTGTGTGGCAACTATCCTAGATTGCTTCATTTTATCCAGATGTGTCTACCCTAGGATTGCTTCATTTTAAAATCCAAAAAAAAAGAATTTTGTCTGTGGAAGGCGTCAGACTCAGAATTCTGTGTTTTTGTTACAATCCATATGTGCCCGAATAGAAGCTATATGCGCCAGAACAGAGGGTATATGCGCCAGAATAGAAGGTATATTTGCTAGAACAGAAGCTATATGCGCTAGAATAGATGATATATGTGCTGGAACAGAAGCTATATGCGCCGCAAGAAAGATTTATATGCTCTTAAAATAGTTACTATGTATGTCGAAAGAAAGATTCTATATGCGCCTAAATAGTTACTCTATGCGCCGAAACAGTTACTCTATGCGCCGAAACAGTCACTATATGCGCCTAAACAGTTACTCTATGCGCCGAAATAGTCACTATATGCGCTCCAGAATCCTACAAAACAAAAAGTTAAAAACCCCTGTATGCGCCGTAGAAAATGTCGAATGTGCTTAAACGCCAAATTTTTTCTGAAAGTTGACTCCAGAACGCGGAAGCTGTCAAAAAAACTTGCAGAAAATGTTAAATTTGTGGGTTTGAGCCCCACGGTGGGCACCATTTTATGTGTGAGTGAAAAATGTATCAATGTAAATGAAATTCAAACACATATTAATAAGACATTAAATCAAGAAAGCTGAAAAAGAAACAGAATAAGCAAACCGTGACTGCAGCTTCCCCGAAATCGTCTTATCTTTCTCTAACTCCAACATTTTGTTGTTTCGAATGGCTCTCAGATCAGCAGATCAAGCTCAACAAAAGGACAACTAAAGAACGAGATTTTAAATAAAAATGCATAATATGCTAAATGCAAAAGCTATGCTAAGTTGAAAGTATGGCTGTGATGCTAAAAGACTGTGATTGCATAAGCTGAATTGCATGTGCGTTCGTGCATTTTCGTGTGTATGCGTAGGTAAGCGTAGGTAACCAAAGCTTGGATTTGCACTGACATTTATAGAGTTTTCGAGAGGATTCGATTGGCTGATTCAATCAACGGCCCAGATTAAGCTTGTTTGAACAGACAGTGGAAGATTTTTGAAAGTGGAGAAGAGGATAGAAGGTTTCCCTTTTCCTTCAATTTCTATCATTGAGATCTGAAGGGAAATTTCCGTTTCGAAGAGTGAGTTGAGAATGAGTTAGAATTAAACAAATTAAATTTATTTAATTTGTAAGTGAAGATGAAAATGGAAACTCGCATAATTAAATAAATCATATTTAATTATGTTTTAGAAATGAAATTAGGGTGAGAGGAAAATATTAAATTAAATATTTAATATTTTAATTTGAGAATGAAGAGAATATTCCATTATTTGAATATTCAAAATATTCAAACTTTAGAACAATATGATAATCAAATATAAATAAATTATGAAAATTTATTTAATTTAATCAAGCAGAAGGTGGAAGGTGGGATGAAGAGGATATTCTATTATTTGAATATTCAAATATTCAAAATTTAGAATAATGTGATAACCAAATATAAATAAATTATGAAAATTTATTTAATTTAATTAAGAGGAATGTGGAAAATGTCAATAATTAAATAAAATTATTTATTTAATTAAGGTAGAAGAATTAGAAAATGAACGATATAAATAAATAATTAAATTTATTTACATGTAGACGACTTTAGGAGAATTAAATAAATAAATCATATTTAATTAATTAACAAGCTTAATCATGACCATTTTTAGACGTATACAATAGTAAAATCAAGCTCAAGTTTGAAGTTCAAAATATCAATTTGAAGTTCATGGGGCCTATATTTTTAGGTGGATCAAGGTTTGACATGTACCTTAGTAATGACATGAATAATGACATGAGGGGATCAAGAATAGACATGTGGTGGGCTCTATTAGATTTTTATGGACCTTCGACCAATTTGCAAGTTCCTTGGAAACAAGGAATTAGATACAATCTAATTGAGTGAATGAGTTTGGGCCCATTATGGTCTACAAATTCATAGTTTTAAGATTTCATATGTGGACTTAGTATAAAATTTGACCTAAGATGCTTTGAGGTATGTCCAATAGTCTCCTTGGAACTCCAATATGAAAAATGCCAAATGTGAGACATTGACTTAATCAACGTTGATTAGTTCTTACAAATCTATAGGGAACATATGAAACATCAAACTGATATGTATTTACAATGAGTGAAATTCTTAGTTAATTCCAAAATTACAAATAAATGCACTTTTTTTCTACAATAATGGAAGCCATTTTATACAATTTAGAGTGTTAGGGGTGGAGTACTTAGTTGATTAAATTGTTTAGTAATCTAAGATTATATTGTGTATAAATGATCCTCCTCCTCCTTCCGAAGGGAAACATGCACACTGTCTTGCATAGGGGCATATCGTTGGTCATTGAAACTCATCATGATACTTAGATTTTCCAAACACTTGAACTACAATATTGCAATGAATGGGAAGTATTGGAAAATCAAAGTCTCCAATATCAATTGATGCTCTTTCAAATGTTAGTATTTAAGATTTAATTATCAAATCCCATACCATTTATGAAGGGAATGAGTGTTACACCAAACCTTGATGATCAATGTAAGGCATTGTGATTTATATATTGTTAAATCCCATGACATCTTCAGTGCAACTTGTTCATAAGCACCACGAGTAACTAGAACAATTGACATGAGGTGTGGGTAATGCAAATCCCCAATTAATTTGTCCATATGTAGTAAAATCAAGTAAACTCTTGAAGTTTGAAAAACCAATTGGAAGTCCATGGGGCCTACATTTATAGGTGGATCAAGGTTTGATGTGCCTTGGTAGTGACATGTATTGTGGCCCAAGAGAATCAAGAATAGTAGTATGGCAATCTCTATTAAGCTTTATTGGTCCTTCAACCACTTTGTGAGTTCCCTAAAAGAGAGGAAGTAGATACAATCTTATTAATCGAATGAGTTTGGGTCCATTATGGTCTACAAGTTCATGAATTTAATATATAAGACACAAACATAATATAATTTTTTCCTGAAGATGCTTCAGGGTCCATCCAACAATCTCCCTAAACCTCCAAGCTTGAAAATTTCAAACAAAAGAAAGAGAATTAGTCAAGGTTGGCCAAATGCTACAAGTCTATAAGGAACACATAAAACACTAGAGAATAAGTGTTTATAATGAGGGAAATCCTTAATTAATTCAAAAATCACAAAGAAATACATAAACATTTTTGTATGATAATGGAAGCTATTTTACATAGTGCAAAATGCCAAGGGTGGAGTATATAGTTGGTTAAATAGTCTAATAAATTGAGATTGTATTGCATGTAGATGATCCTCCTCCTCCCTATAAACAAATACATGCACACTCTCTTGCATAGGGGCTTATCATTGGTAATAGAAGATTAAAAAGACACTTAGACTTGCCAAAATGCTAAACCTAGAAGATTGCAGTGAATGGGAGTCCCTAATGATCAATGTTTCCAATATCAATTGATGTTCTTTTAAGTGTCAGGTCTTGAGATATATGAATTGTCAAATTTCATGACATTAATTAGTAGTTGGTGAAGACTATCATGAGTAACCAAAATAATCAACACAATTTTATAATATTACCATCATGGATCTAATATAGTTGTTTGCATCCAAATGA
The DNA here is from genome assembly GCA_007258455.2 of Sequoia sempervirens. Classification (NCBI taxonomy): domain Eukaryota; kingdom Viridiplantae; phylum Streptophyta; class Pinopsida; order Cupressales; family Cupressaceae; genus Sequoia; species Sequoia sempervirens. The sequence continues at coordinate 298,625,402 of VDFB02075321.1, read as the reverse complement.
CTCTAATATAGTGGGAGTAGTCAAAATGATGCTAAGTATGTGGGAGCTCTTGAGAGTCAACAATTTTTTACCTTATTTGAAATTCAAATGCTATTGGAATATGTTGCAATTTTTTACATTTCTACATATTGTATTTGCATATCCATACATATTCATGAAGTTGTCCCATGTAGGGACCGATTAAGGAGAACTTGATCTTGGTCACTAGAGCACATTATAGCTTAAATTCTTCTTTTCAATAGATAATATCAAAACTCTATTAAACCACATTAGCATTTGAATCATGCATATGATCTACAAATAAACTTGCTCCAAAGATATAAAAAATAAACTCCATAAGCATACCATCTTTACAATGATTGAAAACCTCATTATGAGATATATCCTCAAATATAACTATTGTGATATAGTTTTTGGAATGTGCCAATTGTAGAAAAGATTAAATAACTATTCATTAGAATCAACAAGGGAACTCTAATTTTTTATCCTTTGCAAAATATGATTTTAGTGATTTTTTAACTAAGACATGGGATCATGATATGCTAATGTTATGGAGTGGATTTCATACAAGAATATGCCATTTATAAACTCGTTGCATAAAGAATTCTCCAATCAAAATGAACCCAAAATATAAGGTTAAAATACATGAGTATGCAACTTTCACCAATATAAATATAAATTGTAAGACATTCCTTAATAAACACACACAAAATAATAAAACTAAAAAAAAAACTAGATTTTGATGCAAGGGCATTGAAACCTTGTACAAGGGGTAAATAATTTTCTCCTAAATTTATCCCAAAACACAAGTATTTCATAACTCTCCCAAAAGAAAGAAAACATAAATCTTACAAAAAAAACATATTTGAATCTCTTTTCACCACCACATCTTGTATGAGTGAGCCCAAATCAATTTTAGATTTGTGAGGATCTACATCCTTGGTGCAGGGGCACCATTGGTGATTTTGATAAATGAGGTCTAAAGGTTAGGCCTTGAGGATTTTTGTGTATTTCATTATAAATAAGGTCTATTTGAGACCATTTTCATGTATTTAAATTGTTATGGGGTCATTTGGTCATGTAATGCAAAAATTGAAAAAATCTTGCAAAGTTGTCAAGCAAGAAAAGTTGTAAACATGCCAAATAGAGGAATACCAATGGTTAGATTTTTGAAAGTTGGTTTTTGGTGGTTGAGGTTGGTTGGGATAGTTCAGTTTGGTGTCTTTGAGTTTAAAAGACCTCACATATTTCGAGGTAGAGGGTTGGAGATTCTATAATTGAAGAAAATCAAATAAACTACTTGTTTCCTTTGCAATTTTTCTATGTTTTGTATTTCAATCTGCAGTTTCAAGGCACTGTATGTGCCCATACAGGGTCTCTTGGCCTCTAAGGAATTTTAATTTAATGGTTTAGTGAGTTAAATTCCCATTTGCACCTGATTTGGAGGATTCTTGAAGAGGTTTGTGCATTTTGTAATCAAATTTTTGAAAACGGGTTTGTAGAGATAGTTTAAGGGTTTGAAGACTTAGAAATGCATTAACTGGCCATTCCACCTATTCTATAACACGTTGCTTGGTGGAATGGGCCAAATTAGATAGGATTAGATGTTGGGATGGTCTATTGGAGCAGGGAAGGTGATTGAAGGCATTTTGAGTGGCTGCCCTTAATGTATTTGTGTAATTTTGCTTGAAAATGGAGGTTTTGAACTAGGGTTTGGTGAAATAGTGATGACAGGGTATCAAGACATAATAACCTAGCCAAAATAACCCTGGACATAATAACTCTGTCATAATAACCCAAGGACAAGATAACCAAGGGTCATAATAACCCATGGACAAAATAACCTGTGGTCAAAATAACCCATGGACAGAATAACCTGTGGTGATTTTACAATTTCTCTATATTCTTACAGGGATATTTTGACCATGGATTATTTTGGCTTGGGTTATTATGACCCTGGGATATTTTGTCCTTGGGTTATTGTGACCGGTTTATTCTGTCCAGGGTTATTTTGGCCAGGTTATTATGTCCTGTAACTTGATGATAGAGGTTGGAGAATGAATTTTTAAGCATGTGTAGACACAATTAAGGGTGTTTGAAGTAGTGGTAAGGTAAGGTCTGGTATATAATTTTCCAATAAAACCCCATGTAAATTGCCAAAAAATGAGGGTTTCCTGATTAAGTGTCTTGTGAAGCGTGTCTCTGATAATAAGTTGTGAAATTGGTGGTTTTGTTGATTGGTTAATACTGCCCCATTGAGTTTTGGGCTTGAGGAAGAGTTTACAATATGGCCCCTTTGAAAAAGTGACCTAATTTGGGGTTTAGGACAGCTTTGAATTCCAATTTTGGTGAGGTTGGTCTAAAGTGACCTATAGTAGTTTTGTGGTATGTTGTGAAGAGGCTAAAAGGGTGTTCAAAAACCAGTTTTTTTGGGGTTTGAGTTTAGAATTGTAAGACAAGCTGAGGAAAATAGGTTTGCAGACCTACAAGGAAAGTGTGAGCTTGTAAGAGATACCCTAAATTGGGTTTTGGTGATTGAAGACTTGTTGAAATCAATTGAACTTGATTTTGTTGGTTGATTGGCTTCCTTGCTTTACATCAATTGGCATCAGAGCATAGGAAGTAGATCTCTTGAGGGAGAAGGTTGAAGTTTGAGCAAGGAAAAAGGTGGAACTTGAGGAGTCAAGATGCCTCTTAAAGGAAGCACATTTGCTAGAAAGATTGATAACCAGGCTAGAGAGCTAGAGGCCTTGAAGAAGGAGATTGTTGCATTGAAGTCTAAAGTTGGGGTCACCATGGAAGAAAGTGACCAAGAGGAAGAGACTTCTAGTGAAGAGGAAGAGTTGGATCCAGAGGATTTGAGGATGGTAAAGCTTTTGAAGGCTGTGAAAAGTGATGTTCATAGCAAAATGGATTTGCCTATGTATGGAGGTAAATTAGATGGGAAGAATTCTTGGATTGGATAGGCGCCATCGAGAATTACTTTGAAAGTGAAGAAGTAGATGAGGATCACAAGGTGAAGAAGGCTAAGACCAAGTTGAAAGGGCATGCTTTGTTGTGGTGGAACTTTGTGCAAAATGAAAGGCAGAAAAAGGGGAAGACCAAGATTACTTCTTGGGAGAGAATGAAGAAAAAACTTAGAGGTAAGTTCCTTCCTAGTGATTACAATGTTCAATTGCTTAAAAAGCTTCAAAATCTCAAGAAAAAGGACCTAGATGTGCAAGCATACACTGAGGAGTTTTATAGACTAAGCATAAGGACAAAGCATGAGGAAAATGAAGAAAAATTAGCAACGTATTATTATGGTCTAAGGTATAATATTCAAGATGCAATAATTTTAATGGTAGAAAAAATAGTTGAAGAATGTTTTCAATTGGTTGCTAAGGCAGAAGAAAAACTCAAGAGGGAGCAAGAGAAATCAGTTAGAGGCAGGGGTAGTACTTCTAGAGGTAGAGGAACTTTTTCTACCCTAAGACAGTCCAATGAAGACCAAGAAGATGCAGGTAAAGGTAAAGAACAAGTGGTTGAATCTAGAGGTGGATTTAGAGGTGGAAGAGCAAGCTTTAGGGGTAGATATATAGATCAAGGAAGAGGTTTTAATGTGTTTTTAGGAAGTTGTTACAATTGCAATGAGTTTGGGCATCCATCATATAAGTGCCCTAAAAATTTTGGTGCTACTTCAAGTGGGGGTGAGAGAAGAAGTGAAAGAAGGGCTCAAATAGTGCAAGAAGATGAGTGTGAAAGCTCAAACACTCCTAGTCATGTTGCAACTCCAGAGGTACGAGAATCATTGTTGTTGAGAAGACAATTGTTGAAGACATTCAAAGGGAAGGAACCAATGCAAAGGAGAGCTTTATTCAGGACCACTTGTAAATCCAAGGGTAAGGTATGCAAAGTAGTTATAGATTCAGGTTGCACTAAAAATATTGTCTCTAGTGAAATGATTGAGAAGTTGAAGTTGCAAAATTTTCCTCATGAAAATCCATATAAGATTTCATGGTTGAATGATAGTCAATCTATCTTGGTTTGTGAACAAGCATTGATTGAGTTCATTATTGGTGGTTACAAAGATAAAGTTGTTTGTGATGTTGTGCTAATGGGTTGTTGACATGTCTTGCTTGGAAGACCATGGCAATATGAAAAACATGCCATCTATGATTGTAGAAGTAATAGATATCTAATTGAGCATAATGGAAGTAGTTTTACCCTTATTCCATTGCAAGGTGATGTGGAGGATCACTCCAAGACAACAAGGGTGATCATGATGGGCAAGAAAGAGTTTATGAAGTTGAAGAAAGACACAAATGAAGAGGAACCCAATGAGGTTACAAATACTCCTATGCTAGAAGGAATTAATATAGTGAGCTTGAACGATGAAGTGAGTTTGGAAGATAAAGAGGGTGGAATGGAGTTGGAAAGGAATGGCATTAAGACAACAACCAAATCTGATGCTACAGTGATAAGATTGCAAGGTTGGCATGATGAGGTTTTGGTAGGGACAATGTTTTGTCTTGTGATTCCATAAGAGGCTAGTAGGCCAATTGGTTTTGTCAAAACAGATACTTATAAGTCTGATAAGACAGAGATTGTTGGGGTAGAGTCTTTGATGACAGAGTTGAGAGGAAAAGGTGTAGTGCATGGAAGTGTTTGGCAAAGACAAATGGGTAAAGTTGAGTATGTTTCAGGATTGAAGGATAGGACAGTCAAATGACAAGTTAACATAGGTAAGTTTGCATCAATGTCAGATGAAAGAAAGGTTAGTAAACATGCATCAAGTTTTTTTGGGAAAGTGGAGCAATGTCAAAGTAGTGGGCAATCCAAGAAGGAAAAGTATGTGACAAGTTTCCAATTTTTGAACTAGTGGAAGAGTTTAGCAGATCAAGGAGAATTTGAAGACCCAGGGGGAGATGGGAAGTAGCATTATTTGCAGCAAGTTACTTTCCAAGGGACTTGGAAACATTTCAAGCGAGGAGTTTGGTGTAGGGGCACCATTGGTAATTTTGATAAATGAGGTCTAAAGGTTAGGTCTTTAGGAGTTTTGTGTATTTTATTATAAATAAGGTCTATTTGAGACCATTTGCATGTATTTAAATTGTTATGGGGTCATTTGGCCATGTAATACAAAAATTAAAAAAATCTTGCAAAGTTGTCAAGCAAGAAAAGTTGTAAACATGCCAAGTAGAGGAATACGAACGGTTAGATTTTTGAAAGTTGGTTTTTGGTGGTTGAGGTCGGTTGGGATAGTTGAGTTTGATGTCTTTGAGTTTAAAATACCTCACATATTTTGAGGTAGAGGGTTGGAGATTCTGTAATTGAAGAAAATCAAATAAACTACTTGTTTCCTCTGCAATTTTTCTGTGTTTTGTATTTCAATTTGCAGTTTCAAGGCATTGTACATGCCCGTGCAGGGTCTCTTGGCATCTAAGGCATTTGAATTTAATGGTTTAGTGATTTAACTCCCATTTGCACTGATTTGGAGGATTCTTGAAGAGTTTTGTGCATTTTGTAATCAAATTTTTGAAAACGAGTTTGTAGAGACAATTTAAGGGTTTGAAGATTTAGAAATGCATTAGCTGGCCATTCCACCTATTGTATAACCTATGGCTCAGTGGAATGGGCCAAGTTAGATAGGATTATATTTTGGTATGGTCTATTGGAATAGGGAAGGTGATTTAAGGCATTTTGAGTGGTTGTCCTGAATGTATTTGTGTAAATTTTGCTTGAAAATGGAGGTTTTGAACTAGGGTTTGGTGAAATAGTGATGACAGAGGTTGGAGAATGAAATTTTAAGCTTGTGCAGACACAATTAAGGGTGTTTTAAGCATGTTAAGGTAAGGTAAGGTTTGGTATATAGTTTTCCAATAAAACCCATGTAAATTGCCAAAAATGAGGGTTTCTTGATTATCTTGGGAAGCGTGTCTCTGATAATAAGTTGTGAAATCGGTGGTTTTGTTGACTGGTTAATGATGTTCCATTGAGTTTTGGGATTGAGGAAGAGTTTACAATTGGGCCCCTTTGAAAACGTGACCTAATTTGGGGTTTAGGACAACATTGAAGTCCAATTTTGGTGAGGTTGGTCTAAAGTGACCTATAGTGGTTTTGTGGTATGTTGTCAAGAGGCTAAAAGGGTGTCTGAAAAGCCAATTTTTTTTGTGGGTTTGAGTTTAGAATTGTAAGACAAGTTAAGGAAAATAGGTCTGCAGACCTATAAGGAAAGTGTGAACTTGTAAGAGATATCACCCTAAATTAGGTTTTGGTGATTGAAGACCTATTGAAATCAGTTGAACTTGAGTTTGTTTGTTGATTGGCTTCCTTGCTATGCATCAATCCTCTTTTTCCTCATGGGCCACTACCATGAATTTACTCACCATTTGGTAGATGGTTGTACATTTCAAGCAAGACCAAATGCCTTTAATTGAATCATCACTACCACCTGTTGGTCTCTATAACCAAGACATGCTAGTGAAAAAAGAAAGATTTCCTATAAAAGAGAATGATAAATTTTAACAATATATTTGACAATAATCCTTGTAATGAAAAAAGAGCTTCAAGCTTATAAGTGATAATTATCAAGATGATTGGTAGAACAAAATTGGGGTTCTTAGGGAGGTGTTTGTCTCTTCAAAGTGATAGAGCAACCCATATGCAATAATATAATGGTAGGTATTTTATGCTCATCACCCTTACCAAAAATTCTCTCTATCACTTTGTCAAAGATTATCTTGTCATTGATGCTGAAGGTGTGAGCATTTTAGTAGAAATGCAAATCCTCAACCTCACCTTAGAAGTAGTAGGGGAAAGATTCTCACAAGGAAAAAAGAGATGAGGATTTGAAACTAGAGAAAAAAATTCTAGACTAATACACACATGGATTGATTTCATATTTCATTCAATCACTTCTAGACTATGAAAATAATAAAGCCTAAGAGATCTGCTTAGTCAATTTTCCACTACCCATTTTTAATTCTTCACAAAAACTCCCCATCTTTGGATTATTGGATAAATAACAACTAATCTATCTTGTATTGTAAGATTCCATTTACTTGAAGCACTAATTCTTCACACCACCCTAATGTGTTCAACTAATATCTTCCCAATGGTCATCCACTATGTATGAAAAGTCTGCAATTTGGTTATATTTGAGGATATAAGCCATAATGATGTTTTCAATCATTGCAAAATGGTATGCTTATAGTGTTCATTTTTATATTTTTTTTGCAACAAGTTTATTCATATCATATGCATGATTCAAACTATAATCTAGTTTGATGGAGTTTTGATATATGTTGAAAAGAAGACTCCAAGCTGCAATGTGCCTTGGTTGCTATGATCAAGGACCCCTATATGGGACAGATTTATGAATTCATATAGATTTGTAAAGACAACATGTACAAATGTAAAAAAAATTGAACATATTCCAATACTCTTGGAGTTACAAATTAGGTAAGAATTCATTGACTTTCAAGAGCTCCCACATATTGAACAAGATCCATTTGGATGCAAATTATTGTACTAGACCCATGATGGTAGTATTAAAACCTTGTGCTGATTGTTTATATTACTCATGGTAGTCACCATCAACTACTAATAAAAATGATGTGGGATTTGACAATACATAAATCTCAAGGACTAACACTTAAAAGATCATTATTTGATTAGAGACATCAATAATTGAGGACTCCTATTCACTACAAGATTGTCTACACACTATATAATCTCTAATTAATAAACAATCATCAATTATGAATCGTGCCCTTAGCACCATTTATTGTATAAAATGAATTCCATTACCACAAAATAATGTAATGTGTTTCTTTTTGATTATGGAATTAACTAAGAATTGCACTCATTACAAATAGCTATTAATTTAACATTTCGTATGTTCCCTATAATCTTGTAAGATATAATCAGCCTTGATTAAGTAACTTTCTCATATTTGGAATTTTCAAGTGTTAAGGCCCAAAGAAACTATTAGACAAACCATGAATCATTTTAGGTCAAATTTTATATTAAGTTCACATCTCAGATCTTAAAGTTGTGAATTTGTAAAACAATAAAGCTAGATTTTTCAATCAATCAGATTGTATTTGCTTCCTCTCTTATGGGGAACTCACAACTTGGTTTGAGGATTAATAAAACTTGATAGAGATTTCCATGTGTCTACGCTTGATTCCCTTAAACCATAATACATGTCACAACCAAGCCATATGTCAAACTTCAATCAACCTAAAAAAGGTGGGCCCCATGGACTTCAAATTGATATTTTAAAATTTTAAAATTCACCCAATTTTACTATGTATTGAAATTTTACTTTAGGAAATACATGACCCACACCTTGTGCTAAATTTTCTAGTTAATTGTGGTTCCTGCCACTAAGTCCCACTCAATATTTCATAACCTAAATGACAATCCATAAATCCCAAGGTAATACACTTGAGAGAGTGTCGATACACATTAAAGAAATTAATCATTAGGGTTTATTGTAGCACTCACACTCTTCATAAATGACATAGGATTTAACAATTCTTAAATCTCAAGGCCTAGCACTCGAAAGGGCATCAATTGATTTTGGTTACATTAATCATTGGGGAATCCCATTCAGTACAATCTTGTAGGCTTAATGCTTGTCAAGTCTATGTATCTTGTTGAGATTCAACTACTTACGATATGGCCATATCCAAGATAGTGCACATCTCCCTTTGGAGATAGGAAGAAAATCATCTACACGTGATATGATCTCAAATTACTAGATAATTTCACCAACTATTTACTCCACCCTTGGAACTATACACTATATAAAATGGCTCCAATTATCACAAAAAAAGTTTATGTATTTATTTGTGATTTTTGAATTATCTAAGAAGTTACACTCATTAAAATACATTTTGGTTTTGTGTTTCATATATTTCTTATAAACTTGTAAGATACAATCAACCTTCAATAGGTTGCTTTCTTGCATCTAACATTGTTGAGTTTGGAGGTTCATGGAGATTGTTAGATGGAACTAAAATCATCTTAGATCAAAGTTTATATTAATTCCATGTCCAAGATCTTAAAGCCACATGAATTCATATGCCATAGCAGCCCCAAACTCATTTACTCAATCATATTGTATCTACTTCCTTACTAGGATCTTGCAAATTGGTCATAGGACTAATAAAACTTGATAGACCTCAAGCCACATGTCTACTCTTGATTCCCTTAGGGAACAATGCATGTCACTACCAAGCCACATGTCAAAATATGATCCATCTAAAAATATGAGCCCCATGGAATTTAAATTGATATTTCAAAATTTAAACATCTACTTGATTTCAGTGCATATTAAAAAACTACTTGTATGCCTCTACTATACTATAACTTGTAGGAAACTATAATATTGTAGGGTGCCCCTATTTTGTTGGTCAAGTACATTTCATTTTTTACTAATTTGTTTTGTCACGCTTTGTATAGTGATTTAAGATGCCACACTGAGAAATGTTTTATCAATTAAACTATAGTTTTTGGTTCAAGAGTTGACAACTAGGATACTTGGAGTGGAGCATTGGATTTTTATGGCCCACAAGTTGTTCTAATTTATTTTTTACTCATGGTTCTCACCACCATGTCCCACTCAAGATCTCATGAGCTTTGACAATCCATAAATCCATAGTCTTGTACTTGATAAAGCATCAATAAACATCAAATACATTGATTGTTATGGTTTGGTGTTCATTACAATCTCTTGGATTTAGCGCTTGGTGGATCTACACATATCCTCAAGATTAAACTACCAATGATATGTCAAATGTAGGATAGTGAATATGTCTCACTCAAGAGAAAGGAGGAGGACCACCTCAAGACATTGACAATCTCATTTTGCTAGGAATTTCAAGCAATAATGAATTCCAACCCCCTTTTTATGCCCTTTGTATAATGTGTTACATTAAAAAATAAATAAACAATTTATGTTTCTTTGGAGTTTTATGGTTCCTTATACCATTATACTAAATCAAAAAACTTATCAATATGTCCATTGCACAACAAGTGCTATTATTAGTTAATTAGCTTAGAATTTTAAACATCGTAGTGTTCAAATGATATGTTTAGAAATTACATCCCAACATCATAATTATATGAATGAAAACAATTACCTCCAAAAATTTACCTAAAATATAATGGGTTCCTTCTAGTGATAACATGTGAATAAAAATCCCCTAGGTTGGTAGGAGACATTTTTAGCCTTGCCCATAGACAACTATTGAAAATATTAGAGCTAAAAAGTAAGGGCTCCTATTTTTTAGAACTAGATTCCAATTTATCAAGCAACAATCTTTTCCTCTTGTCATGGAACTTGTCACTTCATAATTATAGATCTTGAAAGCCCCAATATAAGATCATTTCTTAAGGTTTCCAAAATTATCACTAAATACCCTTTATTGGAACTATTGATATTTTATGCTACATTTTAGATAATATCATCATGATCTAAGAGGGTGTCGAATGAAATAACAATTCTCTTTTTCACAAGCTAGATTTTGAAAAATTATACAACTACATTGAGTTTCCTTGTATCTTGGCTATGCTTAAATCTCTTGGGTTTAGGGAGTTCCTTTTGAATATTGTGCAATCTCTTTTCTTGAATGGTTTATCCTTCCTTTGTATCAATGGCAAAGTCTTTGATAGTTTTGGAATCTTTAGGTTCATTCAACAAGGTTGTATACTTTCCTTATTCCTTTATGCATTAGTCACAAAATACTTTGGCTATCTTTTGTCAATAAGGCTTTGTAAGGGTTGGTGAAGGGAACCTCCCTTTTCTCCACTTCTCAACAAATTATAAATAAATACTTTATGAATGGTTCTTACTCATGCTTGTAAAAAATGAAGATATTTTTTAAGAATCGATAACTTGCCTTGACACCTTTTGTAGGTATTTGGCTCAAACCTTCAATGGAATAAGATCTAATTCTTTACATAACTTCATTTTTCATTGTTTGAGTGGCTCGAGTAGTATAATTAGACTTGGCTTGATGAAGGGTAGATGTTCAAATTCATCTACATTCCTTTTGTCATTGATACTTGTCCACCACTTTTTAGCAATATGTCATGCAAAGAGTTGAAAATATAACTTTCTAAATTGTCCAATCTCTCTTTGATGAGTAAATTTTATATACATACCAAACTATATTTTCAATATGAAAGCTATTTATTGATTCTTTTCTCTTAATCAGAATGTTCATGTACTTACCTTTGCTTATTTTTTAGATTTAGGCATAGGCAAAGAAGGTGGAACTAAAAGTCTAGAACTTTTAGGACTTCTTCAGCCACTATATAAGATTATTTACCCTTCATTAAGCCCTCCTAATAATTAAATGTTTAATCAATTTAAAAATCTTTATTTTTTTTAGAAGATGCTTTCTTTTACTTTCTATAAAAATTAGTTAAGTATATTTTAAAAACCTCGTAATTTTATGAGAAAAAAATAGTTAAACGTAAGTTAAATATGATTAAAATATAATTAAAATATTTAGAAATTTACACCATGTTTGAGTTGGAGAATAAACTTTCTTTTGTTTTTTAAAATTTATTTCAATTTTATTTATTTACAATAATTTTTTTAACTTGTCATAAAATATATACAAATATTACCAATTTTATAGCATATCATATAAATAAATAAATAGTATATATTAATTGTAAATAATATATATTAGTGTATGTGTGTACATGTATAAAGATAACAATTTTTTAAAGAAGATCTAATATTGATGGTTGCAACTACATATAAAAAAAAAATTAAGGAATTTGCATTGGAGCTTCTTTAACTTTTATTTATTTTTATATGCATCTACAACCACCAATATTATTGCAACTTTAATTTGTTTAATACACATAATTACAATTTTAAAAACATTAAATTTTAATGTTTGTATTTTTTAAAATTGAGTTATTATTTTTTTTGGTAGATAAAAATATCTAAAGAACTATATTCATTTATTAAATTGAGATTTTTTTAAAACAATGTTTGAAAACTCCATAATAAAAATCCCATATTACAAAAAAATTGAGATGATTTTTTTTAAACAATGCTTAAAAACTTCATAATGAAAAACCCATATTACAAAAAAATTGAAGTGATTTTTTTTAAACAATACTCAAAAAGTTCAAAAAACAAAATCTTCAAACCAACTATATTCACTAAATTCCCTACTAAAGCATACACTCCTATATAGTCATCTTCATAATTCACCTCATCTCAAACATCACATTGACACACAAAACCTTCAATCTTCATCTTTACACCACTTTGAATGGCCACCCCTGTAGCAAATTTTAAAAAGGAATCCCCCACTTAGTCTGATGGAGGTGTTATTCATTATTAACACTAACTAAAAAAATAACAAATGAAATCCACTCAAGAATACCCTAAAACACTAGCCAAAATCACAACCAAAAGGAAAGCTTGATTGAGGAACAACCATATTAAGAATAGAGTCAAGCCCCACCCTCCATATTAGGAACAACCATATGATCTTTTTTTAAACCAAACTAACCACCTCAATTGGTTCACCATTTTCCAATAAAAGCCAATAAATATTACAAAAATATCCATATTCACATGATAATGATGACTTGTAGAGAGAAAAAACTTGCCTAAAACGATGTGAATAGAATGCACCATAACCAAAGCCTTCACTCTAAATACAATATTTAACCTCAAATCCATGAAATAAGACACTTTGCATAAAGCCCCACGTTCGTCTCCATTGAAGAATGGTAAGTGTCTCCTATAAATGCCACCACAATATAACTTCCCAAGATAATGTGTCATCTAATATGTACCCTTGAGAGAGCTTCATATGTGATCTCCAAATAAAATTATTGTTTATTCTATATTTATGTGTGTAAGTTGTCTATCGAGGTGATCAACTCAACTTGAAATAAAGTTGGGCACTGGGCTAGCCAAAAATATAAATCCTTCCTAGACACATGCCCTTAAATTAGTCAATACCAAAGTTTGCAAGTTCATCATGGCTATTCCCTTCTCTCAAAGCATAACTTCAAAATTATTTAATAAAGGTTATATTTGATTTAAAAAACATATTTATTTTTCAAATTTGTGCTCCTTTTTTTCCTTAGAGAATTAATGATAATTTTTAAGTCTCCTTTAATTTTCAAATTATTTATTTTCAATTGTAAACTTGTTTGGAGGCCTAAAAGAAGTGCAAGAGCCTTAACTTCATTATTCATTCCATATTCCAATCATTTAGAAATAACTCCGACCAGATGACCATCATGATTCCTCACTATACATCCCATTCTCGAGATGCTTAGATTTCCCCTAAAAGTCCCATCAAAATTTAATTTAATAAATAGGTGGAAGATTCTACTTGTCATCTTTTATAAAAAAATTATGTTGTTCAATCCATCCATACCCATGAATAAGGGGGAATTTAATCCCTGACCAAATTTTCATTAGCTCATATCACATTAAGAGAAGGCCCAATTTTTCTTACACTAATTTCTACAATTATTGTTCATAACCTCTTTAATATCTCTCTCCATATTAATAATGAAATTTTATAAAGACATTTATTTTTCTTGAAAAATCTTTATATTCCTTTCCTTCCATATTTCTCATACAACTATTGAAGGAAAAGCTGCCCAATTTTTTAAAAAGATAGATTTACTACATAAAGATGGCCGCAAATTGAAATGGTGAACCATGCCTTACATTCTAGGGCTTTGTTAGTTGATATTTTTTTAACTGCTTCCCAAAAAACTCCTACAAGTGACAATTTAGAAGCAAGTGATCCACGTATTCTTCATCATTTTTTTATAATACACATCTAAGATGACATGATAATCCCATTTTCATAGCCTATTTGATGTAAGGATTTTTTTATGAAGTATTGCACAAGAAAAAGCACCAACTTTGGGAAGATATTTTTATTTCAACAAAGATGAGAAGGTCAATATTTTAATTTTTTCTTAGCTTCTAAAAATTTATAATGCAACTTAACATTATATTACCTAACTTCAACCCACATCATCTTAAGCAATACTCCTCTTCATTAATAAGGATTTTTTTTCCAACAAAAGTTTCTTATTAAATATTTTTTTAGATCCTCTTGAATGTGAAAACCATGAAGGATTTTTCATCTCCATTCACTGTATCCCTCCATATCGACATTTGTAATGTAATCTTTGGCATATTTTCCCCAACAAGTTACTAAGGTATTCCTTATTTCATCCATATTTGGAAGGTGTTTGAAAGGGTTAAAACCATTCCAAGACTCTTCTCAAAAGAGAGCCTTCCTTCCATCCTTGATTTCCTAAGTATTGTGTTTAAAAATTAGATCTTTGCAACCTAAGGTGAAATTCCAAATTGTCGATCCTTGAAGAGGATCTTCAAAATTAATTATTTTCTAAATATGCATTATCTAGGTATTTATTTTTGAGAATATTTTCCCACCTCATATCAAACTTTAAATGAATTCACCCTTCACCCACTTCTTTAGGTTTGTAGATTTTATCCCACACAACTAAAAAAGTTTTTCTCTTTTGGTAACCCCTTAAAAAATAAAGATCTCATCTTGTGATTCAACTTATCAATAAATTATTAGGTGTATTCAAACAAGACAAAGAAAATTATGATATCCAAGGTCACCACTTAAGCATTAAGATTCTTCCCACAAAGGATAACCATCTTCATTTCCAAGAGGCCATTTTGATGCTCCACAACGTGATCAAAGAATCCCATAACTTAGATTTAATTGCTCTAGAGAAAAGAGGGAATTGGTGAATGCAAGAAGATGATTCCACTTCTAGTGGAAGTTTTAGACTTAGAAATAAACCCGAAATCAGGCAAAACTCGAAATGAGATCTTGTTATTTAGGAACAAGATCCCATTATGCTTCAATATCCCGAGACTAAATTCAAAATAGGATCTCGTTTCATGGCGGGATCTCGAGCCAAGAATTATAAAATGGGATCATATTTACAACAAAATGGGATCTCGTTTACTACGAAATGGGATCTCGTTTTGTAAAGGTTTTTTTTTTTTAAATTCCCTGTGAGCTCATTTTTACCAGAACTCACACAACAATGGAGAACAGGATCTTGAGTGCAAACAACAAACTTTCGCCACCAAATGGCCCCAAGTACGTTTTTTGTTGCATTTTTTGCTATTTGGTTGAATATATTTAGGTTTTTTTTTCTATATTTTGTTTAAATTAGGTTTTTATTTTACAAATTTCTTGCAAAAAATAAACCTTCGAAATTAAAAAATTTACCCTAGAATTTGCATTGCTTTACTTTTTCATTTGCATTGCTTTATGTTTTAAATTTGTATGCAAATATTTCAAAATTAGATAATACTTGCTTTATGTTTTAAATTTATAGGAAAATATTACAAAATTAGATAATACTTGTTTTAAATCTATATGCAAATATTTCAAAATCGGATAATACTTAATTTCTTTGAGAAAAAAATCTAGGTTTGTCTTTATTTCATTCCATTATTTAGCACTTATTATTAATAGTTTAATCTAGCCATATAAAACTAGAATTTGTAGCACATGGCTTCCATATGTACCCATGCTCAAACACCTAATCGAAAACCTAAAATATTGCAAAGCCACTCTCATCACAATATCATGTGAAGAAAAAACTCAACATAAAACTACATCTAGTTAACATAACACCTATGGTTAAAGAATGAGAAACCAAAGTCCATCCTAACTAGTACACTTACAAAAAAAATACTAACACTAAGAAATGGCCACCATGAGTGAAGGATACACTACAAATGTGAAAGAGCATCATTATAGGTAGAACACTCCCACCATGAAAAAGACACATCAATGCAAGGTGATCTAGAACAACCATCATAATCATGAAGAGAAACTCCATTACCAAGAATGATACACTTCAACACAACCTTGAAGGTTCAAGTTACCATCCTTATAACTCTTGTAGACACTGAAAATTTTCCTAATCGATATCATACACTTGAAACAGATTTACTAACATCATTTCCTCTTTAAATCCATCTTCTTTTCGCTTAATTAATTAGATTATCCTAGCTAATTAATTAATTGCATCATTTTCATCCATTAACCTAATTAATTTAATCGGGTTAATTCATCCCTTTTCACGCTAACATTTCATCCTATTAAATTAAATAAATTAAACAATTTAATTTAATTCCCTAAATCATCTTATTTAATTAAATAACCCTCGGTTATTTAATTAAATATCATCTCTCTCTTCTCCCCATTTAGTAAAACATTTAATTTAATAAATATCACCTTATTCCTCCAAATCCCCTAATTGCATGATTAAACCTTGTTTAATTAGCAATTAAACTAATTTTCCTCTAAAAAGGGAATATTCCCTTGGAATATTCCTTATCTCCCTTTTTGCACAATTAAAGTTTTCTTTTAATTTGCAAAATGTCTTTTTTCCTTGCCCAAAGGAATATTCTAAGGAATGTTCTTATTCCTCCATCATTTGAAAAATGGATATTTTCACTTGGCTTCTTAAGCAAGTTTTAACCTTTAACCTTTTGAACAAGTCACCTTTGACCTATGTGTAGCTCAAAAGTGTGTTTGTTTGAGGCAAGTGTGAACCCTTGATTAAAATATCATCATGCATTCTCATCTGGTGATGAAAATCCATGATCCATGTCTCTCATCTCCTTCATCTTTGACCGTTGATTAATCTTTTCAATCTCAATCCTTCATTCTTCATTTGTTTTCCTATAAATAGGTCACTATTTGGAGAAAAATTGATCCGTATTTCAATTGCAAAGTCATGTTGTTGAATTCACTTGCATCCACACTCATATTTCACTCACTTTTATCTTGTTTTCGTTAATTCTAATTGCATAATAGCTTAGAGCATCTATTAATGGCTTCCATGCATCCATCTTAGTTTGTTTATAAATTAGAGTTTTCATCTTTTAGCTTAGAATTAGCTTAGATTAGCTTAGTAGTAGCATAATTAGTTCATTTTTAGCATAAAATAATGGTAACTTAGCTTGCATCATGTTCATTTTTAGCATAAACTAGGTTTACATACATCAATCACAATGGTTTCATCAATTCTCTTCCATATAATTGACTGAAACAGGCTCACTAATCATGGGATTGGGAAAGGGTTTTCGTTTCACATCAACACGACACCAGTTCCAAAACAAGATAAGTTTCAAATGGGTTAGAGTAGGAATTTAACTATTCTTGTAGTTTGTAACTTTCAATTTTAGTAAAATGGTTAGTTTAATCTTTTCAATTTGAATGATCTTGTTTGGTAGATGCAGGTTTATTTGGGTAAATTATGCTTCAATTCATCATGGATTAAGCATAATCGATCCAAACTGATGATCCTTGTCTCACATTCTGGCGCTAGAAGGAGGTCAAAATAACTATTCAAGGAGTCCCATCTCAATCGAGGACACAACCTGCTTTTCCCACATCTAATCCTAGCAAGTACAATCTTCTAGATCAGCTTAAGCAGACCCCCGTATAGATATCTATCTTATAACTCTTAAGGTTATCCCCCACACACAGGGAAATATTAGAAAAAGCCTTGTTTGAGTCATCTATTCCCAAGAATATTGATATTGATTAGTTTCAAGCTATGGTATGCCACATCACCAATCATCTTCTCACCTTCTTTGAGCAAGACCTACCATCACAACCATCTCATAATCGTGCTTTACACCTTGGGGTTGTCATTCATAAAAATAAGGTCAAAAGAGTCTTGGTAGATGGAGGTGTTGGTCTGAACATTTGTACCCTGCAATTGATCAAAAATTTGGGCTATTCAAAAGATACTATGAGAAGACAAAGAGTACCAGCATCAGAGCACATGACGATCAAGAATGGGTATCACAAGGAATCATTGCACTTCCCATTCAGGTGGGACCTCTTATTGTAGAGACTACATGCCAAGTGCTTGATCTTGATCTTCCCTATAACATCTTACTTGGCCGACCATGGATCCATGCTCTAAAAGTTGTAGCCTCGACCTATCATTAGTGTGTCAAGTTTCCTTTCGAAGGCAGAGAAATCACTATCCATGGAGATCCTGAGCCTTTTTACTACTGCAAAAGTATTGAATCCAAGTTCTATAAGATACCCAAAATACCCAAAAATGATGAAGGGCCTACACCATCAAGCTCATTTGTTGACCCATCATCCCTAGCCTCTACCTCAGCAACAAAAATACCCATTGTGTAGATTATACCCTACGTCAAAGTAGTGATCGTGGATGATGGCTATGGAAACTACAAACTATTGAAAGACACCTTTGTCTTGGGAGAGTTACCTATTTCTCCTCAATCTCATGGGAAACCAACATCTAGCACCAAAGAACCTAAAACAATCAAGATGGAAGCTACTACCTTCACCAAGTGGTGAGATTTGAACCAGGAAGATGCCAATGAGGAAGATATCTCTAAATTTCTCTATCAAGATGAACAACCTATACCTATTCTTCCCATGGAAGATGATAACAAAGGCCTACAACTCATGTAGAATTGGGGATATAACAAAAATGAAAAGCTAGGATAGAATGACAATGGTTTACTAGAAC
Source organism: Sequoia sempervirens (assembly GCA_007258455.2). Classification (NCBI taxonomy): domain Eukaryota; kingdom Viridiplantae; phylum Streptophyta; class Pinopsida; order Cupressales; family Cupressaceae; genus Sequoia; species Sequoia sempervirens. Next base: position 298,606,823 of record VDFB02075321.1, on the reverse strand, counting down.
CCATCATTCCTAAGAAACGAATAAAGAATCTTGGCTTAGGTTGTACTACTAGCAAGGTCACACTTATTAGCAAAGGTATTTCCGCTAAAAGAGATGAGGCTTCCTCTTGGTCACCTACGTTGCATGATACAACCTTAGATGACTTTCCCCTTGATGTTGCTAGCCTATTTGAGAACAACACCCTCTTTATGATATCCATAACATCCTTTGTCTCAAGAAACCAACCAAATTAAATATGTCTGGTATATCCACAACTCGTTGACATGGACCAACAAGGACCACCAATTCTAGATTTATTCAAAAACAATGAAGCAATCTCAAAATTCACGGGACTTCGTGACAACTTATCATGGGAAGATCACAAAGCAAGCTTTGACATAGAGCTCAACACAGGGGCATACTATGGGGAGACGATTGAATCCTTCAGTCATAAAATAAACGAAATGCAACTAACATGTAGATCCTTGAGTGAAAACCACCTAGTGGCACTCTCTGATCCTAAAATAGTAAAAACAAAGGACGTATTTGATGGTGAAAACCTCCCTAAGGCACCAAAGGATGAGGGATTCAATCTCCCCCTTAGTGAAATGCATCTAGAAAAGTCAGCAGTGCTAGCAGAAAAGGCCACTCTAGTCAATGTGGGAACATAAGAAGCACCTAAGATAACTTTCTATGCTAAATCATTGTTAGATGAAGAACAAAAGAATTTTGAAGCATTTCTCAAAGACTGAAGAGCCAACTTTGAATGGTCATACACAAATATGCCAGGGCTTGATCCGGAAGTGGTTGTACATCACTTAGCAGTTTATCCTGAAGCCAAGCCAGTTAAGTAGAAATTAAGAAAGATGCACCCTCAGATAGCACTCTTGGTCAAACTAGAGTTGCAAAAGCTTCTTGACGTTGGATCTATCTGACCAATAGATTATCATGAGTTGGTTTCAAACCTGGTACCGGTCTCAAAACCCACTAGGGGCATCAGAATATGTATTGACCTCAAAGACCTAAACAAAGCATGTCCAAAGGATGATTTTCCTCTTCCTAACATTAATCTCATTGTGGACTTAACAGTTGGGCACGAAATGCTATCACTCATGGATGGTTTTTCATGCTATATCAAATAATAATCACCAAGGAGGATCAACACAAAACTCCATTCACTTGTCCATGGGGAACCTATTACTGGAATGTGATGTCATTCGGGTTAAAGAATGCAGGAGCAACCTATCAAAGAGCCATGACCCTCATCTTCCATGACATGATCCACAAAATAGTTGAAGATTATGTGGATGATATTTTGGATAAATCAAGAAAGAGAAGTGAGCACATACAAGTCTTAGGACCCATCTTTGATAGGCTTGAAGAATACCCACACAACAACACAACAAGAAATTAGTGTTGAATTTGGCACCGGATTTTAGTGTATTTTGAGCACATGAGTTGGACAATTTGGATGGTGTTAAATTCAGCGCAAACAAGCATGGTTAGTTTGGCATCTATTTTTGCACCAAATTTTCTGTCGTGTTTAGCGCTAGAATTAGTGTCGGTTTTAGCGCCAAAAAATCATGGCGCCTCCAGTAGTGCCTAAAATAGCACCGGGAAGTAACGACAGAAATAGCACCAAAATTGGCGCCCAATTTGGCTTCCTATTTTGCTTCCAATTTTGCATCCAGTTTTGCTTCCAGTTTTGCCTCCAAGTTTGCTTCCAAGTTTGCTTCCAATTTTGCTTCCAATTTTGCTTCTAGTTTTTCTTCCAATTTTGCATCTAGTTTTGCTTTTGGTTTTTCTTTTGGTTTTACTTCCAGTTTTTCTTCTGGTTTTGCTTCCATGTTTGCTTCCGATTTTGCTTCTAGTTTAGCTTCCAGTTTAGCTTCTGGTTTTGCTTCCAAGTTTGCTTCCAGTTTTGCTTCTGATTTTGCTTCCAGTTTTTCTTCTGATTTTGCTTCTAAGTTTTCTTTTGGTTTTGCTTTTGGTTTTTCTTCCAGGTTTGCTTCCGGTTTTGTTTCCAGTTTTGCTTCCAATTTTGCTTCCAGGTTTGCTTCCAGTTTTGCTTCCATATTTACTTCCAGTTTTGCTTCCAGGTTTGCTTCCAATTTTGCTTAAGATTGCTTCTAGTTTGCTTCTAGTTTGGCTTCCATTGTTTCTTCCTTTTTTGCTTCTAAAAATGCTTCTTGTTTTGCTTCCATTTATTAATTTAATATGTTTTATTTTAATTTAATTAGTTAAATATATCATGCCTCTTAAATAAGTCATATGATTATAGAGTAAGTAATTTAATTATTTAACTCATATGATTAAATAGCAATATAATTATTATAACATGATCATCATTTATAATTAAAACAAGTGAATCAAATATTTATAATTTAATTGAATTTGACAACATCCATCTTGAGTAGTAAATTAAAATCATCATACTTAATAAATATCCATCCAAAAATCATCGAACACTTTTAATATATATAAATTGACAAGTCAATACTGATAAGATCATCATCATATATAACTAAAACAAGTGAAAGTCAAATATTCCAGTACATCAAAAACATGTCAAAATGATAAATGTCCAATAGATGACATAAGTGAAAATGATACATGTACAAATGATATAAATAAAATTAATAAATTATGTAACTCAAATTGATACAAGTCAAGATGATACATGTTCAAATGATATAGTGAAAATGATACAACTCAACAATATAGTACAGTAGATCATGAAAATGATACATATGATAGTAATCATGAAAAGAGTCATCATAACGATATACCAACAATGATCCATGATGTAGTCTATATGATCATGATTGTCACTGGTTACTATCACCAATTGTCTCATCATCATCATCACCATCCTGATCATCATCGCCGTCGTCATCATCGTCATCATTATCATCGACCTCGGTGTCTTTCGTATCTGCATCATCATCATCCTTTGCCATGTGATTTGTACCAGAAGAACCAATATTTTGTGGATCTATATCATGTTGAGGATCATCTTGATCTTCTGGAAGACCCATGTTCTGCAAAAAAAAACATTTAAAATGAAAAGTTATTATTTATTTCATACAATAATTTATTTTTCTATTATATATCTAATATTACAACATATGAGACAAAACCATAATAATATTACATCATATCAAAGTGCACATACCATAATAAGATTTCAAAAAAGTTACAACTAATATTGGTGAGTTAGGACAAACTTCAGCTTTCAAAAACAAAGCCAATTAGCCTGGCAGACTTGTGGATCAGGCCAACATTTGGTGGAAGAGGAAGAAAGATGACTGGAACTTTGGAGGCCCACCATAATGGATTTTAGTATTCAACCATGAGAGCAGAAGAGAGAGTTGATATCATGTATCAAAACATTAAGCATGCATTCTTCCAGCCAACGGAGAAGGAGATGATTACTTTGCTTCATTTTCATTTGCATAACCATATCATGGCGTGGGAACCAAGAAGACCAAGGATGTTCAGTTTTATGTGGAGGTAATGGATGTGGTCCAAAATTTAGAAGGGGAAAGAAGGTCAATGTATGATCTTGATGAAATTGAGGAAGAACAACAAGAGAGGGACAGGAAAAATAAAATCAATAAAAAATTTCAAGGATTTTTCAAGCAAGTAAGAGAGTTATGGGAGCAACCTCATCTAAAATATTTTGAACTAGAGTTTGAAATACCATTTAGAGATCTTGGTGTTCATGGAGTTCCTTTCAAAGCCTCTGCTTTTATTGTTCCTACGGTAAACTATTTGGTAGAGTTGGTGGAATTACCTTTCTTAGTAATCACTATTAGTGAGATTGATATTGTTAACCTTGAGAGAGTAGGACTTGGGGAAAAGGAATTTGATATGGCTATTGTTTTCAAAGACTTCAAGTTGGATGTACTCCACATTGACGCCATTCCTCAATTTCACTTGATGGCATCAAGGAATGGTTGAACTCCATGGATATAAAGTATTATAAAAGCATAATGAACTTGAACTGGAGGCCAATTTTGAAGAGTATTACTGATGATCCAGATAAATTTATTGAAGGTGGTGGTTGGGAATTTTTGAATATGGAAGCCAGTGATTTTGATTCTGATAATTCAGAAGAGTTAGATCAAGGATATGAACCCTCTAATGTAGAAGAGGAATCAAAATCAGATTTCATGTAGCCACCATCAAGAGTGTTACAAGCCAACAAGATGGAGGGAATTCTTATATAAGGATAATTTTCAATGTTGTAGGTACTGACTTTAATGCCAACTACAATGGCAACATTGAAATTCCCTAGCAGTATTTATGTTAAGGAAATTTCCTTTAGATGCAAGGATTCAAAGCACATCAACCATGTGGTACAAATGATTAAATCCCAAAGACAATCTGTAGCAATGAAAGAGTCTGAAAAGGAAGAGAGAGCTACATTGGTGACTTATGAGAAACTTCAACTTTCAAAAACAAAGCCAATTAGGCTAGCAGATGTGTGGATCAGGCCAAAATTTGGTGGAAGAGGATGAAAGATGACTGGAACTTTGGAGGCCCACCATAATGGATTTCAATATTCAACCATGAGAGTAGAAGAGAGAGTTGATATCATGTATCAAAACATTAAGCATGCATTCTTCCATCCAACAGAGAAGGAGATGATTACTTTGCTTCATTTTCATTTGCATAACCATTTCATGGTGTGGGAACCAAGAAGACCTAGGATGTCCAATTTTATGTGGAGGTAATGGATGTGGTCCAAACTTTAGGAGGGGAGATCCAGATGTTTGCCAAGAGGCACAAAATGAGATGAATTAAGTTCACCTACATGTCTGCCAAAGTTTACTTCCAATTTTTATGACTGTTTTTCTTGACTGTCAAAGAAGAAATTTCAAATTTCAAAAACAAAGCCAATTAGGTTGGTAGACATGTGGATTAGGCCAACATTTGGTGGAAGAGGATAAAAGATGACTGGAACTCTGGAGGGCCACCATAATGGATTTCGGTATTCAACCATCAGAGCAGAAGAGAGAGTTGATATCATGTATCAAAACATTAAGCATGCATTCTTCTAGCTAGTGGAGAAGGAGATGATTACTTTGCTTCATTTTCATTTGCATAACCATATCATGGCGTGGGAACCAAGAAGACCAAGGATGTCTAGTTTTATGTGGAGGTGTTGGATGTGGTCCAAAATTTAGGAGGGGAGATCCTAATGTTTGCTAAGAGGCATAAAGTGAGATGAATTAAGTTCACCTACATGTCTGCCAAAGTTTACTTCGAATTTTTATGACTTTTTTTCTTGACTGTCAGAGTTTACTTACAAATTTGAAATTTCTTTCTGGTCATTTTGATGAGGATATATTCAGCCAATGTGTAAGCACCTTTTTTTTGTATCACAAGCATCTATGTATTACAATAATTTTGATTATCTATGGTCTACAACTATGTCATCTCACTTATTGGATCTTCTATTTCAATGTTTTCTATGGCCTTCTCTATTTGAGGTAGCACCTGACAATCCTACCTCCTTTCCTTAGCTGAGAAGTGGACTTGAATTTGGAAATACTACACTTTAAAACTAGCTATGGTTTAAGGAGAGCTATTCTAGCTTTGTTGTTGACACCCTCGATCTTCAACAAGGACTTAGATGCATGGACTAAAATGTAAGCTTTCAAACTTAGATTTGAATGTGCATAATTTGATTGATTATGGTTTTCACATGAAGTTGTCTTTACATGACTATAATGGATTGTCAATATGTGTAATAGTGACTGTATCCTTATCAAGTTTGGCTACCCTTATTCAGAATGCCTTGGCGTTTGGACTCAATACGAAGTTGTGCATTGTTATTCCATATTTGTAACATGTAGGACATTTAAGGGTTACAACATATAGAAATTTAGTACTATCATCCAAGGAAAACTTACAGATGTTGTATCAAGAACAACAAAAAATGATTTTATTAGGGTTAATTCTTTCTTCCCCCACGTTGCTGATATTTTCCCCAAAACATGTTTTTTTTTAATTATTTCAACGCACCTCAAAATTCAATGTATTGATTAACATTTGTTATGCATTTCAACTATTTATGCAAATGATGCATATATGTTAACTCGATCAGTGTTGTTACTTCAGTAGTTTGACTTCTATGACAACCAACCATTACGTATTTCATCTACATCCTTCTACTATTTATTCATGCACATAAACAATCATCTTGTAATCATAAGATTTGAGCTCTATTTACTCATCCTACACATCAATAAACAACTCAACACAAGAGATGCAAATTGACATATTAACACAACAATATCCAACTAAGTTATTGAAACTCAACTATTGATACCTCGTTCTCCATCCAGAGTACAAAATCATTCCACTTTTTTTTTGTAACATATTCTTTTCAAATTGCTTTGGATGGCGGCCATATTTCTCCTCCTATCAAAACATGGCACATGGACTACTTAAACTAATTAATATGCAATCACTTAGTTTTTCCAAGGAAATAAAAAAATATATCATTTAACATATTACATATACTTACAAATGTATAGATCAAGGCCTGTAAACTTTTTTGGCCATTGTGATGTGTGGCACGAAGTTTCTCAAGCCTAGCCTTGGAGGCCTTGTCCTGAAACATATACTAATTCAATTTAACTATGCACAAATAAAATTTAAATATCGTTTAATAAATTTGATATAATCCTATGAGCAAATTCAAATACCTGTGTACTCTCCTCATCGGACTTCCTCTATGCATCGAACTTCTCATATGCTTTTACAATCTCTTTCCATACTTTCACACTTACATCAATTGGCCTTCTTTTTTGCCTTAGCTCAAGAGGGATTTTTTTTATTTTCTTTGTTTGGTTGCACCGAAATCTCTTGCAGTTTTGAGACATTTGTAGCTTTATCTTCTTTACAAACCAACTTGTGCCAAAATCAGTCTCCATGTCATGGATAACTTCTTTTTTCAGTTGCATGGGTATCTATGAGAATGGAAAATGTAGATGGTCTTTGAACCGTTGAAGGCATGATTCCTTCAATCTATTCACAAACATTTTCCCAGCATCCGTCATTTAGACGTCCCCTAAAACCACCTCGTATTCTATCTTTGTATTATAGCTACCAATGCAATATTGATAACATGGCGTGGTGAAAGAAGTCTGTGTCCCGGGAGTAGCTGGGACATTGGAAGTCTCTTCTCTCTGTTCCGCATTCTTAGAATTTACTATCACTGATTTCCTCCTAGATATTTTGTTCAATCTAGGATAGGTTGGGGAATCAATTGATTCCCTTTGACACAATTGATTTGTTTACAATGTTTGAGGGGCGTTACCAGATTGTTTTTCTATGTATCTAGCAAGCGTTGTCCAATCCACATTAACCAATTTGTTCACTGCCTCTACCCCCAATATGGAAGCCAATTCCTCTTTATCTTTGTCAGTCTCATGTCCCTATATATATACATATATATATATATTTAAATTATATTTCTTCTTTTAAATTTAGAAATAAAAAACTAAAAACTTCAATTCCTCTTTATCTTTGTCAGCCTCTACCCCCAATATGGAAGCCAATTCCTCTTTATCTTTGTCAGTCTCATGTCCCTATATATATACATATATATATATTTAAATTATATTTCTTCTTTTAAATTTTGAAATAAAAAACTAAAAGGTAAAATTCAAAGATACAATGGAAACATTTACAAATCTATAAATTAACAATGAATTACCTCATTGTGGCAAGAGTCTGTTGACAATGCTCACTTCCTTCTATTGCTTGACATTTTGAGGCGACCTAGGGAAAATTATTTCCGTCCAGTCTGTGGAGGAAAACAAAGTACACACTGTTAGGTATGAAAATTTTTGTCCAGTTTGTGGTATGAAAGTTTTGTTTTCTGGGCAAATATGTTTGTTGGGTTTGCTTAGTGTTGATAACCTAGGGAAAATATGTTTGCTAGGTTTGCTTAGTGTTGATAACCTTATCATGAAAACTCTTTCATAATGAAATCTTGCATGAATTTTTCATTGCATTGGTGACTATGGTATGACTGGGAAAAACCAAGCAGTTTTTGCCTTTATTTTCAACAGTTGCTCAACAGTGGCATGTTTGTTGGGTTTGCTTAGTGTTGATAACTTAGGGAAAATATGTTCACTGGGTTTGCTTAGTGTTGATAACCTTATCATGAAAACTCTTTCATAATGCAATCTTGCATGAATTTATCATGGCATTGGTGACTATGGCGCGAATGGGCAAAACCAAGTTGTTTCTGTGTTTATTTTTAGTAGTTGCTCAATAGTGACCGACCCAATTCCCAATTTTTCCAAATAGTTCACTATTTCCTTGATACCTAGGTTAGGGAAAGAATACAGAGGCATCTTGGCTTTGTGCTATAATATTTTGAGCCAAAGTTGAAATGGGTAGGGTAAACTTTTTTGTTGGTTTCTCAAAGGTTTTACAATTTATAATGATGGGACAATTTAGAGGTTGCCTAGACAGGTTAGGCCATGAACTAGTAAACAATCACAAATTCAAATGCAATACAAAGAGTAGTAAACAATCAAAAATTCAATGAAGAAAAAAAATTTGTAACCTCACCTATGGTGTCGCAAACTAAATCAAATTTCAAATCAATTTCTAGTAGCGCCCCGCTCTCTTCCTTCGCACGACATTTTTCCCTTTTTTTGTCGTTTGATTTCTTCCTTCACGCGGGAAATTTTTAAATTTTCTATTTTGATTTAGTATTCAGTGCTTTAGTCGGCATTGACTTTTGGTTGTTAATGTAATTTGTTTGGGGCGCCTAAGGCAGTGCCAAGTGCACCTAATTGAGCACCTATCATTGTTGTATAGTGACTATTTTCATTGTTGTGTATCACAGGATCCAAAGTGTTGGAAATAATTCCAACTCCTACCTTATTTTTGTGACCACTGTTGTCCTGTGGCTCCTTCATCAGTTCAGTGCAGTAGAGTGGTTTTTACCATAGTCTCGTAAGGGGCTTCATCCTTCTTAGCGATAGTGCGGTGAAAGCTTTTGTGGTAGCACGCGAGTCTTCCTTCTATTCCTGGTGGTGTTGCGGTGACTCCCGCAAGTCTTCTACCATTGGCATGCGGTAGTTCGGTGACCACCGTTATCTCGTGGCTCCTTCATCAACTTGGTGCAGTATAGAGGTTTTTACCACGGCCTTGCAAGTTATTTCTTCCTTCTCGGTGGTAGTGTAGTGAAAGCTTTTGTGGCAACATTTTTATTCACAGAGGAGGCCATGGAGAGAGGACGTGGACGACGTACAAATACTAAATTGCTGAGAGGAAAGTGAGTGGAAATAGATGAGACAACAAAATTTATAGATACAATAGAGGTAAGAAGAGAAAGCAACCTCAACTAAAGGAGGAAGGTGTTTATGAATTCACAAATGCTACAACATAGAGGAGATATCAATATGTCAAATATATGACTAAAGTGAGGTTTTTTGTTGGATAGCATACTCATTGAAATGATATAATTGGTGTACTAAACATTATTTACTATGATGTGTGTTATAGGGGCGAGACAAGGCCATGGCAACAAATTGTGTCATATCAAATGAGGACACAACGGATGAAGCGGTACATCAAGTACTCAAATTTTGACTTAACTTAGGAAAAAATGATTTGATGGCATTTTGTGATACGCCCATCTTTTTTCACAATATTATTGAAATTTATAATGTATTATCCAATCTTGACATAAATTAATGCATGTTTTTGATTATTTTAGATGGAGATTGGAGCAAATGCAGAGTCTGAGCGTTCAACTAGCAAAAGAAGAAGATATGTACATGGACATGGACCTAAAATTGTTAAATCACATAGACAACAGTGGGTGGAAGAGGATATGACAATGGATATTGTAGACACAACAAATGATTGCATTGAAGACGAGGTAGGTCAGGACTATAGTACATGGGATGAATACTTTGAGAAAATTGTTGTTTGTGGATGTTTTGTATATCGTGGAAAGAAACAATTCAAATGAGCGATTGTACAAAGGCATTACATATATGATGAGCTTCTAGTCGGTAGTATGCCTCCTACAATCGATTAAAACCAAAGAATAATAAATGAGTGTGGACTAATGTTTTATAAACTATGTTGTCAAAATTGTGTTTTATTTAAATTATTGTATAAAAAAGGTAGTCTATAAAATAATGTTCCATTATTCAATTGATGTATATATGTTCATACAATTTTTATTTATATTTTTTAAGCCATATTTGATTATATTTCTTTGAAATTGATACATTTATGATTTATCCAATTGTTGCCAAACATTAAATAATGCTTGTGTTTGTTGATAGGTAGAAGATTTTGATGAAACACATACTAATACCCAAGATCCAACTGGGTTATTAATATTTGGACAGGATGATCCAAACCATCCTTTAAACCATACCAAGGTGAGAAGAGCAACATTAAAGAGAACACTACCACCTAAGAAATTTGAAGAGTTGATGAGAGTCACATATACTGATGACATGCCACCTAGCCTTAATGATGATGATCATGATAGTGAAAATGTAGTGCCTGGAGAAGGATTGAATGAAATTCTTATAGGTTTCTTTGGGGATGGAAACAATTATGACAATAATGATGATATGGTTGACAGTAACGATGATAGCAGGGGTAATTACCACCAACGTAATGTTGATGATAACAACATCAAAGACTCCATCAAGCAAGCAACAAAGACACTCGTGTTTAAATCGGGTGCAAGTAGAACCTCAAAACTGGCATTCACATTAATATTATTAGAAATCAAGTCAGTATTTGGTTGGTCAGACAAAGGATTCACTACCCTAGTGAAGTGAGTTGAAATCTATTTCTTACTTTTCATTGTCAATTGGTGTACATAATTCGTAAACATTCATCAACTTCGTTTATATTTCTTTAAGGGGATTTTAAAACCATATATTGTATATAAATAGACCTAGTATAGATTGACATATCAAACATGTTCATCATAAGTCAAACATTCAATTGATTTAATCTCTGGCAATCTTATAGGGCATTAAAAATTAAAATATTCCCTGAAGAGAATGTGTTGCCATCAACTTGCAGAGAGGCGTGTCTGTTGTTGGTTGAGTTGGGGATTAAATATAAGAAAATTCATTCATGTAAAAATGATTTCATTTTATACAAAGATGAATATGAAAACAAGGTAGAATGCCATGTATGCAAAGAGTGGAGATATCGTATAGATGTACAAGGTCTTACAGTTCCAAAGAAGGTTTTACGTCACATGCCAATTATACCTAGACTTCAACGAATGTTTCGTTGCAATTCACTAGCACAATTGATGGACTGGCATGCAAAGAACAAGAGTAAAGATGGATTCATGTGAATTTCGGCTAACTCTAAAGCAATGAAACACATAGAGGAAAAATGGCCAACAAAATTCAAAGATGAACCTCGTAGTATCAAGTTTGGTCTTGCAATTGATGGAGTGTTCCCATTCTCTTTCCCGAGCTCAAATTATAGTGTTTGGCCAGTCAGATTGATAGTATACAATATTCCCCCATGGATGAGTGTTAGAAAAGAGCACCTTATGCTGACTCTCATTGTTCCAGGAAAACATCAAGTTAAAACATATGGATATTTATCTTGCGCCTTTTATTGATGAGATGCAACTGCTATGGAAAGGCATAAGAATGTATGACATATCACATCCTCCATCAAATAGGTCCTTCATGTTGTATTGTGTGCTATGTTGGACTATTCATGATTTCCCAGGACTTGGTGTTTGTTCTGGTAAGATAAAATATTTACGTATTTACATTCATAATTTATTTTCATCCCAACTTTCATACTTAGTTTTATACTATTTTTTTTGTATGTTATTAACATTACCTATTGAATTGCAGGGCTTCAAACAAAGGGGATTTTTTCATGTCCAAGATGTGCAAAACAATTTCAAGGGCGGTATTCTAAAGATCTACATAAATTTATTTACGCAAACAATAGGGTTTTTCTACCACTAGAGCATAGGTTTAGAAATCACCTGAAGAATCAATTTGATGGAAAAGTTGAAAATAGCGGCCCTCCCATGATTATGGGTCTAGGTCATTGAGTTAAGAAGTATGAAGATGCTAAATTTAAAGCTTGGGAGGATTTTTTTAATCAGGGTGATTCAATTGAAGAACCAGAACAAGTTGTAGTTAATATGCCAAAAGGAATGAAAAGGAAATCCATATTATATGAGCTCCCTTAATGGAATGATCTATTAATATCTCACCTATTAGATCCTATGCACATCTTCAAAAATTCCCTAGATTCTATATTTCGACACATATCAGGAAAAGAAAGGGACACCTTGTCTTCGAGGAGAGATATTGCTCTTTCATGTACCAAATTTGATAGAAAACATTTGTGGCCAAATAGGGAAAAGGAAACATATGCAAAAGCTCCATGGATTTTGAAAAAAAAAAGAGCTAGACCAACTAAAAAGTGTCATCCATTCAATAAGGACACCTACTGGCTATGGGTCATCATTGGCTAAAGCTTTTACAGTTGATGGACATATCACAAGATTTAAAACACATGATTTTCATAATTTAATGAAGGTATTATATATCAACATTTAACATTTACTGGTAACATTGATTAAGCACTAAATTTATTTTGATATTTTGTTGTGTGAGAAAAAATTACTAATGACCTTTTCATAAATGTGTTTGATAGCATATCATGGCATTGGCAATTAGGGGGGATTCCTATCTTACAGTTAACTTAAGGAGTGCCATAAGTCGATTGTCAGCATTTACAAGGTATGTGGTTATATGAAATGTTCATGTGTGAGAGACATAGAGATATTATATTGCATTTTAATTTATGACTAAAGGTTCATACTAATTTACTATTCTTATATTAGGTGGGTGACCTCCAAGGAGATCTATGAATCTGAAGTTCCAAAGTGGAAGAAGGAAATTGTAGAAATTGTGTGTGTGTTTGAGAAGGAGCTCCCTACAAGTTTCATGGACCTACAAGTCCATTTACTTATACACTTAGTTGATGAAATTGAATTGGCGGGTGTTGTATCAATGAGATGGATGTTTTTCTTTGAGAGGTATTGGAAAAATCTTAAAAGATATGTCCGACAAAAGGCACATCCAGAGGGTTGCATGGCTGAAGGGTATGTATTGAATGAAGCATTTTTCTTCCTGGGTGAATTCCTTGGTAAGTATTTTGAAGATGGCCCATGCGTCTGGGATGAAGAATGAGCATCAGATATTATTGATGGAGAAAAACCACAATATAATGGTGTTGAAGTACAAATTAGTAAGTTCACGATCAGTGTGGTTGTTTTTCTTGCAATCATTAATTTACTCTGTAATTTATTTGTCAAATTAACAACATGACATTTGGAGTTTGAAATAAACATGTTGACATGTAATAGGTGTAGACGAAAGTTCTATATTTGACAAGTTCATTTTGTACCACGTGGACTTTATGAACAAATGGATTGATTTGTATGATAAAAAGAGAGAAGTGTTAGAAGCAGAAGATAGTTTAAGAGATCGAACCCAAGGAATACTCCATTTCCCACTCATATGGTTGGGGAATGGGGAAAAGATTGCACACTAGAATTGGTTATTGAACAAATTCAAAATCAAATAGAAGATGCAGGTGCATATTCAAACAAAACGGAAGATGAAATCAACATGTTTAGAGGATGTGAAAGAAAGGTACAGTTGGAATTTTACAAAATGTTGTTTCCTTATAGTTTTGATAGTATTAACTATTTTAGTATTCGTCATTATATTTGTTTTCATTGAAATAAATGGTCTTTCACAGGCGAGGAAATATCCAACAATGTGGGCATATGGTCAACATTATCGTGTAGAAAGTGTAGACGTAAAGAGATGATCCTTTGATTGTGGCATCATGGTTGACTTCGAGCAATCCAGTCAATCAAGCTCAAAAGATAAGAATATAATTGAAGGGAATCTACAATATGTTGGGAAAATACAAGAAATTATTGAGTTGGATTACCACTCTTTTAAATGTTGTATTTTTAAGTGTAGATGGTATGAAGCATTTGAGAGGACATGAAGACATGATACCCATAGTGGATTGTTTTCTATAGATTCCTCATCGTTCCTACCAAAGGATAATGAGCCTTATGTTCTACCAATTCATTGTGAGCAGGTATTTCTTTAACTCAAACAAGAAGCGGTAATGATCATTAATCTACTAATTCATAGCTTATTGTGAATATATACATGTGTTTATTAATCAATAAATTTTTTATAACATACGTCTAATATATGTATGTCATTCATGTGCAGGTATTTTTCTATGAAGATATTTTGGACCTGAAATGGATATTTTTCATATATTATGATCCAAGATTAAGGCATGTATTTGACAATGCATTAGTGGATATTGAGCAAAACAATGATGGCCAACAAAATGAGAGAGAGGGATTAGAGAACATCGAAGAAATTGACATCCATGATGATGTTGAAGATGGTTATGTTTAGGAACAAGAAGACAAAAATCCAAAGTTAGATGATGTTATGGAAGACAACAATATGGATGGTATAGAAAATGATGATCCAAATACATCTAGTAACAATATAGATGGTCTACAGTCAAATTTCAATGATGATGAAGATGATGCAGGTCAAGATGAGGATGATGATAATATTAAATACTTGAAAGAACATATGAACATTAACAATGATACACTGGATGGCATTGTAGCAGACAATAATGTTAATGACCAAGAATTCTAAATTTTCAGAATTATTTGCAATCCATGTTTAAAAAAGGATGATTCTTATGGCCTAAACTTTGAAATGCTTCAGTAATATTGTGTTGTACTTGGACAATTGAAAACCTATTTTATTCTCCTAGCAAGTTTTTTTATTTTCCATTATAATTCTAGACCAAACAAAATTTGTGGGGATGACCTTTTACACCAATCTTAATTTGTATGAAGTTCATGAACCTGTTGTCAAGCAGTAAATTCCTTTCGTAGATAGAAAATGTAAAGGCTTCATTTAAGAAAAGATAAGTAGTCTCTTTTTGAGGGTAATCCACATGCAAAAAGTAAAAAGCACATAAAAAATAATTGTACAGTAGAAAATCAGATTCAATCAATTATGTCTTATTTCGCTTGCACATTTATCTGAAAGACATAGGGTATTCACCATACATTTCCCTTGACAAAGAAAACATGTGCTTTCATTTATTTTTACTGTATATCTCATAAGTGAAATTGTTGTTACATAATGATGCACTGAGAAAATAATATATACAAAAAAATGCAAAGAAAATGTTTGAAATTTAACATGCAACCTACTGAGTTGCGCTAAAAGGAATCAAGATTAACTAGGACAAGAAATAAAAATAAATTTTGATGATTGTACTTAAAAGTGAACAGGATATGAAAAATGTGGACAATGATGGTGTTAAAATTGAAAACCCTGATTCTAATGACATTATTGTTTGATGTCATTAGAGATAAAGAGCACATAAAATTTAATATACATAGCAAATGAAGATTTGAAACTAGTAAACTGAAAATGTAAACACTATAAGATTTTTCCTTAAACAATAATTCACATACTCACTTACAAAAAAGGGTGAAGCATTTTTTATTCAAGCTTTGTTTTCTTTAATAGACATAACAGTAAAAGAATATTTACAAGTACAAGAATATATACACTATTTCATAGAAAATAAGGAATGTTTCATAGAATATACAAGTACAAGAATAAATACACTGTTTCATAGACTTCTAAATTTTTAGAGTTATTTGCAATCTGTTGGGTCTCAAAAATGCAGGTTTTTAGACCATAAGAGGGTGCCAATCTCTAAGAGGACTTTAATCCTTAATACGAACCAATTAAAGTAAATTATTTGAAAGGACTTTAATTCACACCTAACCAGAAACCAATTAAAGCATCCACACAGTAACAACAAATGTGCCTTGATAAATCTTGCAGATTTAAACAACTTGAAAAGACCACTTTGGAGACAACAAAGCAATAAATAAACATGAAAATCGACACAACAATTGAACACTAAAAATGGATTATGAGTTATAATGTATCTACTCCATTATATTCCTCAAAATATAAACATACATAACATGAGTTCTTTTGATATGAATAAGTGGATGAGATGGTCTAGTATCTATTCTAATGGATTGAAATGATGATGATATGATGATCAAAATCAGACCTTGGTCTCCCTATTTGTACAGGAATCAACAAGCTTTAGGTCTGTTCACAAAAGTTACATTGTTTCTTAACTAAAACATAATTAACATAACATAGAAACTTAAAAAGAGTTTATTGTTGGATGCACCACAGTTCGTTAATCATTAGCAAGCGCCTATGACCACCTAAGATTTTTTCAAGGCTCAAACACCATGTTAATGTTTCCACAACAACCAAACTCTGACTACCTCCTCATGTAGCTCGTGCAAGGAAAAAATTAACCTTGGACATGTGATCAATGTATTTCTCTTGGGCATAAGTGTTTGCATTTTGTAGAGTGTTTGTCATTACATTCTCCAATCCAACAATCCTCCCGAGTTGCTTATGCCTTTTCCTGAGTACCTCATCCTCATCATTGATGTCATCAAGGACGCCTGGGAAATACTTTGATATCTCATTTTTCCAAGTTTCCCGATCGTTCAAATTTGTTTCTTCAAAGAAATATGGCATGGCCATACATAGTGGCTGGTTGAAGTCACTCAATTCCTGTGTCAAGATATTCTAGAAGTTTTCATGTGTATTCAAGAGGCTCTGACATTCTTGTAGAAAAGCATTATTATCTCCATCTTTTTCCTTGATATGGGATTCCATTTCCTTCATCCTATCAAGTAGACTTCCATGCTCCACGAGGGCCTTGTATGTTCCACTGTGAGCATGCCAGACACCATTTGCATGTTGGAACATATCTTTGAATTTCATACAAATTATCCTTGATGCTACTTCAAAAGTAGTAGCCTTCAATTTTCTTTTTAGTTCTTCCTATTCCTTTTGAGCCTTTTCAAATTTATGCTTCCATTGAGCAGTTTTAGACATGGCCTCTAACACTTTTCTTTCATGTTCAATTAAATGAGAGTAAAGCCTTGGAGAAGCAAGAAAGCTATCTTTGTAGCTGGTTCATTCTTGTTTCAACCTGTCATTTTCCTCTATCATCCATTGGTTATCTCTTACTAGCTTTTGGATTTGGGCTTTGGTGAATTTGGCTACATTCACATTCAAGTTAGCAGTCTCCAAGGGGTTTGTCTCCCCTACTCTTTGCACCTGGAGATGTCCAAAACTCTGATCATGGTCAATGAGAGAAGGCTTCTTGCCTAGGGGGTAAAGAGCCCAAATTTGCAAAGTGGTATTATCAGGATTGTACCCTGACCCTGTATAGACCCTGTCACTTGCTTCATCCATTATTTGCAAAGTTTTATTCTTTCTCTTCAAAAATCTATCAAACACAATGGTTGAACTAATATCCCACCCAGGAAGGAGCATAACTCTAGCTTCTTGCAATAATGCTCTTCCTCTCTCAGCAGTCATGTTCCTCATTTCCCTATCAACTTCATGTTGCAACTCTTTCAAGGCATAAGCCTCTTTCTCAGGGTCAATGTCCTTTAACCTTTCTCTTATTAGTATTCCTTTATACTCATATATAAAGGACTTATATTAAGGGGTTTGCACAAAAGTATAATCTGTAAAAAATTCCTAACTTGCACAATGCCTGACATCATTTGATAGCTCATTAGAGGCTTCAAAGGTGATCGCATTTATTTCCAATGGCATCTCATATTGGGGTATAATAGGAGCATTAAACTATGAGACTTCTTCTTCCTCCTCAATGTTATCTTCTTCCATGGATGGGGAACCAACTGAAAAGCTCACTTTAGTAGTATGTTGCGGTGATAAGTGATCTAGTGGTGTGATATTTTCTACTTGTCTCCTAGGACCGATGCCCCTTCCTCTTTCAAATGCCACAAGTGGCACATCTCTTATCAGTTCTTCTTCATGGAGGATTAATTATTCAATTCTTTCTATGGGATCTTGTACCTTAGGGAAAGTCCCTACGTAGCTTGGGTTATTATTCACCTTCCAAGCCTCAGCCATCATAACCCTACTATAGGCATTCATTCTCATCATGTTTTATTTTTCTTCACAATTTTTGATGACATCTTCTAAAAGGAAACTATGCTCATACCCTTTCAATTTATGAAAAAATTTGGCATCACAAATGAAGTGTTCAGGATCAAACTTTTCCCTTTTGTTTCCAACCAGTAAGCCATAATAATCCAGTTTACCACTAACAAGTCATAGCCTGAATCAGAGATAATAGTGAAATCAACAAAGCATAAAGTGGAAGGCATGAAAGTCTGCCTCCCATAGCTCTTTAAATACATGAAAGCTGAAAATGACAATTGCCTTATGATCTCTAAATAAGCAACTTTGTTTGGCACAGTCTTAGGCAACAAATAAGATGCAGCTTCAAATCTATAAACCCTAATAATAGTACAATCCCCAAACATGTACCAGTCCCCCTAATTGTGATTTATCCCTACTTCATGACCCATATCTTTTGGTTGGAGAAATCTTAAGATCTCTGGGGAGAGGTTGTAGTCACATTTGTGGCCTAGCATCTTGTATAGTGGTTTGACAAAATATTTCTCAAAATATAGGTAGTGGGACCTCCCACACCTGTTGTCCCACACAGATGTCCACAGTTGTACAGGCCTTGCATTTCCATCATTATCTAATTCTTTTATTCTTAATTCCTCACCCCATATCCCCATCACCTACCCTTCATATAATATCATGTATATGAAAAGAGAATAGTGCTTGAAATTAATGGCTTCACTACCATTCTTGATGATATTGAGGGCATTATTGATGGCCTCCAATAAATACTCTACATAAACATAGGGTCGGGCATTATGGCTTTGGATGTTTGTGGCTAAAACCACGGGAGCAACTGTCATGTTCTCAGGAACATCAATTCCTAGTACTTGACCAGCTGAGTAATAAGTGTATTGAAAGTATTCTTCAAACAAAGCCACAAAGAATGGGGGCTTATCTTCACTAGAGAACCTCATAGTTTGGTTACCCACACCTTTAACCCTATGTAGAGGCAATTTCCACCTCTTGTAACTTGTGTCCATGGTGTGGTATTCCTCCAACAATTCTTTGATTTGTAATTTTGTTTTCAGGGAAGTGTCTAGCTGAAAAATCATGGAAATATAATATGGCTTTATGACCATGAACTGTGACCCATCAGGAAAAAGAATTGCTCTCATCTTCGGGTTGTAATTCTTTGCCAACACCTTGATTAACTCTACATTCACAAAGATGTTGGGTACTACACATTTACCCAAATTCAGATTCCACGGGTTTGACACTGGGCTACGCAATAATTTCTTCCTATAATGATAAATAAAGAGGTTGTAACCCCTACACGGAGTCCATACATCTCCCAAATTTTTCTATTTATCCACTAATGTCACACACGATGGGTTAAGCTGTGTTATTCTTCTAGATTTTGGCCCAGACCCAAGACACTGATCAATTAAGTCTTGATTCAATTGCCTATCTTCAGTTTTCTATCTTTTTGCTTTCTATTTGCCTGGGGTTTTTTCCATCTCAACCCTAGTCATGCAATGCTTTCATCTACTTACTGAGAAAATACTTTGAGTTGAGTCTAGACCACTTGGATAAATGCTGCAAATTTCCAGCTACCTACTGCCGTCCAACTTGGTTCTCCAAAACCTTCAATTACAATTCATAGTGATTTCAACTTCTTTGAGGCCATATTTATCAAATTTTAGGACAGTTCATCTAGCCTTGGTTCATAAATGGCGCTCGCGCCACCTTTATGATCAAGTTCTTCATTAATAGCGGTAGTCTCATCGATATTTTCGTTAGTCACATTAGCTAGACTAATCATCATTTCATAACTATCGAAGAGACTTTTAATTAAAATGTATGTTGTTTCTTTGATATGTTGGTATGGAGGTGTTTTTCCCTTTCCTTTTGTAGTTTATCGGACTACCGCCTTGCTCAAAGCTTCTTATTGTGGGGTTGCGGTGTATATTGCTCTACTGCATATGTTGCTCACCTTCTTGGTTGTATAGCGGTGTATGCTTTTAATCATTACTTGAAGAGTGTCGATGAGACAATCTTATTTGTCTTATCGATATTTCAATGTCTCATTGACATTAGATCTTATGTTACTCTGATGTTGGTGGTCGGTGTCGATGAGACAAGTTAATGTCTCTTGTCGATATGCCACTGTCTCATCAACAATTACTTCGTTATATCCAAGAGTTGTGTTTCGCCGAGCACTTGTAGATATACCTTGTCGATGTGATATAAGTGATTCTCTCCTTGATATGCCTGTATCTTATTGACATTCATTGTTTTACATCGTCGATAAGACATATAAATAAGTCTCTTCAACATAGGGTTGTCTCATCTACATTTCTGATTTGTGCTTTGTGCTAATGTCGGGGAGACTTTGCAGGGACTCTCATCGACATGGTGTTGTCTTGGTGATATGCTATGAGCAATCATAGGAGTATTTCGAAGGAGGAATACACTTTGATGTTGTGATCAAGGGTTTTATTTGGAAGCTCAGGTGAGGGATTTTATTAAATTTAAGTTATTATGACAGGAATTCTATGCATATGGTGGATGTAAGGGATGAGTGAAAATGGAAGTATGCAAAAATAATTAGGATGGAATTTTGGCTACAACACAATCCATGTTTAAAAAAGGATGATTCTTATGGCCTAAACTTTGAAATGCTTCAGTAATATTATTTGTGTCATTACAAATTACCTATTGCAATATCCTTGAATTGTCCAATCTTTGGTATGAAATGTTGGTAGAAAAAATTAGGATTACTTGGATGCTTCTTCCATTCATTTTGTATCAAAATATGTTCGTGAAGACACAAAAGTTAATAGCTCAATCAGGTAGAGCTTTCGTGATTTTCAAATGAAGAGTAAGGTACATTTTTATTTCTGCTACATTACATTCATGTGCATAAACAAAATCAGAAGATTACATTACTAGATTGCACTTATGTAGATGCACATAATATACGAAAGATTGCACAATCCTTTCAAAAATGTAGTCTTTATTGATAATGTAAATGTATGTTGTTCCACACAAGTCGTGGAACTAACTATTTGAATGCATATAATCAAAAAAATATACATTTATAGATACAAAAGAGAAAAATGCACATAAAGAGAAAGGGGACAATGATGAATCCCAGTTGCTTTGTTCTACATCATCTTCAATCTTCCCGCTTGTCTAAGCCTCCAAGTTGATGTCTTCCTTGTTGCTCCTAGGTTCCCTTCATTTGAATGAGAAGAGTGTTGTTAGAGCAATGAAGGATCACCAATCAAAATATGTGCATACATTTATAAACATATAATTTGATCATCATGTGCATTCAAATAACTTGCATACCATAGATGTCCATGAAAACAAGAAAGATATCAAATATATCTATCATATGCTCGTTTTTATCTAACATGTTTTCTCATTGTGCAGGTATAGATAAAATAAGGTTGTTTTGTTTATTTGGTTACAACATGTGGGGTGAAATGTGGCTCCCACAAGGGCTGAGCCCAACCTGTTGCCCTAATGTTTCATTTGAGAAGGATAATCATAAGTAAACCATCCATGAAGCATTAAATATCAATTTTTGCAAGGATAGTGGAGTATGTTGGTGAGGGGTAATCTCCTTATTGATAAAGATTTATCCTTATTAATAAGAACATCCCACTATCAACATAGCCATGATTTTGACAAAACTAATCATCAAGGATTCCAAGATAGTTTTCATTAACAATCTGGTTAAAAGTAAGCAGCCCCAAGCATCATAACAGTCACAAGAATTGAACATGAGGGGCAGTCATGTAGATTAAAATCTTACACAATAGTCATCACTTGCAAAGACAGGGACATGTTTCCACATAACAAATTAAATTGAATGCATGAAAGGTACAATGATGAAGTCCATAATAGTGAATGTTGCTTAAGAGGGATTGAAGGACAACATTTTGTATCAAGGAGAACAAGGTAACCTCAAACTCTATTGTACCTGAGTATGACAATACCTGAGCTTTTGGAGTTTCTAGATGGAACCTATAGCGGAAAAGTGTAGTTTCCATCTGAAGGAACCATCTTCAGAGCTCTTCCCTAAAATGAGGGTTGAAAACATTAGAAGAAAAGAAATACCATAATTCTAAAGTAACAATTTGTATCAAGACAAATGCCAGAAAGTATAATTAAAAAGACAAATCCTTACAATTGGACCAAACAGATTTATGATTTTATCTTTAGAATGTAGGAACTTTCTATGTCGGAGCTTCACGACCTAAAATTGGATCTCCAATTGGACCGATAAAATTTATGATTTTATCTTTAGAATATAGGAACTTTCTCTATTCGATATTCATGACCTCAAATTAGATCACAAGCTAGATAAGCAGATTTATGATTTTATCTTTAGAATGTACAAACTTTCTCTATCGGATATTAAATATGTTAGGTGGGATCAGAAATTGGATAAGCAGATTTATGATTTTATCTTTAGAATGTAGGAACTTCCTCTGTCAGATATTTGGAAATTCCTACACACAAGTTCTGCTTCGAAGCGAAAACACTCAGAAGTGTTTCACACTGGCTCAAGGTACAATTCAACCTGGTTATGACACCGATAGCAATCCAATTTTTCCTGAACTGTCCATACCTGAACATTGCATCACAATCTATTCTTCTTGCACATAGAAATGCCATATATTAACCCCTTCTAAATAAAACTCAAAATACCATGAAACAATAAGTCCCATATATTAGTAAGTAGGCAGTCTATAGGGCATAGTTTGATTTTATACAAGGATGCTCATGAAAGGAATCTCCAAGTGACAGTGAGTGAGTTGTTTGAGATTGCAGCTGATGGTGCAATATCTAGTCTTAAAGGCAGTTAGCAAAGTAGTAAATGTGCAAGAAAATAAAATTGTACACAACAAACAATTCACAATGTTGTCTTGCATAATGCCTTAAATTTGAAGACAAAAATCTCATTGTATCTTGATGAAAGTAGTGACCTTAATGGTCAATCACTAGCAACCATGATTTTAAAACATGATATTGTGCTTATGGAGGCAGCATTTTAAGCAAGGCAATGAGTGGTAGTTTGGAACAATGGCAGGTATGAAGGACTTGTTTTATATGCATCACATTATCTAATCACGGGATAATACATCATTTATTTATTTTTTAAAATCAAAAGAAATTATTCTAAACCCTATATAAGACACATTGATACTTCAAAAGCATCTGATTTATTTTTTAAAATTAAAAGAAGTCATTCTAAACCCTATATAGGATACATTGATACTTCAAAAGCATCTGAAAGAATTTGAGATTCTACAAACATATGTCAATTAAATACCTGGATTACAAATAGTAGCACAAACATTGTAACCCTTGTTGTTCAAAGCAGGGATGAGATAAACATCAATGAATCCTATGCCTCCTTACCATTCTCTGTCATTCTTTACTGAAACACTTCTCCATTTTGGCGGGCTATGCCTGAAAATAAGGTTTCAACAAAGGCTTTATTGTATGTTTATTAAAAAGAAAACTCCATTCTAGCGGGCTATGCCTGAAAATAAGATTTTGATGAAAGTTTTAGAGTATGTTTATTAGAGTTTGAGTATTTTGGAAGGCTATATTCTTGATTCCTTAAATGATTTATTCAAATGGATTGTGACTGACGTGATTTGTTGCATTTAGTGTTGTAAATTGTAATGATGCCACGATTACCATACTACCGTTGTCTCTTATTATACCCGTTGTGGTATGGTGGGGTTTTTCCCTTCCTTTATGTTGTTTACCGCACTTCCGCCTTGCTCAAGGCTTCTTGTTGCGGGGTTGCGATGTATACCTCTCTACTGCATATGCTGCTCACCTTCTCAACGGTATAGCAGAATATGCTTTTAATCATTACTTGAAGAGTGTCGATAAGACAATATTATTTTTCTTACTGATATCTCAATGTATCATAGACATTACTTCGTTATATCCAAGAGTTGTGTTTCGCCGAGCACTTGCAGATATACCTTATCGATGTGACGTAAGTGATTCTCTCCTCGATATGCCTGTATCTTGTTGACATTTCACTATTTTACATCGTCGATGAGACATATAAATAAGTCTCTTAGACATAGGGGTGTCTAAACCGGCGCTAAACCCAAAGCTAAACTCGAAGCTAAAGCGAGAGCTAAAAGTGGCACTAAACTCGAAGCTAAACTCGAAGCCACACTCAGAGATAATATCGGCACTAAAGATGGCACTAATTTCGGCGCAAATGAGCACCTTAATTAGTGTTGACTTGTCCTAATTGGTGCAAATAAATGCCAAAAACAGTGCCATCTCGATAAATAGCACCGATATTTTCAAAAAATTGGCAAAAAATACATTAAAATAGTGGGTGGAAGCAAAAAATTGAGCAAATCACAAGGATTTGTTGTAATGCCATCTATGCTAGTATGTGTCGAGTCACATTGTTACCCTTTTTTATTGATAGGTATGTTAGGGATTGTTTCTTATGAATCCTTAATGATTTGTCTTGTCAATGTGAGTCATGATGTTTTATAGTTTTTTGATGAGTTGTGATATTTGACTGATTATGAATGGATATATATGAATATAAGTATGTATGTATATATGTATATTAAATATACACATATATATATGTATTGTTGACGACGCACAAGCATATACATGTATGAGTATGCATAGATAGAAATGCCTACTTATACCCATGTGGAAATGTAATATGTGTATGATCGGTTGTTATATATATATATATATATACTCATACTTTGGCTATTGCATATATTGGTTTCCATGTGAAATGTCCAGTAGATGGCATTAAAAGCAATGCTCGGTAAAAGCCACTAAAGGGCCGATTTAAATGAGCCAAAGTTGGTGATATGTGGTGCATGGTGTAGGAGTTGTAACACAACTCAAATGCACATACTTTATGTTTATTGTGGTTCTTTAAATTGTTGGTCAAGTCGCCTATATTGAGGCACAACCAATGCAAGTGATAAGCGCATAAATAAATCAAAAGACAAAAGTAAACAGGGAATTGATTTGACTAATTTGTCACGTTGCCAAGCTTTTGACTTGGCAAAAAGGAGATGAATAAATCGATTCAGGTCGACTCAGCCAAAAGAAGTAAAATTAGAATATGCAAAGGACTGTTTGTGTGTCGATTTAATATGTTAATTTTCTGCCAGCAAAGTGAAAAAGAGGCGCTTAGTATGCCAATCGATTTGCCCAACAGTAGAATGGAATTTGAATTCCATTTTTCTGTTTTGAGATGTGGCAAAGATTAGGAAAAGGTGGCGTAAAAGTTAGCAAATTTGTAGCAATAGATTTCTCAGATTTCTCTATAAAATGAGAGCTGCATTTCATTGTTGTTGTTTAATCTTGAGCAAAATCATACGTTGCCAGTTTGAGTTGTATTTTCTGTGAGAACAAATTTGAGTGTTCATTTTGTGAGATATGGAGCATATAATTGAGTGATTTGAGTGTAATAGCTTAGTGAGTTTTTTCCATTACTGGATTGAGGTGAAGCTGAGTTGTGAAGTTGATTACGTAGGAGGCTACAAGCAGAGTTATTCGTAAAGTTGCTAGTCATTCGTTGGAAGCATTATTTACAGGAATGCTTGTTATTTTCTTCTATTTCTATTTCTTTTTTTCAATTCTGAATTTAGAAAGGAGTGTTGGATGCATATTAGTGTGCAATTATTTTATGCATTTTCTTGTGGAAAGATAGAGATGGATGTTAGAGCTCTTTATTGGTTAAAATTGAATTAGGAATTCAATATAGAGTGTGAAATAAATTGATTATGAGTATTAGGAAATGAGCTATTAATGGATTATTGATAATATCATTTTAGATTATTGTGAATTCATTGCTTGATTGATCTTGATAATTGTAATAAGTTGAATTGGTGACATGATGGGAAATTGGGTAAAGAACATTATGATAGTTATATCTATATGATAGGAAGATAATTTGAATAGAGGACAAATGTTCTCACAAGGATATAAACCTTATGAGATTAGGGTTAATTAATCCCTAGGATTGGAATACCCATATTGAATCAAGGCAAAAGCCTAAACCTAGACATTACAAGTAAGCAATGAGGATACCAAGTGGCTATGTCAAGTCTTAGGTTCTATTAGGTTTTTATGGGAATGTTATTACTTTGTGTTAAACTTTGTTATATTTATATACCAAGAGGTTCAATGGTCAATGTAGTTTCCAAGTGAAGTAAGGGTGGGTGAGTATACGACTCTGCTCATAGGAAGTGGAATTATTATATATAGAATCTCTAGCCAGAGTAAGTGTAAAAGCCATTGCTTACACTTGTCGTATCATTGTGGTCCAGTAGTACATTCTAGTCAGTTGAGTCATGCTTGTTGTAAGGGATCCCCTCTATGGTTGTACTAGATTTGTAGGACACACAACACCAAATACTCATGTGTGTCATTATGATTTACATACCAATCTTTTCATTGAAGGGTAGGGCCATCTTACCAGTTAGGTAGATGTGGGAAGGATCGCAGTAAGTCCATGGTTGGTGGAAAAGCACTTGGGTGATGCTCTATCTCATGCAGTCAGTTGTCGAGTCTTAAGATCCATAGGTGGACACCTCAAACATTGAACCATTGTATTATTGAGAGATGATATTTGTATATGTTTATGATGTTGAATCATTTTGGAAATTGTATATGAAAAATGTATCTCATTCATTGGATACTATGTAATGATTATTATATTCGTCTAAGGATATGTGCAAAGGGCATTTATGATAATGAAAAGGGAAAAATTTACGAACATGATCTTTGTCATTTGTGTTATTTACTTTTCCAAGTTAAAAACTTCAGTAAATTCTAGGCCTAAATTTGGGGCATGTCACATAAATTATCACTTGCCCTTCCAAATTTTCCTTTGGAAAATCGATTTTTGTGTTGTTTGCCAAGTGCCTATCCAAAACAAACACCATTTATGAAAGAAACTTTCAACAAACCAATGGCCATTTTATAATTACTAAAGTCTTGCAATGAGCGATAGTTGAGATGACCAAAATACTCATGTCAAAGTTTACTCAAGTCATTTGCATATATAATCATGATATGTGAAGGTGACTTAACACAAAGTTGCCAAATTTGTACAACCTTGCTCGGTGATTAATCTTGTTAGAAGCAACAATAGTCGATTCGTCTTTGATATTTCTAATAACATTTATAGGCATAAACTTAGAAATTTTTGTCTTCACCTAACTGTGTGATCTAATAAATAAATAGGCAATTCATAGATTTGTATAGAAAATGAAGAACTTTGTTGAAGATGTTATTCTCCATTTCAACACA
Organism: Sequoia sempervirens; assembly: GCA_007258455.2. Lineage (NCBI taxonomy): Eukaryota > Viridiplantae > Streptophyta > Pinopsida > Cupressales > Cupressaceae > Sequoia > Sequoia sempervirens. The sequence goes on along the minus strand of VDFB02075321.1, from coordinate 298,579,362 downwards.
GCCTTCACCCTCAATGGTGAGGACTAGAGTTGAAAAAAATTAGTTGAAGCTTTGGTCAAGATTGTCAAAAAAATGACCCATGCCATGTTGTGAGAGGTTCCTAAATCAACCAAGATCCCACAAAAGGGAAGGTGGGAGAATAAAACTAGTTATTGGTAGTAAGCAACTAAATTCTTTTCAAGCAAGTTAGTGCCTTGATTGAAGGTATTATCAACATGCATTGATTTAAGCAAAATTATTTTAGTATGTTTCTTAATCTCAACAAACATTACGAAATGGATTATATTGGTATAAGCAAAATTATATTAATATACTTTTTAATCTCAACAAACATCATAAATTTGGTTTAAACTTAATAGTCTCCACTAGACTTAAATTTAAAGCATAAGAAAATTTTACTGAATTAGCACCATTGTAAACAGTTTTGCACTACGTTATTAGCCTATTAGCCTATCACTATTTATTTTGTGTGCATTGTTAACTCCAATCTATGATACCTTTGGTGATCTACAATATCTTTGGGTGTAACTAATTTGAAAGATTTCTTTATCTTTCCTCTCATTTTTCTATATTTTAGGGTCAACCTACTAAACTATGTAATGTAAATTATTTTTATTTGGTCTTTTAGTCTATTTTTCAAAAAAATTGTTGATTGATTGACTTCTAACAAAACTTGATCCCTATGTGGATGGCGTGCAATTCAGGGAAACTTAAAATGAGGGAAATCTTAGTTTTTCCTTGTTGGAATTAAAATCCCTGTTTTGGGTATAAGTCCAACAATACAGGCTATTGTTCAGCTGTCCAGAATATGTGCTGTCTCTAGTCAATTGCTAGAAGAAAAATAAAGCTGCAATATACATCACATATGATTCCTCTCATTTAAAATGTTTGTTTCCAAAATTGAAATTTTATCAAAAAAAAATAACAGAGAACACAGTAGTTAATTTCAGTCTGGCATATATGATTCTTTTATTCAAAAATGCATAATAAATGCAATCTACTGAAGATTCTAATGATCCGTTCAAGTTTGATAAAATAAATATAAAGTCGTAACTGACTAACTCCCCTCTGAGACACCATTGTTGAGGGTCAACCTTGTTGGCAAAAATCCTTGTGAAAGGTAATGCTAATGTGAAACACATCAGACAAATTAACATATAGGATCAAGAAGCAAATTCAATCTTTAAGGCATCATTCTTTTTGAGGAATTATTGATTCATCCAATTTAGAGCTTCAGAAAAAAACGTCAAAAGGTTCTTTCAAAATACACAACCAATTCAAGTTGAAAACAATATATAACATGTAAAAACAGATAAGCTATTATTTTACACTAGCAGAGAAGCACAGTAAACTAAAAGTCCTCGAAACCAAGCCCAAAGATAACATTAAGGTCCAATGCATACTTACTCTTCCTAGGGATATAAGGTAGACCGGGATGACCACAAGACAGTCCATCTAAACAACATATAAATAACAAAATAGACCTGCAAATTGTATAAAGTTAAGTCCTGTGTTTAACTCCATAATAATGCATACTTACTCTTCCTAGGGATATAAGGTAGACCGGGATGAGCACAAGACAGTCCATCTTAACAACATATAAATAACAAAATAGACCTGCAAATTGTATAAAGTTAAGTCCTGTGTTTAACTCCATAATAATGGGTTTTGGTGTTGAAAATAATATCAATGTAAAACCAAACCAGTGAAGCACAACAAACATTCAAACTAGATAATTAAAAGACGAGTGAATAGAATGTTGCACATCTCTAATGATCAGCTAGTCATCTATAGGCGCATTTGAGTGAACAATATATGACTTGTTCCAGTTGGACAAAACACTCGAAGTTTCTTTAATTTATTTTCAACAATGAATACGGAGTCATCAACAGCTTTTAAAATCTTAGAAGAACTACTTGTCCTGAACTTGTAAGGGCACTTTACAAGATTTAAATACAAAGTATACACAACTATTGCCTTTAAAAAAATTAGAAGAAATTGTTGAACTGACTCGTAAGGGAACCTTTCAGATTTGAATACAAACCATACAAAGAATATTGCCTCAATTTGTTTACTTCATACCAAGAATTCAACACTGCATCATGCTTATCTGTGCCTGAAAAAGCTACTTGTATGCCGAGACTACAATCAACTGAACCTCCCTTGCTTTTGCAATTAGAAAGTTTAATTGCACAAGCTTGATTCTTATAACAGACAAATGATGAATTTCCACTGCAAGAATCACAGTTGTCTGCTTTCCAGTATAAATTTTGCAGTCTCCCTTTATTGAACTCAAGTGCCTGATGAGAGGAAATTGCAGAGTTGTTAAATTTTCCCTAAGTAAAAACAAAATTACAATATCCAGCTGTAATAGATAAATTTACGTACCAAAGTGAAGCTTGTAATTATGATATTTGAGTCGGCAACAAAATGTGGAATAGACCTTGCTGCATATTTAAATCCAGCAAACGCTACCATATACCCTCCATATTGTTCCTGCCTCTCCAATCACAACAAATCAAATTCTTGTACTTGAGAATGATTGAACGTTCATAAACATGAATTACAAAACTTGAGATTTTGTAAAATGAATGGTTACCTAAAGAGATTTTGGAAAAAGGACTGGTCATCTGAATAGATTTTGATGATTGTTATTGATGACATACACACAACAGTACAAACATGAATGGATTGTTGAACAAAATGTTGTACCATATCATCTAGCCGGTCAGGAAAAGGTGTGTGCTACAAAGCATTTTGGCATGGCAATAATCAAAATTCCCCAAGATTATAATAAAGCAGATAAAACACTGGGACAGTGGCATTCTAAGTGCCTACCGCAAGCAAACCGAGAGCAATTAGAGGTTATCAAGGCCAGACTCTCTACAAACAAATATTAGTATAAAGATTCCACAGAGAAAATTCAATAAAACTAAAACTAAAATCAATACATAAGCAAGACAGTTCAGGTAATAAAGATCTAAGAAAAAGAAAGAAATAGACTATAAAACTTACACCTTCAAGAAAGAAAAGGGTAACATGAGCAGCTAAAATTTGCAAAGAAACAAGTTTCTAAGGGCCTTTCACTTGCAAAAATCTTTTTTGTAAAATATTTGAAGTAGAACTTTGAATGAAGTATAACCAAATTTTGTCAGTTGGCCTTGACAAGACTGAAGATTCGACCAGGTTTTCAAACATACACATATAAGATCATTCCTTTAAATCAAAGTTACTGATCCTGGTTCAGGTTCCAGTTCCAGTTTGCTAGTTTGGTTTGCTGATTTGGTTTAAAAATTTGGGGGTTAGATTCAATTTGGTTTTGTCCATACCAAAGCACATAAAAATCATGAATATATACATATTTGCAGCCTAACAACAAAAATATTAGAGGCAATATACATTTTCCCTAATATTTTTAATGTGAAATATTTCTAAACCTTATACAATATTTTAAATTAATATATAATATAATAATAAATTATTTACAAAGTTTATAACTTTATATTAATAAATATTAAATATTGTTAATTTTAATTAACATTACATATTAGGGTATCGACTCTCGAGAGATTAAACAGGTATTAACTCAAATTAATAAGGGATTAATCTTTCTAAAGCAGTATACAGATTAATACTACTCGAATTAAATGCTACAATTACAATACTCTCTTCTATATCATCAGGGTAGCAGCCTCACTGAACTCAGTGGGCCCTCCCTCCATACTGGAGTAACTTCAACAAAATTCATTCTAGATTGGAGCAATGGTAGCAAGCAGCTGCTGGTTGGTGGAAGCCCCTACCATTGTTGTTCACAATTCAGACTACACCCTTCTGTATCATCTGGCTATACTTACTCACAATCCAGACTACACCATTCTAAACACAGATTTTCCATACACTGCTGTAGAAAGATTTGCCAGATGATATTCTCTGTCGCACTTATTATCTCCCCCATGGCTCCCATTTTTGTCTTTCCCAGCGACAGATCTTGCATGAGTCATTACCCCACTGTCTATAACAGCTTGTGACAAATTTTTCTAAAATATTTAAAAACCACGAAGCTGCCAGATTCATCAAAGGTTCATCCTGGATGAACCCACTGCCTTCTGACCACACCTTGGCCAAATCCCCTCACATTCTCACCCAAACCCGAACCAGGTATGAATTGGACCCAGATCCAGGTATGCCCCTGACGAACCAGTAACATAGCTTTAAATTATCAAATAAATTCATCTGTGAAACTCTATGTAGCCGGTTCACCTGGTTCTGGGCTCAGTCCCGGTCCGGGTTCGCACTGGGTTCAGGTCGTGGTCCGGTCCCTTTGTGGGTTCGACCAGGGTCCTTGTATTCGAGGCCTGGTTCGCCAGTGAAGAACCTGGGCAAACCCGAGCAGAACCTGGGAGAACCCAAGGCGAACCCAAGGAGAACCTGCGCGTCTAGGCGACCAAAAAGTGTTTTTTTTTGTATTTTTTTAATAATTCCTTCAGTTTGACTTTGACCCACGCCCAAGGGAACCCTAAAAGTGACCTCTAAAACAAATTAAACACCTAGACTACCTCATTTTCATTCATTTGTTTTGCAAACAAGTATTTTCATTCCAAGAGGCTGAGTTCTTATTTTAACTTGTTGGATTGACAAAAGGAGTTGAATATTGATTGTTGAAGCTTCTACAAACGATTGCATTGCCATTCCTACAGATTTGCAAGTGTTCATTGGCTGCCACAAAGATTGTTGAAGAATATTTTTGCAAAGAGGTAAGTTTTTCTCAATTTTTTTGAGATTTTTCATTCTTTTTTTTGTTTTACAAACAGAAACTTTGTTTTTCTTCTTTTTTTTTCTATTCTTCTATGAATAATGAATGTATGCATTGTGCAAGATTCAAAAGAGCTAGGTTTTAAAAAAATTTAAAATTATTATATTTTATTTTCATTCAAATTTTGAATGTGTTGTTTGCAAAACAAATTGCCATAGGAATCACAATGTCAATGGGTTCTACCTCTGGCTCCGTAGCTAAACCAAACCCAAAGTTCAAAACAAGTGCAAATTCTCCTCTATGGCAGTATGTTCAAATGATAAGACAGATTCCAGGTGGTGGTGGTTATGTTTGGAAATGCAATGGGTGTGAAGTTACATATTCTAGTTCATACCATAGGGTGAAAGCACATTTGTGTGGCATAAGTGGAAAAGGCATCTCACCTTGCCCTGGAAAGAAAGATGCCCCTATTCAACCTGAGACAGTTGCAAAATACATTATGGAGCAAGAAGCAGCAGATCAACGGGAAGCCCAAAAAGGAAATCACCCTTTGTTAAAAAAAAAATCAAAGGGAATGCAGCCCCCATCTAATCCCAATCCCAATATTGTGGTAGAAGACCACCCATTTATGGCCATTCCAAATCTTCAAGCTCAAAGTGCACAACCTTTTGCAAACAAGAGAGCAAAGGGACCTTTGGAAGTTGCATTTCAAAATGAGAGTAGAGCCCTTGCCGACCAATGTGTAGCAAGATGCATATATGCCAATGGATTATCTTTTAATGTTGTTCGTTCTCCATATTGGAAAGAGATGTTGAGAGCGGTTAATGAAGCTCCAAAAGGGTACAAGGGCCCGGGTTATGAGAAGGTGCATAGCACTTTATTGGAAAAGGAGGTTGAGTTGGTTGAAGATGCATTGAAGCCTATAAGAGATTCATGGGTTGAGACAGGTGTGTCCATTGTTTCAGATGGTTGGAAGGACTCAAAAAATCGGCCTTTGATCAATGTCATAGCGGTGTCCCCTAAAGGGGCAATGTTTTTGAAAGCCGTGGATTGTGAGGGGCAAGTAAAAGATGGGCAATTTATTGCTAATATTCTTATTGCAGCCATTGAGCAAGTGGGAGCCCGCAACGTTGTTCAAGTTGTAACGGACAACGCAAAGAATTGTAGAGCTGCAGGGTTGTTGGTTGAGGAAAGATATTCACATATCTTTTGGACACCTTGTGCGGTCCATTCACTCAATCTTATGCTGCAAAAGATTGGGAATAAAATTGAATGGATCAAACAATTGTATACTGAGGCTGAGGACATTCAGATGTTCGTCACCAACCACCACTTGTCTCAAGGGATCTTTAGAACATTTTCAAAATTGGAGCTATTGAAGGTAAGAGAAGTAATATTTACATTTGTCATTTTCTGATTTTCATAATTTGATTGTGCAATCTAATTTAAATTCTTCTTTAAAGTTTATTTTTAAATTTTAATTATTTTTTTTAATTTGCAATAGGTTGCAGAAACCCGCTTTGCCTCTAATACAATCGTCTTGAGACGACTTGTGAAAGTTAGGCAAGCACTTTCTAGCATGGTGATTAGCACCAATTGGTCTATATGGAGGCAAAGCAGCACTGAAAGAGCAACAAGAATTAAGAGCATGATATTAGATGACTCATGGTGGGATCGTGTGGAGTATCTCCTTAGCTTCACCGAGCCCATTTTGAGTATGATTCGCTATACTGACATGGACAAGCCATGCATTGGACAAATATATGATGGTATAGACTCAATGCTTGAGAAGATCAAGTGCACCATAAATGCAAGAGAGCAAGACCCTGAAGAGACTTTCTTCAAACAAGTGCATACAATTGTTGAAGAAAGATGGAACAAAATGACAACTCCATTACACCTTCTTGCCTTTGCATTGACTCCAAAATACTACAGCTCTCAGGTTCTTTCACAACCAGGAAGGCTTCCTCCATATAGAGATTTAGAAGTGGCTGAAGGGTACAAGGCAGCATTTGTGAGACTCTTCCCTGATCGAGATTTGCGGAGTGTAGTCACGGATGAGTTCACTGATTTTGTGCACTCAAATCATCTAGATGTTGATGCCTCCCGTGATAGGTTCTTAAAGGATGCTCATTCTTGGTGGTACTTCCATGGACAATACTTCCAAAATTTGCAGCCCCTTGCAATCAAAATTTTATCACAAGTAAGTTTAATAAATTTTCATATTTTAGTTTTAAAAGTTTCATAATTCCATTTATAAATTTTTAATTGTTTACTTTGTCTTCATAGGTTGCTAGTTCATCCACATCTGAGAGGAATTGGAGCACATATTCTTTCATCCACTCAGTAAAGCGCAATAAATTGCTGTCAAAAAAAGCGGAGAACTTAGTATATGTGCATTCCAACTTGCGTCTCCTTTCACACAAACAACCTAACTACAAGGAAGGGGAGACGAAGTTGTGGGATATAGTGCCAGAGGATACTGACTTGGATGCTTGCAGTTCCCAACATATTGCATATGAGGAGTCGAATATCCAACAGGAGCATGGGCACAATAGTAGTGCTAGTGATGGTGCCATTAGCACTACTTGTGATTCATCTAGTCTTCCTACTTCATCTAATGTCAATGTTGACATTGATATGGATGATTTAGAGAATCCATATGATGATTAAAACTTAAAAAGTGTTGTAATATTGAACTTGAAGTTTGAACAATGAATATTTATCATGCATGTTTTAAATTTAAATGACATTCAAGTTTATGGTGGTTTTGTTGTTTATATGATGTTATCAGTTATGTGATATTCTAATCCTAATTCATGCTTCTAGGCTGCATATATACATACATATATATATTTTTACATGCTTTTTGTAATTTGTACTAACGAACCCAAGACGAACCGAACCCACCCCCCAAAAAAATTTGCCGAACCGGCGAACCCGAACCCGAACCGGCTACTTAGGTGAAACTCAAAAACCAACCATGCAGTGGAAGACTCCAGCACACCATAAGCCCTGCAAATCTTTTGAACAAAGAAACAAATAACTGTGTTGTGTATGTGAACTGTGAAAATATACTGTGCAAAAGTGCAAACTTGTCATGTGATAAACTTCAGGTAACCGGCAACATATTAAAGTTTTAAACCAAACAGCCGGCAAACCAATCATAATAAGTAACTACCGAATTAAGCATTCCTTGTCTTAGATCTATTTAAGGGTTAAGTTCACTTAGTATCACACAACACTCAGAATATGAAGATAAAAAGATGATATAGTGGACAATATCATAGTTGCAGAAGTCACAATTTTATCGCCACTCAGAAGGAATCTTGATTTTTTCAATCCAAAAATTGTGTTTTTTAAGCAACGTGTCTTTGACAATTATATACAATTTTATTGAGATAAAACCTGTAAAAGTTGCCAGTCGATTGATTTAATATTTTCCACAATTTTTTGCTAAAACATATATATCATATATGTATTGGTCCAAAAACAATTTAAGGTTTCTAGGTTTTTTATGATTTCTGCACTAATTTTTTCTGATTTTTCTCTAACCCTAACCCAATTGTTTCCCCATAAATTGAAAAAATATTTATCTTTTGGTTTTCCAATTTATTCACCAGAAAGATTTTTGCTACCATGGAACAAATCACTACCATATCTTAACAGTGTCATGATTAACATTGCACCCTTCATCAATTTCATGTTGGTCGCAAACCATGGCTGTCTTCTGAACGAGTGTTACATAGGCCCTCATCACAAACTCAGGCCTCAGCATTATGGTACCCGCACCATCAATGAGCAGATTCAAGACAATGCCTTTTAGCTTGATGTTCTTCCTTTGGGGTTTATTCACTTTCCAATGCCAAATGACATTGGTCCAACTTTCCTCCCCTACTGGAGTAATCTGCCCCACAGATTAAGCATCTACGATAACTTGAGTATAGCTCTAAGGTTCCATTTGAGCATAATTTGATTATTAAGGACAAGTAGAAATGCAACTGTATCAAGGCTCTTCCTTTGTTTTGCAATGCTAAAGCTGGTCACTTGCAAGCAAATGCTAAGTGGTTCACAAGAGAGCAGATTTCAAAGAAGCTTCCTAACTTACAGCAGCCAATGCATTAGGGACTGCTACTGTGGGAAAATGATCTAAACTAGTCCCACGAACTCATTTTCAGTGCCAAGTTCTTCTTTGGCACAAAACTTTGTTCTTGAATTCCATTTTGAAACCAAATATAACTTTACCGTCAGCACTGAATCTGCACAAATGCCAGCAATTGCAAGACGGCCTTTATGCTAGCACCAACAGCACAAAATTTGGCATTGACATAAATACTGATTCTAACTCCTGCAATCGACACAGAACACCAGTACCCTGATTTAGCATTGCTACAACTTTTCCACACAAAACTTCTTCAGCAACAATCTGCAGTTTGCACCAGAGATCAACAGCCCTACAATGCAACAACAGTTGCATACATTTCCTGCTCTTTTAACAAATGGAAGTTAAACTGCTTCAACCTATCATCTGCACCAGCAAATAGATCTGTATATATGTACTACAATTGTATGTGCATCCCATCTAGTTTAAGTTCATCTCTTCTAAGAAGAATCCTTGCTCACTCTTCTCCAACCAGAGGACATACACAATTTCTCCAACCAGAGGGCACACACACAAAGCTATTTTTAATTAATTAAGTTTAATTCATGACATATCTAATATTGTTTCTACTTCTTTTTTTAATGTATACTTATATTTGGTTCTACTATAAATTGTTCAGTTTTTGTCATTAATCAGGTTTGTTCTGTAGATTGCATCAAACAGAATAACAATTTAAGAAAGGATCAATCAATCAATGTAAAGTTCAACACATTAAGAAACAATTTCATTCCTATGGACTCTACTACTCCTTAAGTATCCATCTATATGTCCAAAGGCAGGGGTTGAATTTATGCTAGTTTACACACACCATAATAATTATATCTCCTACTGTTGTATATTGTTCCTACAACACACCCAAGTTTCATGAGCCTCTTGGAAATTTCATGCTTACCTAGATTTTATCATATTTCCTTATTGCTTTTCTTACAGTCCAAATGTATTTTGTCTCTGTGTTATGCTGAAATGCCAATAAAAATGTCACCAGCAGATTTGTGTCGGAACAACTGTTTCTGCCTTGAGGAAATTTAGTTTATCTCTCATTTGAGTTTTTTTGTTTTATTGTAAGTCCTGGTGTTTGAATTTTGAATTATATCCCTAAGTTATGGTGCCATCGTTATGGAATTAATCAGGTTTTATTTTGGGTGAATTTCATTCAATGAAAAATCCGGGTTTTACCTGTGTTTTAAATTAACGTGCCAAGTTTTGTGGTGAACAATAGTTTTTTACACCAAGACTTCATGTTTAAAATCTAGGTTAAACATAGGATTGAATGTTCTGTACCCAACATGGTTATATATCTGGGATTTATAACAATATTGCATCCAAAGTTTTCTTTAAGGAAAAATCTGTCAAATGTTTATTTTTGAGGTTCAAAGGTGAAATGGAGCTGAGATTTATATGAAATCCAGTTGAACCGGTTTTGAAATCTCTCAAATGATCATTGATGCATTTAGTGCAGATGTGAGATCATTCCACATGGTCTCACAGTCTTGGTCATTCAGGAAGTATAATCAAAGGCATCAAAATCGGCTCCAAGTAACATGGATATATCAGGTTTTATAATCCAGATTGCATCCAAAAAACTTCATCACACCCCTAATCTTATATTTTCTCTTGTTTGCCTCTGAGGTAAATTTGGACCCAATTTGGATTTATATCAGGTTTCAATCAGTTTGGAATCGAGGTGTGGATAGATTAAAACTCCTACAAAAGAAAATAGTGATTGATTGTGCCACGCAGCCACACCATTCACCCAGGTTTATCTGTTTAATATCCGGAGGCATCATAGTCAAAGGAATGAAAGTTCAGACCCAAAGAATTTATTCACTAGGATTTAAAAAGGACTTGCATCAGGATTCACCTTGAACAAAAAGATTGCCAAATTGTTAATTTTGTGCTCCAAGGACAAACCAGATGCAAGATTTTAAACATCTAGGTTCATAATCAGGTTCACATCCAATTACATATTGCACTGAAACAAGGAAAACCAAAGTATTTTGTGCTTTGAGGCTAAAATGGACATGAAATGTTTTTTAATAGAGTTTTATCCTGTTGAAATCCAAACGATGTGAGATTAGGAAAACTGGTAGAAATGATAGTGCAAGATCATGCCACATTATTCACCTGGGTTTCACTGGTTTCATATTTGCAGGACTCATAAGTCAAAGTTATCATGTCTGGACCTGAAATATTTTATTTGACAGGATATAAAGAAGGTTTGCATCCAGACTACCTTGCAAAAGTAAATTGCCAATTGTGAATTTTGAACTCTTGGGATAAACCAGATGCAATATTCATACATCAGATTCATAATAAGGTTTGCATCAAGTTACACATTGCAGGGTCAACGGGAAAATAAATATTTTGTGCTCCAAGGAGAAAGTGGACCCAATTTGGGTTTACATCAGGGTTTAATAATTTTAAATTCCGGGCATAGGAAGAGTGTGACACATTGTTTTCAGGAATCGAAGCTCAAATCAAAAGTGTAACAACAGTTATCAACGTTGATATGAATATTTTAAAATCCAGATAAGTTGAAAATGAGAATACTGTGAGATCCTTACATCTGGCTTAGAGATCATCGAAGATCAAGCCACATGAACATGAGTTTTAAAATTAAAGGCAAACTCCACAGTTATATATCCAATTTTATAATCCGGTTCACATTCAGATTTGTCTTGCAAAACAGGAAAGAAATTGTAAGTTATTTTTGCTGCAAGGTAATCCCCAATGTGGTCTCAATTAAAACCCCATGGATCCAATATTTTAAGTGTCAGAGGATTGAAGTTAGAAGGAGGATCTTACAGTTCATTTACCTGCTTTAATAAAAAAAAACCGCATCTGGATTCATCTTGCACAATAAAACAGAGATTTTAGTTCATTTGTGCTGCAAGATTCACCTGGATGCAATTTTATTTAATTAGTTTTGATATTGGGTAACGTTTACAAATATGGCTCATTATAAGAAGCTAAGTACAAATGGGACCAATATTAGCTCCTATAGAGCACTTAACATTGGATAACATAAATATCAACACTAGAAGCCAACTATAGAAGTCCATGAGTCAAACCTTAGAATCTCATACAAGATGTCACTTTGTGGATTTGAACTCAGGTCTTCACAACAAAAACCCAATGATTTTAACAATTGAGTTAAACCCCTTTGATGAATTTTAATTTCTCAACAATTTAAAGACTTTAACCTCTGGGTTTTAATTTCGAAAGGCATTTCGGTACAAAAGTAATGTAAGATCGAGCCATGTGGCACAGAGAATAATGTGGGATAAAGACATGGTGGAAGCCAGAAGTTATGTGTCCAAGTAGACCTAAGAATTGGATTTGGGTTTACGTTGAACCACATAAAGGCCAATTTTCATCCGAGTTGCTGCAAGAGTTTGACAGGCTCGATATTATTTAGAATCTGGTTAATTCTTGAATCACATCCAAATTTTTAGTGAAGCATATCCACAGGACCCTCAGGAGTTTCTAAGGGTGTGAGAAGTGTAGATTAGATGGCATCCTTCCCAATGTGTGACAAGTGGCAATCTCAGGTTTAATTATGCATATCCAAAGATGGATTTAATGGGGTACTCATGGTTTGAAGAGGGTGCCATAATCATAGATTTCTCCCAATGTAAAAATAGTCGTTGATGCCTCCAAAAATTTTAACACATTGACCTGGTAATCAAAGGGCTTAGGATTTGTATTTTTTGCCCAAAATATTAGTGGATAAAGTTGGGGGTTCATGGTCAAAGTTGGGTGCAAAGCAACACCCAGCAAATATAGATGATCAATCTAGGTAAATTCAATATTGCTTTTCTTAATAACTTTAAGAGTCTAATCTTGGTTGTTCTCGTCATGCAAAATAAAGGCACAGACTGGAAGCAATAAAGATTTAAACAGGAAGTTGCATGGAGGAATTTCTTCAGTGTTCCTGACATGGCAAATCGTACAAGACCAAAATAGATGATTACAAGTGGTTACAAAAATGAGCAAGATTCAGTGTCTTAAGTTTATCCACAAATAACAGATCTAATCCAGGATGCATGAAGATCATCTCATAATCTTACAAACATGCAAAAACAAGGGTAATTAATGGATAGACCAGGATGAGGCTGTGTGTTGGTCAATTATAATAAGGAGATGCATCAGATGCAGATTTCAAGGGAGAACCAGATGATTATCAGATTTAGTCTAGAATTTCTACTGCTGATCCTGGCTACATTAGGAATAGATTGCAGTTAGTTTTTTCTAGGGCATTAAGTTTATCTAAGAATAAAAAATCTAAATCGAGGATGCATGAGGGTCATCTCAGAATATCACAGACAAGCAAAAACCAAGGGAATTAACAGATGGACCAGGATGAGACCGTGTGTCAATCAATCGTGATAAAGAGATGGCATACAATTTTCAAAGAAAAATCGGATAATTATCAGATTTAGTCTTGAATTTCTACCATTAATTCTGGCTATATCAGAAACAGACGACAGTTGAAAAAAATTATATACTAATTGTTAGATGATTTATTTTAGGTGCCATGAAAAACTCATACAAACACCTTTTGTTATACTGTTACTTTTTATCAAGAAATTACAAGGATGCTATGCATTACTAGCATCTTGTGAGTTTAATCTGACCTTTGATCACAAGTTTTCTTACTTGAATTGCTGAATTAATATCTATTTTTGACACACATTATTCATTGGCATAGTATTGTGAGGAAATAAGATTGATTTATTGTTTTGATTTCTGATTAAGAAAAGGAAGTTGATCTATTATAATTGAATTGTACACACATCTGTGATCATTTAATAGACTGGAATATTCTTTGTCTAATCTGAAATTTGAACTGCTTTTTTTGCACTGAACTTGATTTCATTGTGGTATCCTGGTGAATGCTTGTTTGTTTTCTTTTCAGTCAATGAATAAGCATATGTGGCAAGATGGTTTGTAATTCTCTGAGAAACAAAATTCTTTCTCCCTAACCCTCTAAACTTTTGATATTTTTTTGAAGCTATTGGTAGATTAGTATTGATAGAATAGATTTTTTATTCAATGACATTTTGAGCTTCTAGCTGTTAGAAATTAATAATCTTTCAAGAGAACTCAAGTCATTGGTAATCAGAATATTGTAGCCCTTGTGACAAACATAACGTTTTGCATGCTCAAAGCTATCCAGGAAATGACTGTTAATAAAATCCAGGTCTTGGAAAGAATGAATAATCTTCTTTCAAGCAGAGTGCACTTAGAATTCCACTCTCACTAGTGGTGTGTTAAAAGCTGCATCGACACTTACTATTTTGAAAACTCCTACAAGTAGAGGACAAGTTTTCAGAGTATCCATTCTCCATGAGGCATACCCAAAGATATAAGTCCAACTTGATGGCCCACAAAAGGTTGTGATACAAGGAATGGAGACCTACTTGGTATCAAAGGTAGGAGTCATCTTTCATGGCCAATAGAAGGTTGCAATAGAGGGAGGGAAACAATAGACTCAAACCTGGGCAGAGAATACATTTTGCCCGAGATTTGGAATTATGGCCCATGCATAATCTTGTGCAAAATGTAAGACCAAGAAATAGGAGAGTGACTAACATCTTCAAATTGAGCTACGATATTCTCATTGTAGAATATGATGATTTACTAAAGAAGAGAAACCTAAGCCTAATGTGTGCTTTAACTATACTCTAAATGAATGTTATCATGTTCAGATTTAGTCACCATTATTGGTTCTTAAGTAAGAAAAAGGGAAGTGACATTCATTAGCTAAAACATGGACTAACATCTAATCTTATGATTCTATGAACTCCATCCTGAGTATGATAAGAGCACATAGTTCAGACGGACTCAAGGATATTTGTATTAACTTTTAATATTATTAATATATATATTTATTATTCAAAGGGATTGAGCTCAGTTGGTGAAAGCATTGGGTTCTCATTGTGGAGAGCTAAGTTCAAATCCCCAAAGTGGCATCTGAGGTGGAATTCCAAGTGGTGACTCTTGGACTAAATAGTGTTTATTTCTTTAACTATATATATATATATATTAAAAATTATATATTGATATTGATAATGTTTAACTTTATTTCTGTAACTATATTCAAAAAAGCTATCTAATACTATAGATATTAAAAATTTAAATACTATAAATAGTTATTTGCAGATAAGTGATAACTAATAGATATCTGCTAGCAAGTAATAGATATAGAATTGATAATGTTTTTTTCTTTAAAAATATTCGAAAAAGCTATTTAATACTATAGATATTAAAAATTTAATACTCTAAATAACTATTAAATTATGAATAGATATTTGCAGATAACTAATAGATATCTGTTAGCAACTAATAGATATGAAAATTAATATTGATAATAATTTAGTAATATTGTTTTAAATTGCAGAACCCACAGCCCATGAGATTTTCATTATTGATGTGCTCACTTCAATGGACAAGCAGACCCCCTACTTTTTCCATGGGGAAAACAATGCCGGATCAGACAGCAAAAGAAAAACAGCATGACAAATGGGGTGGCAAGGGATTTTAATCACTAGACTAAAAAGGAGACAGAAGATGCTTGTCTTGGGGCCTGCTTCAAAAGTAGATAGAAAGTTCAGCATCTCCACCTTCATTCTTATTAGTGGAACTCAACCCCCACACAATACAATCGTATCCAGCCCCCGCATTTTTCGAATGTAACTGGAATAAGGTCTAGCAGAATAAAACTCACCAAGTTGCAATTGAATTAATCTCGTCTGCAGCCATTCCTCCCTCCTGTAGCAGCTAAAATTCATTATATAACCAAAAAAAGTTGCCATTTAGGGGTTTTCTCAGTCCACAAGTTAAAAATAAACCTTCAGAACACGTGTTTGCCACTGGAATCATTCAAGATTTTCTCCAGAAATGCTACGTAAACACTGGAATCGGTCGGGTTCTGTTGCAAGTATGAGCAGTTGGTGTTGTCACTGATGTCAACAAGCTTGTGTTGTCATTGATGTCAACTGTATGAGAAGAAGTTTGTTGCAAGGATGTGTAGTTGGTATTGAGCTGGTACTGTCATTGATGAGGTTTCTGATGATGCTTTGATTAGTTGCATTATGTTGTCATTTGTAAAATTGTAAGGTGATAGCTCAGAATGAAATTACAAACACCAGCAAATACCAGATCACAGTAAAATGCTCGCTCAGAATGAAATCACAAATCCTATCAAAAACCAGACCAAGCAACAGACCACTGAATTATATATGCTCAACACGGATCACAGACACAACTAAATACGAGATTAATGCGATCAGATAGCAGCACACCAATAATTAAACTCAGATCTGACAGCACTTGTGAACAGAGCACAATAGATCATGTCCACCCGAATTTAACAATTACATTCAGAATCATGTAAACACAGATCTGATTCACTATTATCAGAAATTCTGAGTGCGCAGTTAACAAGTCCTTATGATCCAATACCCGATACACAGTGAGCCAGTAAGACCATCAATTAACCCAATTGCTGTGCACGCTCTGATCATGTCCAGGTATGGTCGTTCAGTGAAGAAGAACCCGTGGAAATGCTCCGGAGGTACACACCAGATCACAGTGAGATGGTAGCGATAAGAATGAGTGCACCCAGGCAGAGTATAATCGATTCAATCCCTAGCGTGCCTGAAGGATTACCGATATTTTGGTGCCCCAGGTGGCGCCACAGAAATCCTGTGGAGTATGACTCGTCTGATGATTGCCAACTCTGCTTCCACTCATAAACCCGTTCTCAGATGTATGTCAGCAGTCTTTGAAGTGCTATACAAGACGCAAACCACAAAATGGAACATGCGTGCGTGCTCACGGGGATCGGGCAATGTTACAGGGATGATTGTGAAGTTTGTTGGAAGCCAATACAGGAGGAGAGATGGTTGCAACCTTGGGTGTGAGACGCAGAAGGAGTTCAATCGTTTCCATTGTGCAACCAATGTCCTGGCAGTTCGGGTGTGTGTGGGTGTGGCCAGAGCTGGAGGCCCGGTCACAACTCGTGAGTCTTCCTAGTCCTGCCTTTGAAATATCACTTCCTTCTTACCCGACTGTAGCTGAGAGATGCACCACTGGTGTGAACTTGTGAAATGAATTGAAATCTTAGAATGGAATGGCGAAAGGAATAGGCAATGACAAGAATCCTAGTAAGGGCTACGTCTTACCAGTTTCGCTGATCTGCAGGGTTTTCGTCCCACAAGATCCCATTTCCTTGCCTTGACTGTGATAATCTTTGTAGCCAGATGAATCAGCATAAATATAGAACATAAATGCCTTCCACAAAGAGGTTGGCCAAATCTCAATTCTAATTTCAAGCGCCAACCAAAAGGGTCGTCCAACAAAAATTTAAATATTATTTTCAATAATTTAAATTTATTATTTAATATTATTTTAAATATTATTATTAAATT
Source organism: Sequoia sempervirens (assembly GCA_007258455.2). Taxonomy (NCBI): domain Eukaryota; kingdom Viridiplantae; phylum Streptophyta; class Pinopsida; order Cupressales; family Cupressaceae; genus Sequoia; species Sequoia sempervirens. The sequence goes on along the minus strand of VDFB02075321.1, from coordinate 298,562,012 downwards.
CAGAAGTGTTAAAAAACACTATTTTGCACCCTTAATTTGAAATAGGGCCTTGTCAAGAAATGGGGACATGATAGTCCTCCCCGCTCAAATGTTGCTTGCCCTCAAGCAACTTCAAATCCAGATCCTTGAATGTCTTTGCTCCTGTTTGCGTCTTCATCGTTGCCTTGGTCGAGACTTCCTTGGGCCTGCCTTGGAGAATCCTTGAAGGACAACCTCTTTTCCATCAGCTTTGAACTTCAACTCTAGAGTTTGGCAGTTTATTGTGTACTCCCCAAGTGAATGCAGCCATTGCACTCCCAAAACCACATTTGTCTCGCCAATGCCAACTATCTAGAAATCATCCCACATCTTGTGTCCTCCTAAGGTCAACTCCATTTGTTGAATTCGGTGAGTGCATGGAATAGTGTAACCATCTGCCACTATCACATTATATCCTTTAAAATCTTTTGCCCTTAGGCCCATCTTAGCCACTACCCCTTCATCAATGAAGTTATGGGTGGCTCCACTATCTATAAGTAATGTTACCCTTTGTCCTTGTAAATCCCCTCTAATGCAAAGAGTGATACCTAGGTGCTCCTGAAAGTGTAGCGAGAGTGCCTCCTAAATGTCCTCCCACCAATGTCTCTATGTGCACCTCCTCATCAATAAAGCCTGCAAATTCATCCTCTCCCTCTTTAGCATCATCATCGAAGGTTACCTTCATATAGTGGATGTGTCCTTTTCCCATACACCTGCGACCCCATACCCAATGTTCCCTTCAATGAAAGCATAACCCTTTCCTTCGCAGCTCGTTCTTAGACATGTCCATCCTGTGAGACCTTGGTGGTGGATTCGTTGGTTGAGGAATAATCTCATGAGGTGGCTTCCTTGGCTGCCCTGTTGGAGCATTCTTGAGCATGAGTTTATTCTTCATGGTGGAATCCTCAAGGCTTAAGGCTTTTCGAATGGCCTCCTCCAAAGACATCGGCTCTAAAGCCCTTACCAAACCACGGAAAGACTCAAATAGCCCCTCAATGAACAAGAACATGAGCCTTCGATCCGACACCTCAGGAACCATAACAACAAGCCTTTGAAACTCTGCAACATAATCATCCACTGTCCCACTTTGCTTTAGCCATGTCAAATCTTTGAAGTATACCTTCGGATCTCTTCTATCGAATCTTTCTATGAGCTTTTGTGTGAAATCAGCATATGTGGTGACAAGATTAAACCCTTGTGTCACGATGCCATGATGCCACCATTCGTGAGCTACACCTTCCAAATGTAGAATGGCAAACTTGATTGCTTCATCTTCAATCATAGGGCTGAGTGAAAAGTATGTGTCTAGCTTTAGTACCCATGCCCATGCTGTCACTTTTCCCGAACCATCAAAAGTTGGGAGAGTCAACTTGCTCACCCTATGCTGCAAATCTCTATTGGAATAATTTGTTGATTGTCCTCCTTTTGATCCATTCCTTGCGTTGTGAAGCTGAATGAATGGAATTTGACTTCTCACATCTAGATCAATTTGTGCATAGGCATCTATGCTTGCATTGACATGACCCTTAGCAAGTCCTTGCTCTTCTCCTCCATTGGTAGGTCCATTCTTGGGCAAGAACGATGGTTGTGTGGGGCAGGTAGCTTTATTGCTCTAAGTTTCAGATCCATTTTGATTGGAATGGATGCCTTTTGGGCCATTATTTAGTGTAGATCTGAAAGCATTGGTCATGGTATTCATGGTCTGCATCATCATGCTCATCATTTGTGACGTTTGGCCATTTGCTCTTGCATTTGAGCCATTTGCCTTAGGAAAGTCTCCCATTGCTCATGCCTATCAGTCATCTTCTTACCTCTGCCTCCTATTCCAAATGACTCAGCTTCAGCCTTTCGTCTTTCCCTCTCAATAGCTTGTTGATCCCTTTGACTCAGATGCATAACATTCCCCCAAGCTGGCAGGATTGAGGCTCTAATACCACTGTAAGGTGCTTGCTCATAATGAAATCACAAATACTATCAAATACCAAACCAAGCAACAGACCACTGAATTATATATGCTCAACATGGATCACAGACACAACTAAATACAAGATCAATGCGATCAGATAGCAGCACACCAATAATTAAACTCAAATCTAACAACACTTGTGTACAAAGCACAACAAATCATGTCCACCCGAATTTAACGATTACATTTAGAATCATGTAAACACAAATTTGATTCATTATTATCAAAAATTTTGAGTGCACAATTAACAAGTCCTTATGATTCAATACCCGATACATAGTGAGCCAGTAAGACCATCGATTAACCCAATTGTTGCGAAAGCTCTGATCATGTCCAGGTATGGTTGTTCAATGAAGAACCTGTGGAAATGCTTCGGAGGTACACACCCAATCACAGTAAGATGGTAGCAACAAGAATGAGTGCACCCAAGCAGAGTATAATCAATTTGATCCCCAATGTGCCTGAAGGATTACCAATATTTCGGCACCCCAAGTGGCGCCATAGAAATCCCATAGAGTATGATTGGTCTGATGATTGTTGACTTTGCTTCCACTTATAAACCCATTCTCAGATGTATGTCGGCAGTATTTGAAGTGCTAGACAAGATGTGAACCACAAAATGGAACATGCGTGTGTGCTCATAGGGATCGGGCGATGTTACAAGGATGATCATGAAGTTCATTGGAAGCCAATACAGGAGGAGCGATGGTTGTAACCTTGGGTGCGAGACGCAAAAAGAGTTCAATTGTTTCCACTGTGCGAACAATGTCTTGGTAGTAGGGGTGTGTGCAGGTGTGGCCACAGCTAGAGGCTCGGCCACAACTCGTGAGTCTTCCTAGCCCCGCCTTTGAAATATCACTTCCTTCTTACCTGACTGTAGCTGAGAGATGCCGCCATTGGTGTGAACCTGTGAAATGAATTGAAATCTCAGAATGGAATGGCGAAAGGAATAGGCGATGACAAGAATCCTAGTAAGGGCTATGTCTTACCAATTTTGCTGACCTGCAGAGTTTTCGTCCCACAAGATCCCGTGTTCTTGCCTTCACCATGATAATCTTCATAGCCAGATGATTCAACATAAATATAGAACATAAACGCCTTCCACAAAGAGGTTGGCCAAATCTCAATTCTAATTTCAAGCGCCAACCAAAGGGGTCTGCCAATAAAAATTTAAACATTATTTTCAATAATTTAAATTTATTATTTAATATTAATTTAAATATTATTACTAAATTCAGTAGGAGTGTTAAAAAACACTTTTTTGCCGCCTTAATTTGAAATAGGGCCTCGTCAAGAAACGGGGACATGACAAAAATACTGGTGTCAACCTCTAGTGTTGCTTTGATAAGCTTCTGTCTACGGATGTATGGTTGAGTTGCCATGTTGCAGTTGGCTTGGTGGTGATGAAGAAGTGATGAAGATGTTGAGGATTGGTCTCTAGTGTTTGGTTTCCAAGTGCTTTTGAGAAAATTTGATAAAAAGAGAAAACAGTGAGTTGCATGGTGTTCTGGGTTGCAAAGGTGTGTCCTGGTCTTGCTTCACATTTCTTCTAGGTTGAAGATTTGCTCTTGCAATTCAGATATGTTGATCAGAAGTGTTTTGAATGTTATATTCAGAATTTGGTGTGCTGGATCAATGTGCAAAGGAAGTTGTGTTCACCAGTGTGTGAACTGTGTATTGCAGAGGTGTCTAGGAGAAATGTCTTTGCTCTGCATTTCTCCGTAGAGTGGTTTCAGGTCTTGTGGATCCGAAGGTGTGTTGATCATGTTGGTATCTTTCTTCAGTTTAAGTGGTTCGAGGTTTGGTGCTTCGGAAGTCAGTTTCTTAAGTCACAGTGTATGGCAAAGTTGTCTGAGTGTACTAGGTGTGTACATTCTTCAGGTGAAAGTTGTTGCGAAGGAGTTTGTTGGATTTTAGGGTGTTTGTGCAATATTCTAGATTATGTTCAGGTGACATTTGTTGTCCACGGGTTGTTGTTGGATCAAAGGAAGTGTGTACTTAAAAGATTAATGGTGTTTACACAGGTAACAGCCAACCTGGTTGTTTACACTACTTGCGAAGTTGCTTCGATGATTGTGGAAGTGTGGCGTGTTGTGTATGAATGGATTTAGGTCCTAGCTAAGGTGTGTTGTGGTCCGCCCTCATTCCTTTCCACCGTGGGAATGTTTTGGTGCCGACCTAATTTGAATTTGCACGGTCGAGCTGCATAGCTGACCTTGGAGAATATTTTCAAGGTTGAAGATGTTATAAATAAGAGTTGAGTGGTTGAGGGATGACAAGATAGACAAGATAGAAGCGAGTAATGCGAATTGCAAAGTTGTAAGGTGTGAATTTGAGAAGTGCAGTGCAAGCTTTCGTGTGTTAGATCATTGAATGCATTGAGCAAAAGGTGTCTACAAATCTTCAGTAAGGCTGCAAAGGTGTTGGTGATATTGTGGTGGATTTTCTTGTTGCATTGAGATGGATTTCTCACTGTAACATTCTTTTCTATCTTCTTTTCTATTCTGGCAGTAAGCCCTTCTTTCTTCTGGGCAGTGTGCCCTCCGACAGTGAGCACTTTGTAACCAGTGTTGATATTACTTTATATTGTGAGCTAATCCTCACCATGGTTTTTCCCATCTTCGGTTTTCCACGTAAATCTAGTGTTTTGTTGTGCATTGTGTTGATTTGTTTCAGTTTTTGTTATTTTCCTTTCATGTTAAATCATTATAACAAATTAAGGGTTAATTGAATGAATGTAGATCTGAATGTTTATGAGGGTTTTGACATTTTAAGGTACAACTGATTCAGCCCAGCTCCCCCGCTCCCCCCCAGTTGTCTTGTGCATTCAACAGGTCCAACAGGAGAAAATCAGAAATGTTTCCGATAGGAAATGCATGTACCCTGGTCAAATCAACAATCATTTCGAAACAGGATCTGATCTAAGACATTTTGTACTTGAAATTAGACTACATGCATACCAATTCAGTAACATAGGATTAAAAGTCAATTCACTGGTCGTGTTGGTCCTTAATCGAAATTGATTCAGATGGTGTATGAGGCCCCCTGTTTGTGGCCTCACCAGCTTAGGTGAGACTAGAAATTCCCAAGTTATCAATCAATATATATATATATATATAAGTCTTTCATGTGATTCCTATGTTTTCTGCAACACCAAGACTTCACGATTTCCAACCAAATCTTCATTCTTCAGAGAAATAACAATAAAGCTAGGGAATCTGACTGATCTATATGATGAGGGCTGTGCAGTTGCAAGCAAGAATATCATCATTCTTGGATGTTTGTATTTATCTTCTTCGCTGTTTTTAGAAACTCCATTCAGCACCCAGCAGAAACTCATAAACATTTATGAAAACTTGATAGCATCCATCACCAGCCCACCCTCACCACTTGCTCTGCTCTCTAGTAAGCCCAAGGTGTCTGGGACATACAAATTAAAAAATACTTGATCCCCAAATCACTAAATTTAATATACGCAAAAGTTCATCTGAGTAAAACAAAATAGTATCAGCTGTTTTAATATAATTTTACCTCCAATACCATATAAATTTGTTTTCTTCTTCCAAGGTCAACCATTTGTACATGCCATCATGTTGTTTATTTGTTCAAAGGTTTGACAAAAATCAAAACTGTTATCATGACATTGTGAAACTTTGGCAGGCATGGGGACTCCATGATATCCCTAGTATGGTTGAGGGATGTCCAAGCATCCCCAACCTGTCCTGGGTACATCAGCGAGTTCCCCCAGTGTCCCCTGCAAAGGGGGATGCACCCAAGACATCCCCTGCTTCTGCATCGATGTCTCGGGGTCTTCCCCACCTATAGATGATAGTAGAGGCACGCAGTGGGGGATATTTCATCCCCATTCCCAAGTCTCCAAATGTCCCAGTCTCAGAAATTTCACTTTTTTGGGGGCTAGGTGGTGGGGGCAGGTCCCATGGAACTGGTTATTTGTAGTCAACTGCCAGATGAAAATTGAATTGCAATACAGAGCATCATTATGTTGTCTTCCGATGCCTTTCTCATTTGAAATGCAACGTATTTCTTTTCCAAAATCAAAATTTAATATAAGAATCACAGATAACGTAATAGGCAATTTCGTTCAACCTGGCAAATATAATTCCTTCTATTCAAACATGCATAATACGTGTTATCTTTGAAGGCTGCAATGATTTAAAGTTCTAGAGATAATACATATTATCTATTGACGGTTCAGGGTTCTACAGATAGGCCATTTGATTTCCTCCTTGGGCACTTCAAGCCCCTCACTCTGTGTTTAGACCTCACCTTTGGCTCTTTCTTGGAACACACTAGCCAAAATGAACATTATTTTCCTTGGAAATAAAACAAGTGTAGCTTCTCAAAAAGTGGCATAATTCAAAACCCTTTCTTTAATGTTTAAATATAGCCATGACAAATAGATTAGTCAAGAAACTAACGAAGATGACGATAAGACGGAATTTTCTAATTGATGGGTCTTAATCCTTAACCTTAACATGCTGCCCTACATCATATTCCAGTACAGCACAGGCAATGCCCAATTGGATAGTCCAAACCCTCTTGCTGCAACTGCAAAAGTGAGAATATTGGGATTTGACAATTTGCAGGAGTAGGGCGATTTTTCTCTATTTATTTGGGACCAATCCTGACGCTATCACAATTCCCTGCTGGAGAATTCCTTCCCAGCTGACTGGGTCATCTTAATAAGTGCGGGTTATATTTAAGCTCTGCGCCTTGCAATCTTATAATAAGAAACCTACAATGTTAACCTGCATAAAATTGCCGGGAGAATGAATAAAACACCAATTGCCCACCAAGAGTAACTCATTTCTAATGACGTTGTTTGCGGTTCCTAAAAATCTGAGCCCAAATGGCCTTTTAGAATTTTCTCAAGGAAACTAAGATTTGGGATTTCTGGAAAATCATCCGGGATACGAATACCCGTTAATGAGAGCAGATCTGAATAAATGGAAAGAAAAAAAGAAGAATACCGGGGAGAAGGAGCTGGTGGTGGCGTTGATGGTGAGGAGAGAAATCTGGTCGACCTTCGGCCTAAACACGGCCACCTGAGACGCCTTGGACGACAACGCCAAACGCTTATCACAGGGCGACAGCTCCACATTGCTTATGTAAAACGATTCCTTGGACGCGAAGGCTAGACCAAACGTAAACCCATCCTTCTTCTCCACTAGTGTGTCTGTGCATGGGCTGAATACCCTATTGTTATCTGCTGCAATGCCAAATTCTATCGTTAACGCTAAAATCATTGCAATTGCAGCAGCATGAATCCCCATCCTCGTGCCCATCGTGCCCATGTACCCCTCCTCAACAACAAAACAGATTTTGGAGCTCAATGCAACTGTCTGAAACTTTTTTCTCTGAAAAAGGGTTTCAAATTCGGAAAGTATGATTTAGAAATCGTTTTTCAAGCACCGATGTGATGCTTCTTCGTCAGCAAGTATAGTGAGAAGGAGAGTGGGGTCGAACATAGTTGTACTCAAATATTTTCTTAATTTCTTAAAACAGTTTAAACTAAATGGGAAGTACCTTGTGGGGTTCCGGTTGCCCACTCTCAAGTTCGACGCGTCTTTCTTTCAATTTTAGGCTTGTGCGACTTTTTGTCGAAGTATAAAACACCTTTACATAAAAGGTTATCTGAAAGGTTTACATTGATGTGTAAATCTAGCTAAACAAATTAGATAGTATATATAGATTAAATTAATGTTTAGGTGAGGGAGTAATGTTTGATAATTTAAGTTATTAGAAAGTAAATGGTTTTTTTATCAATCAAAATGGCACTCGAAGATAGGGTGAAACTAGTAAAAGAGAAGATTTAGAAATTAAATGTTAAGAAAGATAGATGTATTTAATTTTAAATTTGAAAATGAATAATTTTAATAAATATATTGAAATTTAGATGTCTTGAGATTGAAAATTGATTTTTTTGGGTCTTGATTCATCTTATAATTAGAATATTTTGTCAATTTTATGGAGGTTGAGTTCAAATTATTTCTACAAGCATGGATTTGATCATTGGCTTCAAATTTGATTTGGTATAATGTGCACTCTCGTTTCTTGTTTCACTTGATTCACTATTGTCTACTCTATTATGGAGATTGGCAATATTTAAAAATACCTTTAGAGGGTTGTTACATCTAGAAGACAAGCTTATTAAATCAACCTTCAAAAAGGACCAACTTTACAACAAACTTTAGATATACAAATACACTAGAGTATTATAATATAATGGAAAGCTAGATTATTTTTAAGTGCTCTAATTGAAGTGTACATAACATGCCCCTTATTTAACGTGAATGATATTTCTTTGATGATCTCAATGATGATAAATGAATGTAATTGAATACCTTTATATATAGGAACATAGCAATTAATCCTACAAAACATAAGTTTAGTTTGTCGATATAGGAAAATAATGGGTGACAAATGGCAAAAATTTGAACTAACATTTTAGAAAATTAAGGATCAAATCCATATGGACAAGATTAATCTTGATAAGTAGGAGGTAAGATTAATCTTGCACTGCATAATTGAGTTGTGTCATGAGAAAGGTAAAATTGAAGTGGATAAAAATTGTATGGGATGGGTGCATGAATAGGTGTACATATGGATAAGGTGGTGGGTAAGTGTGTGGGAATATATGTAAACTGATAAGTAATATGGTATAAGAAAATGAACCTAATTTTATACAAGAGTGAGTCATTTGTTGACATGTAAATGTATTGAGATATTATCTCAAAATGGACACAAAACCAAATGAAAAATGGCATAGGTATGCAAATTTCACCATTACATAATTATCTAGGCTAATTAAATAAATCTAGTCAAATTAAATGTAACTCCCCATTTTTAGACTATTTAAATATTTAATATTTTGACTTGTAATGATTTTGATTTGACTAGGACAATTATTGATATTTTTTGTTCTTGGATTTTTTGGTATATTTTATATTATTATGGATTGCATCTATTTTTCATTTAATGATAGTTGAATATAATATATACCTATTCAATATTTGTAAGTTGATTTTGAACTTTATTATTTATCTTTTAATGTGTATATGTTGCATGTGATGTTGATATTATATGCATATCATGTCAAATAATGCATTGTTTGATTCATTATGTTTTGTGTAAGGTTCATCCCTGATGAAGTAGAGCATTGTGGGGAAGGGTATTGCTACACTAACATAATACCAAGGACAAAGACTAGACCTATGTGTAGATGATTCATTTAGTGCATTTTTTTGTTAATCAATAATGCATCCAAGTCAAAATAATTATTTTTAATGGATAAATATAACCATGATAGAAGGATAATTCAACAAGAACAAGAGACTAATCAAGATGACAAATACCAAGAGATTGTAGAAGAAGATTGTCCTTTTGACCTTGATCTTTAGTCACTTATATACGAGATTTGATTTATATTTGATGGGTCTCAATCCTTAACCCTTGTCATGTTTCCCTACATCATTTTCCAATATACCATATAGGTAGTTCCCAATTGGATAGCCCAAACCCTCTTTTTGTATCTACAAAATTGATAATAGTGAGATTTCACAGTTTACAATAGCAAGTTGTTCCTCTTATGATTTGAACTAATCATTAAATATTATCACAAATCCTTGTTGGAGAATTCAAATCCAACTAATTAGGCCATTTTAATAAGTGTAAGGTAGTATTTAAGGCATATTCCTTACAATCTCAAAATCAAAATCCTATAATTTTAACCTACATCAAAGCAAGGAGAATGAGTAAAACACTTACATTGTCACTGAGTGTAGCTCAATTCTCATGATAAGATTTGTCTATATATGGGTGATCCCACAATAGTGGTTTACAATTTTTGGCCAAACTGGACACTTAAATTATTATTTTTAACTAAATCTTCACATTTGGGCACCTATAGCAGCTAAACCATGAGGAATTTGAAGATGATGCAAACTATAGTCTCATCACATTTTGTTTGTAGATTCTAAAAATATATTTTTCAAAATTTTTGGAATCAAATTGCACTTCTCTTTCCATCTCCCACGAAAATTGGTTTTTTTCAAAAAACAACATTTTTAAAAAGTGACGCCACCGTATAATGCATAACTTTTTTTCCATGAAGGATAAAATTCTAATTCTTTCGAATTTAGATTTTTAACTCTGATATCTAGTGCTTCCACTTGGTTATATAGTTTTTATTGAATATTTTTTTTTAATCAAGTTTTGAAGTCAAACCACCATTAACGCATAACTTTTTCTATATCAAAATTCAAATATTTTTGTTGGATCAAGGACTTCAATATCTGGTGAATTATATTTTTAATTTTTTTTTTGATAATCTACAATTTTTCACATGTGCGAAACGAGACCTTCATTTTAATGAAAAACCTATGTTTAATAAAACTAAAAAAAATACATAATAAAACTAAAACATATTAAAATTATATTTTTTGGATAGCTCGTTCCGAGGACTACCTAATTCCAGTTGGGTTTGTAAAGACTCCTCCATTTTCATCCTCAACTCGAGCTTCAAAGCATAAAAAATTAGATCTTTTTTGTGAACAAGGTCAAAAATCAAGAAAAAGGGGGGTTCGCCAGGGGTTCGAATGAACCAAGGGGTTTGTTCGAACCCTCGAGGGTTCAAACGAACCAAGGGGTTTGTTCAAACCCTGGTTCATTCAAACCCCCTTCAATATGCATTTTTGTTTTGTTTTTTGGGTGGAAAATGTGGGCCCAGTGATTAATGGGTTTGGTCAAACCCCTTTTTGGTTCGATCGAACTTGTAGGTTCATTTGAACCCCTAAAACCAATTTTTTTGCCATGGGGTCATTTTTTCTCAGTTTTCCTTCCTCCATCAAATTGTTATATATATATATATATGGGTAAACCCACAAAAGTGGTTTACAATTTGAGTGAGGAAGGAAAAGTTGCAAAAAATGACCCCATGCAAAAAAAATTGGTTTTTGGGGTTCAAATGAACCCTAGTTCAAGCGAACCAATTAAATGCGAGGCCCCACCATTCCTGCCTAAAAACAAAAAGAAAACATTTTTGAAAGGGGGTTCAAATGAACCCTGGTTCGAGCGAACCCCCAATGGTTCGCCCGAATCCCTTTCCCACCTTCTCACCCTCAGGCACCAAAAAAGTCCAAAATTTTGCACTTTGAAGCTCAGGTTGAGGATGAAAATCGAGGAGACTTCAAGGACCCAACTAGATGATGGTAGTCCTTGGAATGAGCTATCCAACGAATATAATTTTAATATGTTTTGGTTTTATTATGTATTTATTTTTAGTTTTATTAAACATAGGTTTTTCACCGAAAAATCAAGCTCTTTCTTCTGCACATGTGGAAAAATAGCATTATAAAAAAAAAATGAAAAATATGGAGTGCACCAGATATTGAAGTCCTTGATCCAACAAAAAAAAAAGAATTTTGATACATACAAAAAAATTTATGCGTTATACGGTTCACCTATGTCTGAATTGTAATTGGTTTGACTTTGAAACTTGATTAAAGAAAAAAATTCAATAAAACACTATCTAACCAATTGGAAGCAATAGATATCGTAGTTACAAATCTAAATTCGAAAAAGTAATAATTTTATCCTTCATGGAAAAAAAGTTATGCGTTATATGGTGAGCGTCACTCCTTAAAAATGTTGTTTACTGAAAAAAAACTAGTTTTCGAAGGAGATGGAAAAAAAAGTGCAACCTGATTCCAAAAATTTTGAAAAAAATATATTTAGAATCTACAAACAAAATGTGACAGATCACTAGTTTGCATCATCTTCAAATTATTCACGGTTTAGCTACTATAGGTGCTCGAAAGTGAAGATTTAGTTAGAAAAAATTATTTTAGTGTCCAGTTTGGCCAAAAATTATAAACTAGTATTGTGGGATTACTTGGAATGAAGCTTGTAAGAATTAATACTCCCACTCATTTCCCTTCAAACCCTAAGAGGTTGAATCTTAATGTTGATCCATCAACAAGTATTTCAAAACTAAAAAGGGAAAAATCTATAGATAAGGTGTTGGTGGTAAACATCGAAATATGCACTCAAGAAGGAATGGGTCCCAACCTAGTGAGTCATGAGGCCCTTGGGGTCCCTATGACTCCATGCAAGCAAGATTTTGATGCCACGCCTCATGGAGATAGAGGTCCTCCACGTACAAATAGACAAAGCCCAACTAGGGGAAAATAGTTAGTTTGCAAGCAATATTGATCCAATAGCTTTAGTTAAAATGTAGGTTAGTGATTTGTGCTCACAAATGCAATGTACAAATATTATCCTTTGTATAGGTACTCACCCAATCCTAAGTCTAGAAAAAGAGGTGCTTTATGAAGAGGAAAAGTTTTCCAAAAAAGGTTTGTTTTGTAAGTTTAGTAATACATGGCCTAGTCTTGCTAACTAACTTGTATGCATGGATTTTAAAATCTGATCTTCTAATATTAAAGATAAGATTGAAATAATTCTTAGTGCTAAGGGGCTTTTGTATTGTTGCATCAATCAATAGAAGATGGATTTTATGTTTTAGGAAAAGGACCTTGCATCTAGAATAAAAATGTTTTAATGGTCAAACCTTGGTTCCCAAGTTTTAATCCAATTACTCAATCCTCTTTAGTTCTTCTAGTTTGAATTAGGTTGTTTGATCCCCTTCAATCTTAGTTGGATGCCTACCTTCAAGGCATAGGAAACCTATTGAACGAATTTGTAAAATTGAATTTGAAGATGAATGGATTGATTCACTCCACCTCCATAAAATTCTCGATGGAATTGAATATTTCTTAAGGGACTTCAAAAGGAAATATAATTGCAAGTTGAAAATAGAATATTTAAACAAATTTTACAACCTTCCAACTAATAAAGTGATAAAGCAAAGCACCTCCAAAGAGGCCACATGGGAGGAACGGACTTGTCTTTCACAACTTGTTGTGTAATGTGAGTTTCCTTCATCTTCAAAAGAATCAGATACCTTTACTACTTCCTCAAAGAGCTCTCAAAATAGTGACTTCCCAAAAATACAAGCAAATTATATTAAAAGGGTATTGCCCCCTACTTTTTCTTGAGAAGGGATCTCAATTTTCATGACGTCGTTTTGGGTTCCTAAACAATTGATCCGAGACGACCTTTTGAGAATTTTCTTAGAAAACCAAGAAATGGGATTTCTTGCAAAATCATCTGGGTTGTGAATACCCATTAACCAGAGCAGATCTGAGTTAAATGGAAAGATAAAAGAACAATACCGGGGAAAAGGAGCCAGTACTGGTGTTGATGGTGAGGAGCGAAATCTGGTCAACCTCGGGCCTGAACACGGCCACCTGAGACGCCGTGGACGACAACGCCAAACGCTTATCACAGGGCGACAGCTCCACATTGCTACTGTAAAACGATCCATTGGCCGCGAAGGCTACACCAAACGTAAATCCATCGTTCTTCTGCACCAGTGTGTCTGCACATGGACTGAATACCCCATTGTTATCTGCTGCCTTGCCAAACTCTATCGCTACCACCAAAACCATTGCAATTGCACCAGCGCGGATTCCCCTCGTCGTGCCCATCATGCCCTTCCTCAACAGCGAAACAGATTCTGCAGTTCATTTCAACTGGGTCTGAAACTTTCTTTGAAAAAGGATCTCAATTCTTTATTGTTTATTCGAAGAAGACTCGGACCGGTATGATTCGAAAGTCAGAACATATGCATTCTGATATTTATAAACTAGCGCTTGCACCTCACAAGGTGCAATGGTTACGCCGATAGCAGGATATACTCTGACAATATATTGAAGGGCAGGGGTTAAAATCGCAAGAAAATGTAAACTATTTTCCTTAAGACTAACTATTCATAGCAAAAGTCAATTGATGATGGGGTGCGAGAAGATTTGAAAATGAACAAATGGAACTTTATTTAAATCAGTATGCTATGCTAAATGGTTTCACAACATAATATTTTTTGTACAAAGAAAGAAGACCTATATCTTAAAAGGTCGATTGGATTAAGTATAGTTGTTGCTGGTTAATGATATACCTTGTAACTGAAGGTAACATAATGGAAAACTGCATGTTGTGGGAAAATATTTTTATAATACGAAAACTATTTTATGACACAAGAAACATAAAAAAAAAATATAAATACATTTTCACTTTTTAATTAATAGATTGAGGAAAAAGATTTAACAATTGATAAAACCAAAGTTTTACAAAGTACATACTATAACTGGGCCCTACAAAATAGTGGCCTTTTCGCTAAAATGCATAAAGCATGAAGGGCACAAAGCTCGTATCATTGACGTGACCTAGTATATGAAGAGCTCATCTTGGGGAGCAAGAAATTATCAGTCATTTTTGTGCTATTTAACCCTCTTAAGTGCAGGATTTTCTTGAAGTTTGCTACTGCAACTCCTCCGTGCAACACACTCACACCATTCTTCAGTTTATATATATATAAACCGTAACACTCAATATAAGTACAATTCAAAAATGTATATATATATGAACCTATCAGCTTGGGGTTGGTTGTGGGGCGGGATGGGGAGGGGTGTAAATTGTTGTACCAGTGTACATGAACCCGGACCTGTCCCCATACCAGGACCAACAACTTCAATTTTTTTGTGTTGATAATAGTGTGCTTAGGTGGTTACTTTTAAGGTTGGTTTAGATTTTTTATTTTATTATTCATTTTATTTTGTTTTATTTTGTTTTTTAAATATGGGTGTGGGTATCAAGGTATAATCGAGGACTCTGGATCCTACCCAGACACAATCGAGACAAACATATGAATTTGTGCGTACTGTGAGCATCTAGCATACCCATACCCAGTATGGCTACATCTTGGGTACACGAAGAACCCAATAACAGAGCATACCACAGAACCTGATGACCAGACAAAACAAGAAAAATACTTACAATAGGGTGTGTTAAATAAGGATTCCTTGATCATGGAATTGGAGCACAGTGAATAAGGATTTATTGATCATGGAATGGGAATGCGGTGAATGAGGATTTCTTAACCATGTAAAAGAGTGCATTGTACAGATAGAGAGCAAGAACAAGAACTAAGATGCACGTGGCAAGTAAAACTTTAAATTAACTAAAGTAGTTTTCAGTTTATGCTATCTTAATTAGATTAACAATACCCCCACCCAATTTGCTAAGGGATATTTACTCAAATTGTTAATATCAACTGAACTCTTACAGGTAAAAGTAGAGGTATAGGTGATTGAGAAGTGGCTCAGTTTGGTGTATAAATTTCTGCCGTAGGGCACTTACAAGTTACACATAATACTTTACCATCATATTCAATTTTCTCAACCACAATTGCATAATTTTTACCTGTACAATATTTGAATTCCACCATGAGTGTGTCTTTTACCCATGTACATAATATTCTATTCCAGATTAGCAATATTCAATATTATATAACTTTCAGATAGTCCTGCGCTAGAACATGATCTAACTACAAGGTGTAAGCAATAAAAAGGGACTGCTAGCAAACTTCAAATTATATACAAATAAGAATAAAATCAAGAAATAACAATCAGGACAATATTTCAAATACAATACCATAGAACAAACCGTTTGCCTCTCAAATAGACCATATTTATTGTCATAATGATTATGTCCAACATTCAGGAAACATGCTACTCATGTTAATCTGATTTATATAAATATAATTTGTAAAACAAAGCTCAACACCCTTTAAAATCCTAGGTAACAGCGAGAGACACGACAAAAATAGCCCATTTTACAATCAAACACCAAAAAAATAAAACAATAGAATGGCAGCAAATTGCGTACCCTAATCAAAATGATCTATCTCCAACCACACGCACTTCAAATGCTAGTTTCTAGTTCCAACTATTTGGTCTGTATTAACAATGGGAAACAACAAAGAACTAAAAACTCAATCCCAGGAAACGCTAGACAATGAAAAGCCAATTCAAGTTCCCGACCAAACAAAAACCCATCCAAGAATTTTCAAGCCCTTACAAGATTCACAAAAGCAAACACATTTCTACGATCTAAACAAAACCCATTTCAGCAGGCCTCAAAGCAATCCAATCCCCTGAGCCAAAAAGTCATCATGAGCGATATAAAAAATTAAAAAGCAAAAAAAAAACTGGGGTTCGATTTTAAAAGTACAAGTCAACCCCACAAAAATGCTACTAAAGCATGAACGGAATAAAGCTCAAAGAGCCCACTGACTTGCATACTATGGCCGCTCTAGATTGCCAAATTCTTCACAAAAAAATGCTTGTAGAAACCTGGCTTATTATACCCTCAAATATGCATCAAAATTGATGAAAAGAGGGCTCAAATGTCGTATTTTCAGTAAACAAATTTAACAGTCCCTATGCAGATGATGTCGTCAGAGAGCTTTTCCCCTAAATTAGTCATCACATGGTGGAAATCGGTGGCAGAGATGAAGCCGTTGTAATCCTTGTCGAACACATGGAAAGCCTCCACTACTCGTTGTTGGTGCTGCCGAGGGCAAGTGCATCTCTTCCAGGCATCGCTTCCACACCATCCTCATTAACACCTAACCCATACCTATGTAGTAATGAACCACCAACCGAGCATGTTTTGTAGTAGACTGTACAACGTACGCTGGGAATTCCCATTGGAATAGTCCATCGGCATCAGACAGTAGATGATTCTGGTGGATTTCCCACCTATAATAGCCTATCGGCTAAAAAACGGTTGACAACTGATTAAACTAGCACCTCCATTTATACACTATTGTCTATCTAGCACAAGAATGCATCTTTGACCGTATTTATTAATTAAATGTCAACAATCACTTGAAAAATCCAATGGCTTAAAACAATAGAATCGTCTTGCATGCTTATCCGACAATCCAAAGTGTTGGATCTCTGAAATCAGTCGGACTTCCTTCACAAGAACGCCTTCGGCATAAATATCCGATGTATTATGATTTTCAATTAATTAATAAATACGGTCAAAGGTGCATTCTCCTATACATTATTGTCTATCTAGTCGCGAGAATGCACCTTTGATCTTATTTACTAATTACTTGAAAATCTTAATACAGTCAAAGGTGCATTCTCAAGGTTAGATAGCCTACTTGAACACATAGGAATAAATGTTACATAAAAAACATAAATAGAATAATAAGAAGTGA
Organism: Sequoia sempervirens; assembly: GCA_007258455.2. Classification (NCBI taxonomy): domain Eukaryota; kingdom Viridiplantae; phylum Streptophyta; class Pinopsida; order Cupressales; family Cupressaceae; genus Sequoia; species Sequoia sempervirens. The sequence continues at coordinate 298,544,877 of VDFB02075321.1, read as the reverse complement.
AATAGCTATTTTTTTGGTTCAAATAAAATATCATAACTATCCACTATATGTGTGTCATTTATAAAATAAAATGTTCATTTAAACAAGTATTTTTGTCATAGTGAAAAAAATAATATTATTATATGTACAACTATTGGGGTCGCAATGTATATGCAATAGAGTATTTCATATTAATAGTTTGTCCTATCACAAATATAAAGAGCAGGCACAATAAATATTTTGTATTTTTCCATCAAACGTGAAGGATTCTCAAAAAAATTTAGTGTTCAACTATTGGTCCATTTGTGCTAAATATAAGTTGTAATTTAAATTATAATGTGTTATTTTTATAACAACAAATAGTTTAACTAACAACATCAAGTTTCCACAGTCCATGATCATGAATTGTTTAGTTTTTTGGATTGAAACTGTGTGCATTTTGTGAACCAACGTTTCAGATCAAACTCCATGATCCATCATCAAGATAATGCATACAACTAGAGAGAAGAAAAATAGAATGATATAGCATACTTAGGAGGTTAAATAGGTGAGGGGGATGAGAGGGGTAGAGGACATTATACAAACCAATGACCCAAAACCTAAGAAAGAAATAATAAAAAGAATTAAACCATATTATAAAGGAAGAAAAAAGACCTATAAAAACTAAATGAGGAAAGAATAATGTAAGACCAAAAAAGGAAAGCAAATTAAAAAGTAAAAGAGCCCAAAATTATAAATGGAAAAAACTAATGAAGAGAAGAACACAAAAAGAGAATAAGAAATCAAGCAAAGAAGCCATTGAAATCAATAACCACCCCTCCAACCTCAACCGAGATGGGGTTTGGAATTTAGGCTTCTCTTGGAAACCCCTTTTAAATAACCTATTAGCCCCCCCTTAAGGAAGCTCCAGTATTTCCTCCCCTCTTTTGTCTCCTCCTCGTTCCTCTCCCTAGTGGTCCTCTCTCTTTTGTCAGTCTTGGTTCTCCTCTCTTCCCTTCTCTTTTGTTCCTCCTCTCCTTGCTTCTTTCCCGTTTTTGTTTTTTCCCACTCTCCTCGAATTCGTTCGGGGTCGTTTATTTTATTTTTTCATTAGGCTTAGTTTTTTGGGCTCTTTTATTGTCTTCATTTTGGGTCTCTTGCTTTTGGTTCCTTTTTTCATTATTTTCGTTTGAGACTTCTTTTGTCCCTATTTGGGTTTTTTTGCCAATTGCTTATTTTTGTTCTTTTGTGGTTATTCTTTTTTCTAGTTCCTTAGTTTTTCGTTCCTAGTTCTCTATTTTTAATTTCTTCTTTTGTCTTTTGGTTTTTGTTATTTTTTTATGTTAATTATGGTTTTGGTTTATTCGCTATTTAGTTCTTTGATATTCATAATTTTGTTTTACCCTTAGGATATTTTTTCCCCTTTGGTTTTCTTTGGTCTTGTTTTTTGCCCTTACTTCCTTGGTTTTGTCCCTTTGTATCTATCGATTTTTTGCTTCTCCCCTTAATTTTTTCTTTATGTTTTTATGTTTCTTTTGTTTTAGAATTAAAATTGATTTTTTTTTCAATGTTTTTATTTATTATTTCTATTTGTTATTCTTTATCTTTTGTTTTTCTTTTGGCCTCTTTTTTCTTATTATCTTTTTTATTGTGCTTTGGCTTTTCTTATCTTTTTTCTTATTATCTTTTTGTTGTGCTTTAGCTTTTCTTGTTTTTTTGTTATTTTTCCATTATATTCTTTTTTGGTCTTATTTCATATTGTCTTGGTGTTTAGTTATTGTTCGTTATGTCTTTCTTATATTGTTTGGTTCTTTAATGTTCTTAATTGCCTTAATTTTTTTTTTCTTAATTGCCATAATTTTTGTTTCTATGGTTTTTTCGTTGTCTCTATTTTTTATGTAACTTCTTTTCTCCCTTTTTATTTATTAGTTTAGTTTTTTGTTTCAAATTATTTCGCTTGATTTCTTATTCTCTTTTTGTGTTCTTCTCTTCATTAGTTTTTTTCATTTATAATTTTGGGCTCTTTTACTTTTTAATTTCCTTTCCTTTTTTGGTCTTACATTATTCTTTCCTCATTTATTTTTTATAGCTCTTTTTTCTATATGGTTTAATTCTTTTTATTATTTCTTTCTTTAGGTTTTGGGTCATTGGTTTATTTAGTGTCCTCTATCCCTCTCATCCCCCTCACCTATTTAACCTCCTAAGTCTTCTATATCATTCTATTTTTCTTCTCTCTAGTTGCATGCATTATCTTGATGATGGATCATGGAGTTTGATCTGAAACGTTGATTCACAAAAATGCACACAGTTTCAATCAGAAAACTAAACAATTCATTAAAACAAATAGTTTTTTGTATTTAACTATTAGTCCATTTGTGTTGGATATAAGAGTTAGAGATAACAAAGACTTATGGTTACCAATAGGTATTTGGTCCATTTAGGTTGCATATAAGATATTTTAAATGAAAATGTGATATTTTACTAACAACACAAGATATTTTTTGTTCAAATAGTAGAGATACCATGATTAAATTTTGGTCAAACCTTTAAAAATTTAATTTTTGGATACTTCTCACTAGACATGTAGATGTGGCAAGTTGTGTGATGAGTCACACCTCTAAACCTTAGTTGTACATAGGTAATTGAACAATTCACATTTCTAAAAAAATGAAGGTTGTACAATATTCCATGCAACCCTACATGCTCACAAAGTTAGCCCATATGACTACTAGTCTCTCTCCCCTATTTTTTTTAACAAATTTTATTTAATCTCTTCAAATCCTTTAAAGTCATTACATTATTTTGAAGATCTGAAATAGCCACATATTATTATATGAAGAAAATGGTAGAATAGATTGTGGTTAAATTGTCAACTTTCCTTCAATTTGAAATTAATATTAGTATTTGTTTTGTATCGAACAAAATTTCATAAAGAGTGTCTTTTTATCTTTGTAGGTAATATTGTGCTTTTGCAAAACTATTGGGCTTAAAGAGCACACACTAATCCCTTTGACTTCTTGACCTTTCTAATTGTGTTATGTCAGTATTTTTTTCATAATTAATATATTAATTCTATTGATTTCAACTTAACCATGACTATTCTACATGTTGTCACGTGTAGTTACTTTTAAGTTGCAAACAATTTTAATTTAAGCATCTCCCTTACCACTTAATTAATGCAATTTCACAGGCTCTATTTTTTGGTTGTTTTTATGTAGGTGCAAGGTGTATGGAATGGTTGTAGGATGTGCACATAATGGATTTAATGAAAGCTTCAAAAATATTCAACTATATGCAATTGATAGGTGTAAATTCAAACTCGACAACCTTTATCGATGTCCTCCCTACCTAGATACCCAAATGGGATTTTTGGAACAAGGTATGGATGTCCATCAAAGCATAAAGGAAGGGGGATTTTTATCAAAAGTTATAGTTGCAAGTGCCCTAGCAGACATGTACATGAAAAATGTGGAATGTTTCTTTAAGGATTTATTTAAATTTTTCTTTTGGTTTGTTATTTTAATCTATACCACTATATATAAACACTCACCCCTTTGCTAATCTAATATAACAAATAATACACAATTAATGGATAATGATTTCTATTTTTTGTTAACCGCCCAACTTCATGATTGTTGTATGATATTTTTTGTTTTACATTTTTATTTATGTTGAATATTAAGTGGTGTAAGTATTTTAATTTTTTTTTTATCTATAAGAAGTTGTGGACATGGTGTCCACTCCCATATAGGAAAGAATAAAAATGAGAATTGCATCAGTCCTATAATAGGGGTGCAAACAAGGTCACCAACTGGGGTCATTCAAAACAAAAGGATTACTATTGCCACTTATATTAACATGGCCTATACTAAACAAAGCATAAAACTCTTGCAACTAAGCAAGATGCAAAGCAATACCACACAACCCTGAAGATTGTAAAAAGGAAATAATGTTGCCACATTTTCCCCCTTCTTAGAGGATCTCAAAGTTATTTGATGTGGAGGAATATATTTCCTCCTCTTTATTTTTATCTAGCCTTGATCTTGTGAATGACTATTCTCTTTTGTTTTTCCTTGAAATCTCGTTGTGTGTGAGGTTTCCAATGCAACATGGAGTGGGAGTGTACTCACCGCCCCCAAGTTTCGGGACCCTATAGCTAAAGAAGGGGAGGTTGAGGGTTTTTTTTGTTATTTCAAAGATGTCAAAAAGTGAGGTAATTTTTTTCCATTTTCGCACAACTTGAATCACTTAATTGGAGTAATTTTTGAATTACCTTTGGCTTTGGAGAAATCTCATTGACAGACTCCACATTTTGTTTCTCAAAAGCCAACATTGAAGGAGAGATATTTTGCTTGGAAGAGTTCATAACAAAATAATGTTTGGGGGAAGAATCCTTCAACCAAGAAGCCTCCTGATTTTAGCTAGGACTTGATTGTTGGGTATTCAACAACGATGTGCCTGATTTGATAACATTTCTCACACCTAAAAATTAAACCTTCATAATCCAAAGGTTGTTTCCAACATTTTCCATTTTCCCTCAAAATAATTTTTGTTGGGAGATCCTTGGAGATGTCCAATTCCACCAAAATCTTGGCATAAGTTGTGTGGATAAAATTTCTTGAGTTGTCATTTATATACATAATTTTTCTCATAGAGTTTCTAATTGCTAAAAAACATGATTGAAACTAGTAATGAAGGTGGAGATTCAGGAAAGAAATCCAAATCATCAAAATTGAAAATGATTTTGTAGATGGATCAAAACTGGGATGCCAAGATTTCAACTACAACATATTTTCTCCCCACAACTAAATATAATTGAGAATGGTTTTTCTGTCTTTCTTATAGTCAAAAACCATAATTAAAAAATCTCTTACACTAGAGTAATTTTTTAAGTTTCCATCCATAAGAGGAAGCCAAGACTTTGAAATCTAGGCATGGAGATTTAGAAGATTGGGCTAAAGATGGTTGAATCTTTTGATTAAACCATTCGCTGAAAATAATTCTTCAATTTCACGCAAATCCTTTGTCAAAGAGGCATTGAAATCTAGAGACATGGGTTTGCCAAAGCATTGAACAATTATCCTATTACCTATAAAATTATTCTGTTTATGCATTGAATCCAAAGAGGAATAGGAACTAGACTTGGTCGCATCCAAAAACAAAGTTTTAATCGTTGACAATCCCCACCTAGGAGTCAAAACTCTGCATGCCTAATCAGAACACAATTGATCTTCTGTAGATGAAAAACTCAACCCATTATGAGTGAGATCAACAACTTTCCCGCCATGGTCGAGCAAAGGCAAAGTGTTAGGGAGAGGGGGAATCAATGTCATATCCTCCAAGTTGCCAAGAGGAACATCAAGCATAGTTGCAAAGGCCATGTAGGTGATTGATACACTTGACAAGCCATTGAAAACACCCTGTGAACCCATTGCTTTGTCAACCATCATAGTAAATTCCCCCACCATAGTAGCACCAAAGGAGGCATCTCTAGATTCAGAGCAGTGGTGCACAAGGAAACCCTAGGCCTTGAAGTAATCGACATATTTTGTGATTTCAACATTTTGGTATTTTGGTAGCATAATGCTTATAAGTATTTTAATTTTTGTTGTTATAGTTGATATCACATTTTTCATGCATTTCTATCAAGGCACAAGTAACTACAACATCTATCAATTGTGTTTTGATGTATGTTGATATCCTATTCTAAAAGTTCCAATTTTGGCATAGTTTGGGAGGATGTTAGTAAGGGCTACAAAGTTAGGCCTTACACATACCAATTCCAATTACTTACAAAATTTCAAGGCCTATTCATTAAACCTATTTTTGGAATATCTTCCAATCATTCTAGGTTAGTGTAGGATCATGGGGGTCCAAACTAGGCCCTTAAGTGGCAAAGAAAATTCAAAAACATAGAGTTAGGCAATTTGACATAAAATTTTGAATAGGTTATTAACATAATTTGAAAAATATGTAAAAAAAAAATTTGTAGCAAATTGAATGTAGTTTCTAAGATACTAGTCCCTTTTTGAAAAAAAGTAAATCTATTTGGTGAAATTTTGAAATTTCAATGTAGTAGTACTAAATTTTTAGGAAAAAAAAAAGTCGTACATAGATGACCAACCTGAGTACAAGAAAAAATAATATTTTTTTGCAATCTTTAATATAAATAGAGGATACATGCCTAGATGTGCCACATTATTTTTTATTATTATTTTGCAAGTAAATAGCTAGTTATGAATTTTTTATTAGAACTTTTTAAAAATATTAAAAATTGTTTGTTTGACCACCATAACTTGGTCAAAAATTTATGAAATTCATTTTTTTATCCTATATTATGGGAAGCATAGAATGTGTTTGCATCTTTTAGATTAAAAAATAATGAAATCCTTTGAGAATTATAAATGTTTTTCAAACATCTTATCAATCAAGACTTTAGTCATAATGCATGTAGAAAATCAATAATAATTATCTATTAAATTTAAAATAAGGCATATCTTATATTGGTGGAATGTTGACAATTTGCTTAATAAACCATTTTCACTTTATCGAATTTGGATAAAAAAAGTCATGAGTCACAATGGAAAACTCTAGAGAACTAAGAAAAAATTCTAAACACTTTTTTGAAGTTGACTTTCTAGGTATGACACCCCCAAGAAAAATCCCAAGGTAACCCTAAGGGAAATCCTAAGGCTATAGATTTTGTTAGAAAAAAAAAAATATCCATTTGAAATGTATATTCGTTTAAAATGAATATTCGTCAATCACAAGGGAAAACTCTAGAAAACTAAGGAAATTTTCTAAACACATTTTTGAAGTTGAATTTCTAGGTATGAAACCCCCAAGAAAAATCCCAAGGCAACCTCGAGAGAAATCTTGAGGCTATATATTTTGTCAGACAAAACAGATATCTGTTCTAAATGGATATCCATTTGTAACGAATATCTGTAACATTTCATATTTTTAAAATATTTTATATTATTAATATATAATAAATATATTATATATATTAATAATACATAATACATTTTATATATTATATAAAATATATTATATACTAGGGCGTGTGCACCAAGATGGAGCACAAAAAGTGGCCAAATTCTAAAAATTGAGCAAAACACACTCACATTTTGAAGAAATTCAAATAACACACATACACACACTATGAAAACAAAACACATGTACACATTATTATCAAAACATAATGTGTGCACAATTTTATGAAAGAAAAATTTGTACACATTTTTATGAAAGAAAAATGTGTGTTTTTCTCAAAAAAGTTATAAAAAGAAAAAGCCTAGATCCATTTTACTCACCCACGACCCACATTTTCCACAACCATTTTCCTTCCATCATCTTTGCATAACACAAACATGTTTTTCCCTTTGCAACCTTTCTTCACAAAACCACGTCAAAGAAGAGGTAAGTGATGTTTTTTGTATTAGATTTAAATTTTGTTTGCATTAGGAAAAATGGACTATTTTTTATCAATTTCGTGTTTTTTGAATTATATAATAGATCATGTAAACCTTGAGCCACAACCAAATTTAAATGATGGATTGCCTAAGGAAAACCCTAAGATTCCTAACCCTCATACTACCCTTCCAAAAAACCTTGGACAAAGCCAAGAGGATTTGTTAGGGAATCTAGAGCAAAACAAAGTTACAATTCATGAATTAGTTTCAAAATTGAGGGGTTAAATATCTAACGAGTATAACCAATCCCTTGCCTCAACATTGGAAGCCATGTTGAAAAATGTTGACATAGTCACAAATCAAATAAATTAATTTAAAACTTATAGAGATTCATGTCATCAATATTATGCAACAAAATTGTCCTATGATAATGTGAAAAATAAAGACATAAGCAAACAAACCATATGTCTTCTTTTTATGGATCCTATAAGCAATGAACCTATTCCTTTGAATTCAAAGAGGTTTCTAATGCATTGGTGTAATCATGAGAAGATAAGAAATAAATTTTGGGATAAGTGGTGGATGGTCTTTGACCAAACTCTAGGTAATAATTATGAGGTGCCACTGTATTTTTTAAGAAAAATATACTGTGAGTTTATCCTTCATCAAATTCCCAATTACTATGATATTAGGGTGTTTCAAGGTAGAGGTGGAGACTACCCAAAATAGACCATGAGCTCGTCAGGTAGATAATCATGGACATTAAAAAACACTAGCACAAAGACCTATTTTTCATGTGACAGTTCTAGTAGCCATTAAGGAGAGTATGGAGGTGTAGACTCTCCATGCAGTTGCTAGCATGACAAACACCATTATAGTGAATGAAACACAAATATGGGTATGTGCAGGATCATGATGGGCCAAAAAGTGGTGATATGATGGGTATGTGTAGGGTATGTGGCTGACGACTTTTTTTAACCCAAAATTAATGAAACAAAAAGGGTTTTTAAAAGAGATTCTCATTTCCACCAATATAAATTATGCTTTACTTTGAATTTAATAAATAATTATTATTAATTTTATTTTTGAATTATGACTAAAGTCTTGATTGATTGGCTAATTGAAAAACATCTATAGCTTTCAAATGGTATCACATTTTTTGAATCCAAAACATGTGTCACATTCTATGCTTTGTATACTATAGGATTAAAAAAAGAAAGGATTTCACTAAGTTCCCAAGTTAAGGTGGTCGACATAAGATTTTATATTTTTAAAAGTTATAATAAAAATTCATAATTAATTATTTACTCAAAAAAATTGCAAAAATATGCATCACATCGGGACATGAGTCCTCTACTCATATCTAGAATCTTATAAAAAATATTATCATTTTATTGTGGTTAGGGTGGTCAAACAGACACCTACTTATTTTTTCCCTGAAATTTAAGTACTACTGCATTGAAATTTCAAATTTTCACCAAATAAATTTATATTTTTAAAAATAAACCTAGTAGTTTAGAAACTACATTCAATTTTCTATAGATTCTATTCTTACATATTTTTGAAATAATATAGATCATAACTTATTCAAATTTTTACGTCAAGTTGCTTAACTCTGATTTTTCTAAATTTTTCGCCACTTAAGGGATTTTTTTTCCATAATGATCCTGCACATACCCATATCACAGCCTTTTTCCTCACAAGATGATGCATCAGCTCAACCATCTAGCTCTAATGCTCATAGCTCTCATCTATGCCCAAACTATTGTAATCTATGCTTTGGGAGATATAACAATGTAGAGGGTGCAAATGGTTCCACCTCCTATGCGTGTTCTTATTATCAATATAGATGTCATGGGACTAATGGGGGTCATCAAGGTGGTGCATCAAATGATGTAGTGATGGCAAATGATTTTTTGAATGAGGTGTATGTTGGTCAAATGTAGGTATGTTGGGTTTAATTTATAACATTTTATCTATTAAATACTTAAAATTGTAAATGTAAATAGAATTTTAATTATAGAATGGAATTAAATTGATGTAGACATTATGCATTTCAAGGTGTAACACTAGATTTTGGTACATCATTGAACATTCTTGCAACAACTTATGCAGTTGCATATGTATCAAAGGTCAAATTTATATAATATATCAAAATAAAATAATACTTCCTTTCCAAAATAATGTTTAATAATTTAAAATACACCTTTTATTGAATAGGTGGGCATCACATCACCATCTACTACACATGTTAGCATGGATACGGTCTTATGACATTGGATTTACTCAGGTACACTATAACATATTTAAGTTTGTTTTTCTAAATTTAAAAGTTGTTTATATGTATTTGTGAAATTTTGAGTTTATTCTATTATTATTTATTTAGTCAAGATGAATACATTAGAAACACCTCCTAGCATAAGAGAAATTTTGGAAGTTGGTGTTAGTGCAGCAATTTCATCCTCCATGAGCTTAAATCATGTATGAGTACATGAATATATGTGTTTAATTTAATGTTTATGTTGTGTCAATTGATATTAGTAGATCTCTCAACAATAATTGATAAATATGTCTTTTTTTATGTTATAGATGGATGTAAACACCCCTATGTAATGACAAACATCTCGTGATGATGTCAAGCATTGTAAGCAAGAAGAATCAAACTACCAATATGTTGTAAGTGTGTTTATAATATATTATAATTTTAAATAATTTTTATAGTTTTCGACTTTGACATAGTATCTAATTTTATATTTTGTATGTATAGGTTGAAGTACAAAATACTAAGGAGCATAGGAGATCAAAATGATGCAAGAAACAGACTATTAGTAGTGACTGAAGTTCAATTAGTCGGGCTAAAAGAGGCCCATTTTTTTAGGAATAGTGTTCAATATTCATAGATGAACACTTTTGTATGCCTACACATAGCACATAGATAACATTTTTGGTGTGGATATATGTATCGATGTTATTTTGTAGAATGGGAGGAAATACATTGGTCTTATGGTATTGTATGACATTTTGATGATATTTTGTGCACTGTCATGATGGTATTGTATCACATTTTGATCATATTTTGTGTGCTCTCATGATGGCATTGTATGGCATTTTGATGAAATTTTGTATGACCTCATGGCCTTATGGAGATCAATTTATATAAATATTTTATGCATAAATTGGCAGCTTAAATGGTTTAAAATGTTCTCATAATTTACTTAGCCCTAAGTGGTGTATGTATGAATCATATAGCATAAGCAAATTTTATTTTTTGAATCTAATTGCGTATCATGTCACAATAAGTTAACTATAATGTCAAATTCATCACCTTATTAAAATAAAATAAAATTTAAAGATAAATATTTCCTAATAAACATTGATCTAGAAGCTATATTTACAAAGTGCAATGCAACAAAATAATGAGTTAGCAATAATGTATTTGAAAATTTAAATATTATTTACCAAAATTGAAATTATCAAGGTTCCACTAGATGATAAGCATATCCTACATTTGACTATGCTACAAGGTCATGTAGGACAAATCCACAATAACCTCTCTCACTTTTTCAAGACTCCAATCCATTTGATCATGGTGGAAATTTTTCAAATGTTGCAAAAATTGTCAAACACATTCAATGAAAAGTTGTAATGTTGCATAAATTTCATTTCATTTATCATGGGCCCAAACCATCAACTCCAACACATCCAAGTGGCAAGTTTATGCTAGGAAATGTGTATTGTTTTACACCCCAACATGCCACATCATTCTAGGCTACATTGTACCAACACTTTCTCTTAAGATCCCTAAATGCCAAAAAGTGATGAACTTTGACGAGTTGTTTCTTAGAAATCATGGCACTTACAAATGTTCTATTTGAAGGTACATAGAGTTGTAGGGTCCCTCTATAATACCCTCTCTCATTTTTTCATATCTCCAATCCATTTGGCTGTGGCAAAATTTTTTTTGCCACACCAAAAATCATCAAATGCATTAAATGAAAAGTTGTAATGTTGCCTAACTTTTGTTCCATCTATCATACCGTTAAACTAACACTGCCAAAATGTTCCATCCATACTCTATACATTTTTTTCAATGAAGTTTTTGAAGTCCGAAACCACTCCATGCCCATGTATGATTTTATTTGGAAGTCTTATCTTAGGACTTCACCATCTTATCCTTCCACCTTAGCCCATAGTCTTGTAGAAGAAATTAAAAAAATGTGCCAATGATTCTCCACCCGACCATAGGGTTTTAACTTCAACCCACCCCCAAGCTAGGGTTACATAGCTCTTTCCATGCACACACAACCACTATTCACATGGATTCCTCAACAAATTTTCACAATAAACTTTGCACATTAGAACAACTTACACTCGCATACTTTATTTGTTCACCTTAAACACAAACAATTATTCACATAAAGAAAAACATATACAAGGTGGAAATTCATAATCAAGACAATATTCCAACACACAACTCACAACAATACCACAAAGTATTTTAATCTTGCATCCCAATCTACTCTTAATTTACTAATCCCATCACCCTCTTCCTTATGAACTTGGAAAAATTCCAAACAAGACAAAAACATATATTTTATAAATAAAAAACTACCTAGCCCATAGGTTATTGACTTAGGGGATCATTTTTTTAAAAAAAATATTGATAAAATTACTATTAAACCCACTTAAAATAATAAATAAATTCATCTTACCATTCAGGTGCTGGCAAGAAGTTGAGTCCACTTTTTGGCCAAAAAGTGGAAGTGTTTTCCTTGATTTTCAGAATTTGACACATTTGACCTTAAAATTTGAAGCACTTAGAGATGGAATCTTCAAAAAAGTCACTAATCATAAAATGTAGTACTCAGAGTCTAGTTTCCAAATATGTAATTTATTTCAATACCTAGATGGTACAAATTGAGTTTCAATAGGTGTTTCTAAAAACCATTGTTTAAAGTCACCTTTTTTTTACCATACCATGCATGTGTATGCCATTCATATTTTGACCTAAATTATTGTATTTTTTAAAATCCTTTTGGGAAAAGATTTGTGACTTACTAAAGCACGTTTTTCGATAATTTTTATTATTTTTTTGTTAAATTTTTATTAGCCATATTTGTCATTTTAAAAAATCGTCGTGTACGTCATGCATAAGATGACCTAAACTTATCATTTTTGATTTTTTTTTTTTAAATTGAAAAGAATTGTATGAAGTACATTCTCACACAATCCGTCCGTGAAAATGTTATGTTGATAAAAAGTTATTAAAATAGTAAAAAACCCTGATATTTAAAGTTTATGGACTAATTTCATCAAAAATTAATTGAAAAATAGATAAAAGAATCCAATTGTAAAAAAAATTACATATTTGGAATCTGCACTATCTCATCTATAATGGGTTTTAATTTCGTTGAAAGATTCTACAAAAAGAGTCGTCAGCCATATGTCCAAACTCGATATTTTTCTCTGACATTGTTAGGACCTTCAACTTGTAGGTCAAACTAGGTTGAAGGCCTAGGTTTAGATTCCCAATGCTTTTCCTAAACACAAATACAAGCCAAAAACCTGACCACAGTAAATCCAATTTCAAATTTTTAGAAAAGGGATCCTGTTTTGTAAATTGGGAGATCCTGTTTCTTAATATTAAATTATGTGGTGACCGTTGACAGGGAAACTGGATCTCATTCCTTTGTCAACAGTCCCCATATTTAATATTGGGGAATGGGATCCTGATTATAAAATGAGATCCTATTTGTAATAAATGAGATCTCGTTTATTTTTAACCATTTTTTTAATTTATTGGCAAAGTTTACTGTGAAGTTTGCAATTTCACGTGTATGGCCGAGTGCGACATGTATTGGGCTATTTTTCATCAACTTTTGTCTTTACAGGTGGTGAACTTGCATTTTGGATTTATTTTTTCAAAGGAGGCATCGTGTAAACTGTTTTTGAAGTGGAATTGTGTTAGTTTTGTATTCATTTGGAGGAACAAAAGTTCTTCAACTTGCAATATGGATTGAATTTTTTAAAGGAGGCATGAAGAAAATAGTTTTTTAAGTGGAATTGTGCTAGTTTTCTACTTGTTTTAAGGAACACAAGAGGAAGAATTTTGTCCTTATAGGTCTTCAACTTCCAATTTGGATTGAATTTTTTGAAGAATTTCACTGTTGACATTCATTTGTGCTTGAGAATTTTATAATCATGGGTTCACAAGCTCATAATAAGAGGAAAGATAGGAAGAAATTGACTCCTGAAGAAATTGAAGCAAAGAGAGAGAAGGAGAAACAAAGACAAAGAGAAATAAGAATGAGAATTAAATCAATGAATGATGGTGGAACATCCAATTCCACAACTATTGAAGATGAAAACATAGAGGAGACCATGGTTGTATAGATGAAGCTAATTTGCAAGAAGTCAATTTGGAAAAGAATATGATTATACAAGCAAGTCCTACTATGTCTTCAAATCCCTCTTTCAATGCTATGGAGAATGTTTCAATATGCACAAATCTAGGTACATCTTCAAATCCACATGTTAGTGAAATGGTAAATTTGTATGTAGAAGTTTTATAAGATGTTGGACTTAATGATGTTGACATTGATAATATTCAGAGAGATGAAACTTTTATAGAATTTGTTGAAAATAAAAAATAAAAATCTTTTATTGAAAATGAAAATGAAAAATCTTTGGTTGAAAATGAAAATGAGAATGGTCCCTTTTGTTGAAAATGAAAACAAAAACTGTTTTGTTGATGAAAATGAAAATGAAAACCATTTTTTTGATGAAAATGAAGATGAAAATGTAAATTGTTTTGAAGTTGAAATTGAAAATGAAAATGACAATCTAGAATGTGATGTTGAATTTAATGAAAATACTTTTTTTTTTTAAAATGAAAGTGATGTTTTGGATAATCTTCCTGGTTAGATTTCTTGGAGGCAAATAAGAACACATGCAAATAGAATATACAAAAAATTATTTTATCATAAAAAACTTGCATTTCAATGTCAACTAATGATGCAATTGACGAGAATGCAAATAATGAGGAAAATAATGAAAAGGTTAGGCTTTTTTGTTAAACAAAAAAGAAAAGATCAATCATTAAAACATGTTATGTCTACTGTTGCTAGTGCAATTCAATCTATTGGGAAAAATAGTTGATCTAAAGACAAAAATGCAGTAAGAAGAGCTATAACAGTTGCTATAGTTAATAAAACAACTTTGAATAAAATAATGGTAAGCAATATTAGTGAAGTTTTAAAAATACATCCCAAAACATTGCTAAGAGTGACAAAAAGAAGAGAAAGTATAGAAAATGATCCTATCAACCAATGTTGGAGTTTTAGTGGTTGACTCCCAAGGTTTGATATGAAATTGAATGTTGAAATTAAATCTTTGATCGAAAAATATTGGCATGATAATACTAGGGTTTCATCAAATGCTAGAGATGTTTTAAAATTAAGGGTGGGGTCCAAAGTTCACGATCCTCACCCAAAACACCTATTAGATACAACACAAACTAAATTTTATAGAAAATTTTGTTGTGATTTAGTGTTACTTGGTAATATTAAAATAAGTCAAAGGTCTTTTGAAGAATGTAAACCTTGGTATGTAAAAATTAATAAGCAACAAATATATTGTTGATGTAAAACACATGTTCAATTTCGTTATTTTTATGATATTTTTTGATATATACATTGTACCTTGCATACTAACATGATTATACATGAATGTGGTATTAATATGCCACCTGAAGCAATAAGGGAGTTTGTATCAAGTTTCTTTTGTGAAAGATCTAATGGTAAATTGTTTTATTTAAGTTCTTGTATTTCTAGACAATGCATTAGCTATGGAAATATTTCATTCTTAAATTTTTGTATGCATGAAAGTGTTGATAATGATTTTGGACAATAATTAGTAGATGTTAAAAGATTTAAGAATGCTCACTACTCTTTAAAAGATGGAAAAATAGGAAAGCATTGTGATTTAGTTACAAAAAAAGTTAGTGTATATGCATTCATGAGTGAATTTAAGAATAAGATTGTACCAAAATATGTCATGCACTCTCAACATGCTTGATGGATTGATGGCCAATTTCACACATGTAGAAATACATTTCCAATTGGTACTATACTTTCAATGGTTGATTTTGCAGAAAATTATACTCTAGCTTCGCAAGAGGAAATTCAATCATAGTATTATAATTCAATGCAAGTAGCCATGTTTGTCCATATTGTTTATAGACATGTAGATGATAGTACTGAGGATGATAAAAAAATTTTTAGGGAGTATCATTTTTATTTGAGTGACAATTGGTTACACTCGTTAGAGTTTGTTCAATACTATTTCAATATATTTTATAGAAATTTAAGAGAAAGAAGAATTCAATGACAGAACACCTCATATCGTTAGATAATTGTACGAGGCAGTTCAAGAATGCTTGAATGTTCTATTGGTTAAGTAGGGTTCACAAGGAACTTAATGTCCAACATATATGGAGCTTTTTTTAAGTTGGGCATGGTAAAGGAGAACATGATGGAGTGGGTGTGTGTGTCAAAATAATTCTTGCTAGAGAACAATTAAATTTTGAGAATGCAGTAAAATTTAAAGATGCATGTGGGATTGTGGATTGGTGTAATACAAGATTATCTACACTTGGTTCAAGTGAGTACTTTGCAGTTCATTGATTCTTTTGGTTGGTTGAAGAAGAGAGCATTGTACCTAGAGTTGACTTTGAGACAATTAGTGGATCTACTAAATGGCATTCATTTAGGAGTTCGACAGCAAGCACATGGGCTATCTGGATAAGGGAGCTTACATGTTTTTGTCAGTTTTGTATCTCAGGAGATTGGGAAGCATGTGAAAATACTGAATGGGTTGAATAGTGGGAGCAAAGATCATTGACACCTTCACAAGCACACGATCAATATGAAAGAAATATTGAAGAAAATGATCGAGTGTTTGCATCTGAAGACTATGACCGTGTTTCAGACCTTGTACAAGAAGGTAATTTAATTCAATTTATTTCACTTTAATAAGTTATTTTGTAATACTAAATTATTTATATGGATATGCGTAAGTTATTAAATCAAAATTTGTTTGCAAGACATGTGTATGTTGTTGTTGCATCTGAGGGGAATGAAGAGGAAAAAAATATTGGTTGGCTCATTGTGTGGAGACTAAACATAAGCTAATATCACCTCAAGAAGATGATGATGGCTATCATTATCCAATAGGTACGGTGATCCCCTTAAGACATATCCCCTTAAACAAATTTTGATAACAAGTTTTTGATCCCCTTAAAAGCAAATTTTTAGAACAAGTCTTTGATCCCCTTAAGAAAATTTTGATAACTTATTTGATGATGGTTTTCATGTTTTCCAATAGGATCAGTGGTGATTTTTGGCACTTGGCTATGAAAATACCTGACAAGGAAGAATGGTCTAGCTACATTTGAAGATTATGAAACACATAAAAATATTATACATTATTCACATTTGGTGGTGGCAACAAATATAAAACTAGATCGGTATCATGGAAGACCTAAAAATAACTTAGTTTTAGGGACAATTTCTATGGAAGAGAATGAGATAATCATAGATGCATTGCAAAAAAGAGAGGATGCAAATGGTACAATGGAATAAGTAAATATAGGTAAATATTGTTTTAGTTTTATATTGTCCTTTTAAATAGATTAAATACATGTTTTGATATTGGTCAAGTGTGTTATTAGTTGAAATTGATTTAAATTTTCCTTTTATGGATCATTAAGCCATAATCACAAAAAGGATCTAGTCCATGTAGATTCAACCTAGACAACATGGAATACTTGGTAAAAATAGGTAATTATTAGTTAAATTATATTTAAATACATGTTTTGATTACAAATTGATATTGCTTGTACATTAATAGTTAAAATTGATTTATTATCCTTTTTTGTATCCTTAAGCCATCATTGCATTGATCTCATACTTTGAAACAAAAAGGAGAGGATTCCTGGATTCAACCTACACACATGTGTGGAATACTTTTAAATGAAGGTACTTGAGTTGTGTACATATAGATAGTTTTATATAAATTAAAATATGTATGTTTTGATGATTTCATTGATATTGCTTGTACCTTTTTGATATCAAGTGGTGTGAAGACCTACTACATTTTGGGCACGAGTTTGAGATGTTCTTGAGATGGCATATCCAAATTTTGTAAACATTATTTTGAGATGACATATATGTACATACATCCACAATTAAACATTTTGTACAAATTACAAATACATGTACATACACAATTATGTACTCTATGTACTTCTATGTATCAAAATCAATATTCTATATATTTTGTTTGTTAAATGTGCATGTTTTCCTACTTTGAAACTTTATATTTGATTGTATAATCACTAAATATCATGCATAGATTATTGTTAAATCAATTATATCGTTAAGAAATTATAAATTACGACCCCTTAAGACATCCCCTGAAGACATGGAGGTGGATTCACATATCCTAAATATTATACTTAATTATATCATTTGTTATGATGACTCACCCTAAAACTTATAATACTTGTTTATATCACTTAATATTTATACTTAATTATATTCTTCTTTTATCCCCTTAAGACGTGTCCTATTAACACATATCCTAAATATTATACTTAATTATATCATTTGTTATGATGACTAACCCTAAAACTTATAATACTTGTTTATATCACTTAATATTTATACTCAATTATACTCTTCTTTGATCCCCTTAAGACGTTGTATTAGGACCCCTTAAGGCATCCCCTTAAGATGTGTCATATTAGCACATATCCTAAATATTATATTTAATTATATCATTTGTTATGTTGACTCACCCTAAAGTATAATACTTTTTTATATTAGTTATTATTTATACTTAATTATACTCTCCTTTGATCCCTTAAGATGTCGCATTATGATCCCTTAAGACATCCCTTTAAGACAACCTATAAATTAGTTTTGGATGCTATTATTTGTTTTGACAACTTATAAATTAGTATTGGATGCTATTATTTGTTTTGACAGCTTATAAATTAGTATTGGATGCCATTATTTGTTTTGACAGCTTATAAATTAGTATTGGATGCCATTATTTGTTTTTACAACTTATAAATTAGTATTGGATGCTATTATTTGTTTTGATAGCTTATAAATTAGTGTTGAATGCTATTATTTATAGAATTTATTAATGCTTTTGTTCTCTAATCTTGTATGGTATTGTTTATTTCTTAAAATTTTATCATTTGTGGTATATAAATGGATTGCTTTTGTTTGTAAATTATGATTTATTGACTAATTATTGATTGATGTGAATTGAATAAGTTCATTGACTAATTATCGCTAATTATTGAATGTACATATCATGTATATCATGCATGAGATCACTAAATTTGTAAAGTAGAAATATTAAAATGTCCTATTAATTTCAACTTTAATTTCATATTTATATTTAATTTCACATTAATGTCCTATATTAATGTCTTGACAATGAACATAAAATGCATAAATGTACATGTGTAAATTAAAATTTCAAACAATAATAAAGTCCATAATTTACAACATATTAAGTGCATGAAACCAATATATTAAGCGCATGAAATAAAGTCCATCAGAGTACAACCCATGAACTAAATTCCAACTAAGTACTTGAGCCATGAAATACAAAGTCCAATAGAGTACATGAGAAACCAAAAATGTAGACCATGAAATAAACAATTATAACCCATAAAATCATGTTTCTAGGTCATGTATTGTCTCTATAATCAAGAGACCTCTTCACACCATGTGGACTATGTGGATGACCTGAAACACTTTGTACAAGAGAAAGATGAAATTAGATGCAAGACAATGAAAAATGATTTAATGACAATTTAATTTATAATTCATCATAAAATTAAATTACCATCAGATATGGGTCTGGATGCTCTGGTACACCTAAAGCAACCTCTAAATTTTGTAAATCAATCTACATAAACAGGAAAAAAAGTTGAAATTAGATGTAAGTCTACAATTAAAAATGATTTAATTCAATTTAATTTATAATTTATCATATTTTAATTGTATCGTATTCTGAGGTTGTGTGCCCTCTTCTCCAAGACCTATTTATATATATATATATATTCATTTTTAAATTTTAAATTAAAGTTATATTCAAAATATATAATTTGTAATTAACTTTAAATATAATAAATTTTTTAAATTATATCATGATATCTAGAGCCTGCTCTGCATGTCCTCCTAGAGGTGTAACTATGTATGGGTCATGGCAGAAAGTCGCACTAACAAAGTCCTACAAGATCAAATTTAAAGCATGTATACTTGGATTAGGTTAAAATATATATTCAAGTTTGCACATTTTGTGTAGAATTTTTTTTAAACAACTTGAAAATTAGAGGCCTCACGAGTAGCTGCAACATCTAATGTTTGCTCGATGTCCATTCTCATTGTGGTATCAACCTAGACATACATGTAGACATTTAACACTTATAATATTTACAAGTGTACATGCACATTTCATATATAGTGAATACAAAACTCATAATTATAACTATACTAATGTAAGTTAAAAAATTTACAAATAAATGTACCTGCCCCTAATTTGCGATGCCTGATAGTGGAGGAGTGCTTGACAACCCCTCAAGTGGGATAAACATGGAAGCCAATTGACTCCCCTAAACCAACATAAATATTTTAAACATATGTTCATGATTCAATTATAAATGTAAAACTCAAGTTAAAAATAATTTCATATATAATTTAAAAAATTGAAATCAAAATACCCCATAAGGGTTGCCAACTAGGACTGGTGTTGATGTATGTACTCGTGGAGTGGATGATTGCCCCATTGTTAGTGCCATCTGTACACCAAACAATTTGGTTGTTAAAATGTATTGCAAAATTTTCTTTGATATATACATTCATCAAAATTATTACAAAATGAACATGTAGATGCATATTTATACCTATGTCGCAGTGTCCTTAGGGTGATGGTCTATTGTAAGAAATTCTACAAATGAATTGATGCAACCAGATGAATCACCAAAATCTCCATGTCCACCCAAACTAGGTGTGGCTTGATCAGGTCCATAACATAATTGATGGCAACTAGTACATATGTGTGGGACCCTTGACACTCTTGGAGTGGTACTCAGACCAGCTCCATAAAACACTCCTCCATCATCATTGTCTCTATGCTCCCTACTCGCTATCGCAAAAGTATGTTGATCAAGGTCTCCTATGAGTGTACTAAGGGATCCTAATGTCGATACCACCACTTGATGATGCATAGGTGCAGGAACGAGAGGACCAAGAGCAGCAACAAGGGGTTGTGCATGTGTTGGGAATCAACCCTCACACCTAACCTCTATTGTGGCATACCACCACCAACACTCTAAAATGATTTAAAATCAAAATAATTGGGATTTTTCCCCATAACAAACTCTACATACATTTTCCTCAAAAAATATAATGGGCACTCCCAATTAGTGTGTGGTGGACTATCAAAAACCATATACCATTGATCCCAAAAATTTGCACTCATCTGTGGATGTATACACCACCTCATGGATATTTTAGATTTATTAGGAGGAATGGGATGCCGAGTAATAGGGTCAAGAAAGTAAGGGGCTAGGTGGGATTTTGTTATTTTAAGGTCTAAAATTTGTTTATAGGAGAGACCATTTGCATAAAATCATCTCATCTGCTCTCTCTCTCGTCGATGCCTATCTAGATTAGAATCAATAGTCTTGATGGCATCTACAACATTTTACATTGTAGATATGTTTCATGTGTGGTGAAATCAATGCTTGATTCTGCATAGCATTGATTTAATTTTAAATGGATGCAAATTGATAATTTATTTGTTCTTGCAAGTGAGCCTCATCAGATGCAATGGGTGCTAGAGGGGGGATATTAGGTTGAGGGGGTGGAGGGGGAGGTGGAGGTGGCTGAGGTGATGATTGATGATATCATTAATGTTAAATTGATCCATGATATCAGACATAAGTGTACCTACATTAAATTATACAAAATTAACATACAAACTTACAAAATTACAAGAAATAGTTAAATTTGAAACACACATGCAAATTTATTCAAATAGGATGTGCATACATATACATACACATACATATACATTGATTGAACTTGAGCATGTGCATACAAAATTCAAAATTTAGCATGTACATACATTTAAAATAAAAAATAGGATACATAATTTGCATGCATACATCATTCAACTAAACTATGTATATACATACAAAATTCAAAATTTAACATGTACATACATTTAAAATAAAAAATATGATGCATAATTTGCATGCATACGTCATTCAACTAAACTATGTACATACATACAAATTTCAAAATTTAAGATCTAGAACTATGCAATTTTAATACATGTACATACTAAAAAATAAACTTTAAACATTCACAAAAATCTCATTTTATGTCTAACGCATATATATATATATATTACATTTTTCCAACAAGAGAAATCATGATCTAGTAGATAGGCATAAAATATATACTATTATAAATTCATCATTACAAGTTCATAAATTCCACCAAATTCATAAATTCATGTCACTAAGAATATCCATCCAACCAAATTCATAAATTCATAACTATAAGATCATTGTCTTAATTTAGAAATTGTTGTGGCTCTCTACTGCATCTCTTCATTCTTTGTGTTTTCCTTTTCAGAATTGGAAGTTCTCCTCTCCTCTAACCATTGTTGATGCTCATCTAAGATCCCATCCATAGCCCTAACATCATCGACAATGGTTTGCATCCTAGATGCAAACATCCTCACAGGTGGCGACACATTCTTCATTTTGAATAATGTTGATTTAATCTTGGATGGTTCTAACATTGACATTGATTCATGCTTGCAAATGAGCACCATCAATATTAGGTGGTGGAGGTGGGGGGTTATTATGTGGAGTGGGTAGTTATGAGGTGGAGTGGGTAGAGGAGGAGGTGAAGGTGGTGGAGATGGATGGCATGGAGGTGGATTGTGAATATTATTGAATCAATCCATGTGATCTCTAAGATATAAGTGAACCTGCATTAGATTTGTAATTTCAAAATTTAAGATACATGTTTAGGAAATACCCTTAAACCATTCAATATAAATGGCCTAATTTAATACAAATGATAAAATATGTAAGCCTCATTTATTTCTAAGGCATGTTACTTGAATGAAAAAAATAATTAACTATTAATATAGGACAATTTATGAATGCTATAGGGTTTACAGTTTAGAGTTTAGGATTTAGGTTTTAGGGTAATAGGAAGGCTTAAGGGGATCTATGTAGTAAGGTCCTAGTACAAAATGACATGGCTTTTAAGTGAATAAAATTTGGTGAAGATGCCCAAGGCAAACAAATTTCATTAAGGTCTAAGGCAACTTCACCAAATTTTATTCACTTGAGCCATGCCATTTTGTCCTAGGAACTTACTAGGCATAGATCCCCTTAAGCAATCATATCACCCTAAACCATAAATTGATCAACCTAGATTATGAAATCTCATTCATATTATAATCTTGCATGATCTTATTATTGTCAAATTTGGCTACCTTGGGCAACTTCACCAAATTTTGAGAACTTATTTGATCCCCTTAAGAAATGTCATAGTAGGACACCTTAAGACATCCTAAAGTATGGCTTAAGGGGATCTATGTAGTAAGGTCCTAGTACAAAATGGCATGGTTTAAGTGAATAAAATTTGGTGAAGATGCCTAAGGTAACCAAATTTCATTAAGGTCCTAGGCAACTTCACCAAATTTTATTCACTTAAGCCATGTCAGTTTGTCCTAGGATCTTACTAGACATAGATCCCCTTAAGCCATCCTATCACCCTAAATAGCAAATCGATCAACCTAGATCATGATTTATCTCATTCATAGTATAATCTTACAAAATCTTATTATTTTTAAATTTGGTTTCCTTGGGCAACTTCACCAAATTTTGAGAACTTATTTAATCCCCTTAAGAAATGTCATATTAGGACCCCTTAATACATCGATTTATGGTTTAGGGTGATAGGATGGCTTAAGGGGATCTATTTCTAGTGAGGCCCTAGGAAAAAATGACATGGCTTAAGTGAATAAAATTTGGTGAAGTTGCCCAAGGCAACCGAATTTCATTAAGGGCCTAAGAAAAAATGATGGCTTTAGGGTTTAGGGTTTAGGGTTTAGAGTTTAGACTTTAGGGTTTAGGGTAATAGAATAGCTTAATGGGATCTATGTAGTAAGGTCCTACAACAAAATGACATGGCTTAAGGGAATAAAATTTGGTGGAGTTTCCCAAGGAAACCAAATTTCATTTTAAGGTCCTAGGACAAAATGAATGCTTTAGTGTTTAGGGTTTAGATTTTAGAGTTCAGGGTTTAGGGAACTTAGGGTGAAGTTTTGGTGTCCCTTGGAATAATGAAATTGCAAGTTAGTGAACAATATTTTCTTGTGGAACGATTGATTGAGATAGGTCTTGGTTCAATTGACCAACCTAGATCATGAAATCTCATTCATATTATAATCTTGCACAATCTTATTATTGTTAAATTTGGTTGCCTTTGGTAACTTCACCAAATTTTGAGAACTTCTTTGATCCCCTTAAGAAATGTCATATGAGGACCCCTTAAGACATTGATTTATGATTTAGGGTGATAGGATGGCTTAAGGGGATCTATGTCTAGTGAGGTCCTAGGACAAAATGACATGGCTTAAGTGAATAAAATTTGGTGAAGTTTCCCGAGGCAACCAAATTTTATTAAGGGCCTAGGAAAAAATGATGGCTTTAGGGTTTAGGGTTTAGAGTTTAGAGTTTAGGGTTTAAGTTAATAGGATGGCTTAAGGGGATCTATGTCGTAAGGTCCTATGAAAAAATGACATGGCTTAAGGGAATAAAATTTGGAGTTGCCTAAGGCAACCAAATTTCATTTTAAGGTCCTAGGACAAAATGAATGGTTTAGTGTTAAGGGTTTAGATTTTAGAGTTCAGGGTTTAGGGAACTTAGGGTGAAGTTTGGGTGGCCCTTGGAACAATGGACTTGCAAGTTAGTGACTATTTTTGATTTTATGAATAGATTGACTATTTCTGTAATAGAAACACACAATTATGTATTATTAAGATTGAGTTTGATGTATATTTTTTAAATTGAATATAAGATTATTTTATTTAACATTTTTTTCATTAATATTTCCCACAAGTAAATGAATTTTATGATATAAAATGTATAATATAAAATTAGTTAATGTTGAATCAAGTATTTTATTTTGGATTGTTTGGAATTGAAAGAACCTTAAAAAAAGAAAGAAAAATATTTAGATTCTTTTAGTGTCTAGGTAACTAGTGCAAATTGAGATTTTAGACTAAACTAGAAGCCTAATTAATAAGTAATTGACTAGAATGAGGGTTAAGATTGTCAAAAGACAAGAGACAACAAATGCAAACAAGAAATAGAAACAAGGCATGACTAAGAGAGATCAAAACATAAAATAGAAATGAATGCTAAATATTATCTAATTAAGTGAAAATTGGAAATAGATTGTACAAGGATTTAGGAATTTGCTAACTAAATTTGCAAACAAACATTGATAAAATTTATGAATTGTAACTATTCTTTAACATATTGTTTTCTAATCTAATTATAATTTAACATTGAAAGTAAAGTTTAACATATTGTTTTCTCCATACAATGCAAATGAAATTTAAAACATTTAAGCAATGCAAATAAGTTTTCTTGAGTTCAAAATTAAGGTTTTCAAATGCAAAATGATTTGTTCAATTTCAATTTAGGGTTTTAGCAATTTTTTTGTTTCAATTCAATTTAGGGTTTCAATCTAAGCAATTAGGGTTTTTATTGCAATTTTTTGTTTCATTTCAAACTAGGGTTTTCAAATCCAATTTTTTTTGTTTGATTTGAATTCAAGGTTTCAAAAAACTTGATTAGGGTTTCGTGTGTGCAAAAAGTTGAGTCCACTTTTTGGCCAAAATGTGGAAGTGTTTTTCCTGATTTTCAGAATTTGAAACATTTGAACTTAAAATTTGAAGCACTTCAAGATGGAATCTTTAAAAAAGTCACTAATCATAAAATGTAGTGTTCGGAGTCTAGTTTCCAAATATGTAATTTATTTAAATACCCAAATTGTACAAATTGAGTTTCAATAGGCATTTCTAAAAATCACTGTTTAAAAGTCACCTTTTTTTTTTACCATACCATGCATGTGTACGACATCCATATTTTGACTTAAATTATCGTATTTTTCTAAATCCTTTTGGGAAAAGATTTGTGACTCACTGGAGCTTGTTCTTGATATTGTTTTGTAATTTTTTTTTGGGTTAAATTTTTATTAGGCAGATTTGTTGTTTTGAAAAATTATCATGTACGACATGCATAAGATGACCTAAACTTATCATTTTTTTATTTTATTTTTAAATTGAAAAGAGTTGTTAGAAGTTTTTTCTCGTGCAATCTGTTTTTCAAAATGTTATGTTGACCAAAATTTATTAAATTAAATATTAAAAAACCCTGATATTTAAAGTTTATGGACCAATTTAATTAGAAATTAATTAAAAAAATAGAAAAAATAATCCAATTGTAAAACCAATTACATATTTAGAATCTTCATTGTCTCATCTAACATGGGTTTTAATTTTCTCAAAAAATTCTGCAAAAAAAGTTGTCAGCCATATGTCCAAAGTCGGTATTTTTCTCTAACATTGTTAGGACCTTCAATTTGCAGGTCAAACTAGGTTGAAGGCCTAGGTTCGGATTTCCAATGCTTTTCTCGAACCAAAATCCTAGGAAAAAAACCCAACCACAAAGTTAATAGAAATTCAAATTTTAAAAAACAGGATCGCACTTTATAAAACAAGATCCCGTTTATTAAAAGTAGGATCTCATTTTATAATCGGGATCTTGTTCCCTAATTTATAATATCCGGACCATTGGAAGAGAAACGGGATCCCATTTTCCTTCCAATGGTCCCCACATTAAATATCGGGGAACGAGATCCCGATTATAGAATGGGATCCCATTTATAAAACGGGATCCCATTTCTTTTATTTAAATTTACTGCCAAAAAATACTGTGAAGTCTGCAACTTCACATGTTTGGCCGAGAGCAGTAAAATTGAACTATTTTTCATGAGCTATTGTATTTATAGGTGGTGAACTTAATTTTTGATTGATTTTTTCAAAGGAGGTATCATCTACACTGTTTTTGAAGTGGAATTGTGTTAGTTTTGTGCTTGTTTGGAGGAACAAAAGGTCTTCAACTTGCAATATGGATTGAATTTTTCAAAGGAGGCATGAAGAAAACAATTTTTAAAGTGGAATTGTGCTAGTTTTTTACTTGTTTTGAGGAACACAAGAGGAAGCATTTTGTCCTAATAGGTATTAAACTTCCAATTTGGATTGAATATTTTGAAGAATTTCACTATTAACATTCATTTGTGCTTGAGAATTTTATAATCATGGGAGATAAAGCTCGTAATAAGAGAAGGAAGACATTGACTCCTTAAGAAGTTGAAGCAAATAAAGAGGAGAGACAAAGAGAAAGAGAGAATGAAATCAATGAATGATGGTGGGGCATCCAATTCCACAACTATTGAAGATGAAAACATTGAGGATACCATGGTTGTAGATGAAGCTAATTTGCAAGGAGTCAATTTGGAGAAGAATATGATTATACAAACAAGTCCTACTATGTCTTCAAATCCCTCTTTGAATGCTAAGGAGAATGTTTCAATATGCACAAATCCAGGTACGTCTTCAAATCCACATGTTAGTGAAATGGTAAATTTGTATGTAGAAGCTTTACAAGATGTTGGACTTAATGATGTTGACATTGATGATATTTGGAGAGATGAAACTTTTATAGAATTTGTTGAAAACGAAAAAGAAAAATATTTTGTTGCAAATGAAAATCATAATGATCATTTTATTGAAAATAAAAACAAAACTTGTAATTTTGATGAAAATGAAAATGAAAACCATTTTGTTGATGAAAATGAAGATGAAAATGTACATGAAAATGAAGATGAAAAATCTAGAATGTGATGTTGAATTTAATGAAAATACTTTTTTAAAATTGGAAGTGGTGTTTTCGATAATCTTCCTGGTCAAATTTCTTGGAGGCAAATAAGAACACATGCAAATAGAATATACACCAAATTATTTTATTGTAAAAAAATTGCATTTCAATGTCAACTAATGATGCAATTGATGAGAATGCAAAAAATGAGGAAAGTAATGAAAAGGTTAGGCTTTTAATGTTATGGAAAATCTAAAGAAAAGTCGAATCTAAAGAGAAAAATGCAATCTATAAACAACTGTTATGTCTACTATTGCTAGTAAATCTATTGGGAAGCGATCTAAAGAGAAAAATGCAATAAGAAGAGCTATAACAACTGCTATAGTTAATAAAGCAACTTTGAATAAAAGAATGGTAAGAAATATAAGTGAAGTTTTAAAAATACATCTTAAAACATTGCTAAGAGTGGCAAAAAGAAGAGAAAGTATAGAAAATGATCCTATCAATCAATGTTGGAGTTTCAGTGGACGACTACCAAGGTCTAATATGAAATTGAATGTTGAAATTAAATCTTGGATCGAAAAATATTAGCATGATAATACTAGGGTTTCATCTAATGCTAGAGATGTTTTAAAATTAAGGGTGGGGTCCAAGGTTCGCGATCCTTACCCAAAACACCTATTAGATACAATAGAAATTGAATTTTATAGAAAATTTTGTAGCAATTTAGTGTTACGTGGTAGTATTAAAATAATTCAAAGGTCTTTTGAAAAATGTAAACCCTGGTATGTAAAAATTAATAAGCAACAAATATCTTGTTGTTGTAAAATACATGTTTAATTTCATTGTTTTTATGATGTTTTTCGATATATACATTGTACCTTGCATACTAACATGATTATATAGGAGTGTGGTATTGTTACGCCACTTGAAGCAATAAGAGAGTTTATTTCAGGTTTGTTTTGTGAAAAATCTAATGATAAATTATTTTATTTAAGTTCTTGTATTTCTGGACAATGCATTAACTGTGGAAATATTTCATTTTTAAGAATTTGTTTGCATGAAAGTGTTGATCATGATTTTGGACAACAATTAGTAGATGATAAAAGATTTAAGAATGTTCACTATTCTTTAAAAGATGGAAAAATAGGAAAGCGTTGTGATTTAGTTACAAAAAAAGTTAGTGTGCATACATTCATGAGTGAATTTAAGAATAAAATTGTACCAAAATATGTCATGCACTTTGGACATGCTCGATGGCTTGATGGCCAATTTCGTGCATGTAGAAACACATTTCCAATTGGTACTATACTTTCAGTGGTTGATTTTGCAGAGAATTATACTCACTTCGCAAGAGGAAATTCAATCTCAATATTATAATTTAGTGCAAGTAGCTATGCTTGTCCATATTGTTTATAGACATGTAGATGATAGCACTGAGGATGATAGAAAAGTTTTGAGGGAGTATCATTTTTATTTGATTGACAATCCGTTACATTCATTAGAGTTTGTTCAATACTGTTTCAGTATATTTTATAGAAATTTAAGAGAAAGAGGAATCCAGATGAAAGAACACCTCATATGGTTAGATAATTGTACAGGGAAATTCAAGAATGCTTGAATGTTCTATTGGTTAAGTAGGGTTCACAAGGAACTTAATGTCCAACATATATGGAGTTTTTTGAAACAAGGCATGGTAAAGGAGAATATGATGGAGCTAGTGCATGTGTCAAAAGAATTCTTGCTAGAAAACAATCAAAATTTGAGGATTTAGTAAAATTTAAAGATGCATGTGAGATTATGGATTGGTGTAATAGAAGATTATTTGCACTTGGTTTGAGTGATTAATCTATAGTTCATTGATTCTTTTGATTGGTGGAAGAAAATAACATTGTACCTAGTGTTGATTGTGAGACAATTAGTTGATCCACTAAATGTAATTCATTTAGGAGTGTGACAACAAGCACATTGACTATTTGGACAAGGGAGCTTGCATGTTTTTTCTAGTTTTGTATCTCACGAGATTGGGAAGCATGTGAAAATATAGAATGGGTTGAATAGTGGGAGCAAAGATCGTTGACAACTACAGAAGCACATGATCAATATGAAAGAACTATTGAAGAAAATGATCAAGTGTTTGCATCTAAAGATTATGAACATGTTTCAGACCTTGTACAAGAAGGTAATTTTAATTCAATTTATTTCACTTTATTAAGTTATTTTTTAAAACTAAATTATTTATATGGATATGTGCAAGTTATTAAATCAAATTTTGTTGGCAGGACATGTGTATGTTGTTATTGCACCTGAGGGGAATGAAGAGAAAACAAAATATTGGTTGGCTCATTATGTGGAAACTAAATATAAGTTAATAGCACCTCGAGAAGATAATGATGGCTTTCATTATCCAACAGGTACGGTGATCCCCTTAAGATACTCCCTTAAGCATATTTTGATAACAAGTTTTTGACCCCTTAAGCAATTTTTTAGAACAAGTCTTTGATCCCCTTAAGAAAATTTTGAGAACTTATTTGATGATGGTTTTTGAACATGTTTTCCAATAGGATCGATGGTGGTTATTGGCACTTGGCTATGAAAATACCTGAGAAGAAAGAATGGTCTACCTGCATTCGAAGACTATGAAACACACAAAAAGATTATACATTATTCACATTTGGTGGTGGCAACAAATATAAAACTAGAGCGGTATCGTGGAAGACCTTCAAAAAAAGTGCTATGGTCAATTTCTATGGAAGAGCATGAGATAATCATAGATGCATTGCAAAAGAGAGAGGATGCAAATGGTACAATGGAATAAGTAAATACAGGTAAATATAATTTTAGTTTTATTTTGTCCTTTTAAATACATTAAATACATATTTCGACATTGGTCAAGTGTGTTATTAGTTGAACTTGATTTAAATTGTCCTTTTATACATCCTTAAGGCATAATTACAAAAAGGATCTAGTCCATGTAGATTCAACCTAGACAACATGGAATACTTGGTAAAAATAGGTGATTATTAGTTAAATTATATTTAAATACATGTTTTGATTACCTATTGATATTACTTGTACATTAATAGTTAAAATTGATTTATTGTCATTTTTTGTATCCTTAAGCCATCATTGCATTGATCTCATACTTTGAAACAAAGAGAGGATGCCTAGATTCAACCTACAAACATGTGTGGAATACTTTTAAATGCAGGTACTTGAGTTGTGTACATATAGATAGTTTTATATAAATTAAAATATGTATGTTTTGATGATTTCATTGATATTTCTTGTACCTTTTTTATATCAGGTGGTGTGAAGACCTACTACATTCTAGGCATGAGTTTGAGATGTTCTTGAGATGGCATATCCAAATTTTGTAAACATTGTTTTGAGATTACATATATGTACATACATACTTACAAAATTAAACATACTCTATGTACTTCTATGTATCAAATCAATATTCTATATATTTTGTTTATTAAATGTGCATGTTTTCCTACTTTGAAACTTTATGTCTAATTGTATAATCACTAAATATCATGCATACATTATTTTTAAATCAATTATATCCTTAAGACATTGTATTATGACCCCTTAATACATCCCCTTAAGAAATTCTATTATGACCCCTTAAGACATCCCTTTATGACCCCTTAAGACATCCCATTTAGACATTGTATTATGACCCCTTTAGACATCCCCTTAAGACATATTATGACCCCTTAATACATCCCCTTAAGAAATTCTATAATGACCCCTTAAGACATCCCCTTAAGACCCCTTAAGAAATCCCCTTTAGACATTGTATTATGACCCCTTAAGACATCCCCTTAAGAAATTCTATTATGACCCCTTAAGACATCCCCTTAAGACCCCTTAAGACATCCCCTTTAGATGTTGTATTATGACCCCTTAAGACATCCTCTTAAGACCCCTTAAGACATCCCCTTTAGATGTTGTATTATGACCCCTTAAGACGTTCTATTATGACCCCTTTAGACATCCCCTTAAGACATTGTGTTATGATGACTCACTCTAAAACTTATAATACTTGTTAATATCACTTAATATTTATACTCAATTATACTCTTCTTTGACCCCCTTAATACATCGTATTATGACTCCTTAAGACAACCTATAATTAGTGTTGGATGCTATTATTTGTTTTGATAGCTTATAGATTAGTATTCGATGCCATTATTTGTTTTGACAACTTATAGATTAGTATTTAATGCCATTATTTGTTTTGATAGCTTATAAATTAGTATTGAATGCCATTATTTGTTTTGATAGCTTATAAATTAGTATGGGATGTCATTATTTGTTTTTACAACTTATAAATTAGTGTTAGATGTTATTATTTATAGAATTTATTAATGCTTTTATTCTCTAATCTTCTATGGTATTGTTTATTTCTTAAAATTTTATCCTTTCTAGTATATAAACATATTGCTTTTGTTTGTAAATTATGATTTATTGACTAATTATTGATTGACGTGAATTGAATTGTTAGTGTAGGTTTTTTAATATTTTTCCTACACATTATTAAGCATACCTTAGGTTATAGGAGATGTGGTTTATGTGAGGACACATGGCATAATCCATCGGTTACATGTGTTGCTCCCACTCACACTTAGGTGGTTGAGTTTCACACCCTCTTTTGGCCTTATATGCCACCTCACAAAACCACTCATTTGTCTCTTTCTGAGTAGGTTATGCCACCTATTTGGCATTTTCTAAGTAGGCATAACTCCCACCTAATTTGGTTATTTGGGAGTTATTACCCCTCTTGGAATTATTTGCCCATATTGTGCTATATAATCAACACTCACCTCTCCTTCCTATCTAGTCAAGATGAGTTCATATTAACTCAATCAATTCAAAGGAGAGTTGAGGCATATTGTATCATTTAGTGTGTGATAATAACATCATTTTGTTATTGCACTATATTCCTGCATTTTATCTCTTGCTGCTCTCGTGTGGAAGGTTTATCTTGGTTTTGCAGGTGATCCTGGGTGCTCGAGTTCATCAACAACTCTTACATGGTATCAAAGCTATATCTCAGCTCTTACATGGTATTAGAGCTGGTTGTGAGTTGTAGGTTAGCAGTTTGTTCAATCCATTATTGAAAGCAAAGTATGCTCTTCTCTAGCATCCAATGATGACTTGGAGAAGCAAAAAATGCTTGATAGAGATTTCAGTTTGTAGGGGGGTTATTTTCTATTACATTTTGTTGCAGGAATTTAAGAGCTTCCTGGAGACATTCTGAGCTCACCATTGAGTTTAGAGCAGTCAGAAAAGTCAGAATTGACTTTTATTTCATTCAGATTAGACATTGGGTGTGAGATCTATGGAGGATTGAAGCAGAAGTTTTTAAGAGAGGTTCCAGAAGGAAGCTGATCTTTCAAAGCATCAGATCTGCAAGCCCCTTCTCGAATTTGAGAGATTTGTGAGTGTTTAATCAATATTGCAGGTTGCAACATGCCTTTTCTTGTCATAAGTAGGTGATTCTACCTTTTCATGCTGTTTTTTGGTTGTTGGGGTCGTTTTATGTTGCTAAAGATGTTTTTTTTACACTACATCCATATTTTTTGTATATTTTAAAGAAAATCCGCCATCTGGGTTTTGTTCGTAGCAGAAAAAAACCATTTGGGTTGTTGCTAGTTTCTGCATACAGGTTACATATTTTGCAAAATCTAAATCAGAACATTTCTGCAGACCCCCTCTCCAATTGCATTTTTGATTTTGCAGTCAATCTTTGGAGGGCCATAATTTAGTCATACAAGCTCTTTTTTCAGAGAATTTTTTTTGATTTGGGGTAGAATTTCACAGGATTTGCAATGGTGTGATCCATTTTTTCTCAAGTGATCCGTATTTTCTAGAAAATCAGTTTTATCAGCAGATCTGAAGGACAGTTCTCATTTTTTTAACTTCAAATTGATGTAACTTTCACATACGACCTCGTATTGAGGTGATTCTTTCTTTGAAAGTGAATATTTTTTCGAGCACTACAGATTGGTGCTATTTTGAGGTTCTAATTCTGAGATTTGATTGTACTTTCAGTATTTGGGTCTATTTTAGACATTTGTAAAACTCTGGAAAACAACTCCAACATTGTAAACACACTGATTTATAAAGTGCCAAATTATTTTTTGTTGGGGGGGATTCTTGATTAAGTGAAAAAGGGGGGGTCTCTCTTTGTGTGTGAGTGTTTTTTGATTTGTTCACTTGTGCTTTTCTTTTCCTTCACACATGGATCATTCTAAGATTCCTTTGCTAACACCTTATAATTATGCAACATGGCATCGAAATGCATGGAATGCCTTAATGCAACTTGGGTATACTCCATATGTTGAAAACAAGGTAGCTGAACCTGAAGATGATAAGGAAAAGATAAAATGGATGCTTGAACATACAAAAGCTCTTGGATGTCTTCGTAGCTTTGTTTCCCTTTATCTTATGTTTCAGATTGAATCTTGTACAAATTCACATGATGCTTGGGAAAAGTTAAAATATTTGTATGGTATAACAAATGAAGTTAAAGGCTATCAGATTGAAAATGAATTGATGAGCCTTGATCCAAAGAAATTTGGCAACATCCAGGATTATATTACTAAGGTCAATGATATGAGAGCACAATGTAAAGCGTGTGGTATTGATAAAAAGGACATTCAGTTAATCTATAATACACTGAATAAACTTGGTCCTAAATTTGTAGCTTTTGTTTCTAGCTTTCATACTCATAGACTAACTATGGGATCTACATACACTATGCCTTCATTTGCATCTTTTTCTGAGATGTTAATGCATGAACAACAAAAGCTTCTTTCTATGGGTCTCATAAAGCCATCACAAAATCAAGCCTTGTTGGCTAGTCAGCCTAAGGGACAGAAAGAGTTAGGACAATCTGACAAGAAACAAAAGAAATCTAAGAAAAATCCACACACAGATCAAGCACAACACAAATCCTCTACAAGGGAGGACTCATCTAAGAAGGAGAAGTCTACTTGTTCATATTGCAAGAGGATTGGACATGAAGAACATTCTTGTTATAAGAAGGATATTGATGAACTGAAACATCTTCTTAAGAAGAACAACATTGATCTACCTTCTAAAATGTCTGAGTCTACTTCTTCTTCACATTCCAAACAGTCAGGATCTAGTAAGGATAAAGGTCATGCAAAATTTTCTTCTAAGTCTAAGAAAAATAAAGGTAAAGCTCTTTGTGCTTCTACAAGTCATGAATCGGGGAAATGGCTCCTAGATTCTGGAGCTTCTCATCATATGGCTTCTTCACAGTCTATGTTCTCTTCTTTTGAGCCTTGTGCTATGCCACCTATTCTGATGGGAAACAACACTTACATGAGTGTAATTGGGAAGGGTTCTGTTGATATTGGGGATGGCACCTTCAATGATGTTTTGTGTGTACCTCACTTGACAAACAATCTTCTTTCCATCTATCAGATCACTCATGGTGGAGCAGGCAAGACTGTGGAATTCACACCTGATTCAGTTATCATCAGAGATTTGGAGAGCACAGAGATAATTGCTACTGGGATAGTTGATAATGAATCTCGGTTGTATACCTTTTCAGACTTTGCACCTGATGACGGTTCTGATCCTTTGGCTATTGATCACACTCCTTGTGTGACATTTGATTTTGAGGAGAATTTTGGCTATTTGAATCTTGGTATTCTCACATCAGATCCAGTTATTGAGCCTTACATTCCTTCTCCTCTAACGATTGTTGCTTCTGAAGATACTTGTGTTACTTTCATTCCTACTTGTGATTCAGTGCAACAGGATCGACATCGTCTTCCAGATATAGTTGCTTGGGATGACTACTTGACAGACATTGCAGGTTTGTTCATAGAGTCTCATATTTCAGACTTGGGAGACACTATTCATGACATCCATCTTCTCTTTGATGAAGTTGATTCTTCTTCAGTTGTTATGGAGGAACGTGTGGATCCTCTTGTTCATTCTCCACATGATCATTCATCACAGTTTGACATGAGTGTGGATACTTTTGAGCAGCATTTGGAGGAGGCATCTTTGTTTTCAGAGGAGGTAGTTGAGTCTTTGGATTTTGTTCTACACACATCTCTACTAGGTTTTGGATTGTCATCTTCATCAGTGTGGCCTATAACACCCGAGTTGGTGGTGGCAACTTTCGGCATCGACGTGGAGACAGATGAGCAGTTTTCAGAGACTTCATACATTTTGAGCTTTCTTCCCTCATATTCATTTCAGGAATGGGAAGACATTCTTCATACACCTTTGGTTTTGTTTCTTCCTAAGGGGAGGAACATTGTTCAACGATCGTGGACCATGTTCTACATTCAGTTTCGAGCTTCAACCATTGGCATAGTTGACTACTTTGGGGAAGACTACATGGTCTTTCCTATCCTTTCTATTTTGGAGGGGACTTCTTCCTTGCATGGGATTCTTCTTGTGTTGGGAAACTTGTTTTCTTTTCTCTCTTTTGGGGAGGAGTTTTGTCCCACTGGGTTTTCTCCTTTACTTCATTTGTGAGAAAGTATTTTGTACATGGGTACCTAACATGGCCTAGTAGCCGGGACCCATATTTGCATCTTTGTGTCTTCTCACCCACCTAAGCTATGCTTAAGGGGGGGTGTTAGTGTAGGTTTTTTAATATTTTTCCTACACATTATTAAGCATACCTTAGGTTATAGGAGATGTGGTTTATGTGAGGACACATGGCGTAATCCATCGGTTACATGTGTTGCTCCCACTCACACTTAGGTGGTTGAGTTTCACACCCTCTTTTGGCCTTATATGCCACCTCACAAAACCACTCATTTGTCTCTTTCTGAGTAGGTTATGCCACCTATTTGGCATTTTCCAAGTAGGCATAACTCCCACCTAATTTGGTTATTTGGGAGTTATTACCCCTCTTGGAATTATTTGCCCATATTGTGCTATATAATCAGCACTCACCTCTCCCTCCTATCTAGTCAAGATGAGTTCATATTAACTCAATCAATTCAAAGGAGAGTTGAGGCATATTGTATCATTTAGTGTGTGATAATAACATCATTTTTTTATTGCACTATATTTCTGCATTTTATCTCTTGCTGCTCTCGTGTGGAAGGTTTATCTTGGTTTTGCAGGTGATCCTGGGTGCTCGAGTTCATCAACAACTCTTACATGGTATCAGAGCTATATCTCAGCTCTTACATGAATAAGTTCATTGAGTAATTATCACTAATTATTGAATGTACATATCATGTATATCATGTATGAGATTACTAAATTTGTAAAGTATAAATATTAAAATGTCTTATATTAATATCATGTATGAACTAAATTTCACATTAATGTCCTATATTAATGTCGTGACTATGAACATAAAATGCATAAATGTACGTGTAAATTAAAATTTCAAACAATAATAAAGTCCATAATTTATGTAACATATTAAGTGCATGAAACCAATATATTAAGCGCATGAAATAAAGTCCAGAGTACAACCCATGAACTAAAGTCCAACTAAGTACTTGAGCCATGAAATATAAAGTCCAACAGAGTACATGAGAAGCCAGAAATATAGTCCATGAAATAAACAAATATCACACATAAAATCACATGTTTCTAGGTTAGGTATTGTCTCTATAATCAAGAGACCTCTTCACACCATACAGACTATGCGGATGACCTGAAACACTCTGTACAAGAGAAAGATGAAATCAGATGTAAGACAATGAAAAATGATTTAATGACAATTTAATTTATAATCCATCATAAAATTAAATTACTATCATATTTGCGTCTGGATGCTCTGGTGCACCTGAAGCAACCTTTAAATTCTCTAAATAAATCTACATAAACAAGACATAAATTTGAAATTAGATGTACAACTCTATAATTAATTTTTTTTAATTCAATTTAATTTATAATTTATCATATTTTAATTGTACCATATTCTAAGGTTGTGCACCAAGCTCTTCTCCAGGACCTGTTTGTACATGCTCAACTACAAGATGTGTCTCATGCTATAAAAGAAAAAGAATATGTAATACATCTCATATTATGTATATATTCAATTTAAAATTTAAAATTTAAGTTATATTCAGAATATGTAATTTATAATTAACTTTAAATATAATAAATAATTTAAATTACCATTTGATTTGGAGCCTACTCTGCATGTCCTCCTAGTGGTGTAACTATGTTTGGGTCAGGGCTGTACAATTGAATTAGGTTTATATATATATATATATATTCAGGTTTGCACATTTTGTGTAGAAGTTTTGTAAACAACCTAGAAATCAATGGCCTCATGAGTAGCTGCAACATCAAATGTTTGCTCGATGCCCATTCTCATTGTGGTATCAACCTAGACATACATGTGCATAGACATTTAACACTTATAATATTTACAAGTGTACATGCATGTATTTCATATATCTAGTGAATTCAAAATTCATAAAATTGTAACTATACTAATGTAAACTTTAAACAAATTTACAATATGAATGTACCTACCCCTGATCTATGATGCTCGATAGTGGAGGAGTGGTTGAAAATCCCTCAGGAGGAATCGACGTGGATGTCGATTGACTTGCTTAAACCAACATAAATATTTCAAACATATATGTGATTCAATTATAAATTTAAAACTCAAGTTAATTAATTTATGATTTCATATATAATTTTAAAAATTGAAATCAAAATACCCCATAAGGGTTGTCGAGTACGACTGGTGTTGATGTATGTACTCATGGAACATATGATTTCCCCATTGTTAGTGTCATCTGTACACCAAACAATTTGATTGTTAAAATGTATTGTAAAATTTTCTTTGATATATACATCCATCAAAATTCTTATAAAATGAACATACATAGATGCATATTTATACCTATGTCGCAGTGTCCTCAGGGTGATGGTCTGCTGTAAGAAACTCTACAAGTGAACTAATGCTAGATGAACCACCAAAATCTCCTCGTCCACCTGAACTAGGTGTGGCCTAATCAGGTCCATAACATACTTGATGACAACTAGTACATATATGGGGGACGAGCCTCGACACTCCTGGAGTGGTACTCAGACTAGCTCCATAAAAATTCCCTCCATCATCATCGTCTCTATGATCCCTACCCGCTATAATAAAAGCATACTGATCAAGGTCTCCTGTGAGTGTACTAAGAGAACCTAATGTTGAGACCAGAGCTCGATGATGTACAGGTACGGGAATGGGAGGACCAGGAGCAACAACAAGGGGTTGCGCATACATGGGGCGTTGGGGATCAACCCTTGCCCCTAACCTCTGTTGTGGCATGCTGCCACCAACACCCTGAAATGATCTAAAATCAAAATAATTGGGCTTTTGCCCCATAACAAACTCTACATACAATTTTCTCAAAAAATACAATGGGCACTCCCAATTAGCATGTGGGGGACTATCAAAAACCATATACCATCAATCCCAAAATGTGCACTCATTTGTGGATATATGCACTACCTCATGGATATTCTAGATTTGTTGGGTGGAATGGGTTGTCGAGTAACAGGGTCAAGAAAGTAGGGGGCTAGATGGGCTTTTGTTATTTTAAGGTCTAATATTTGTTTGTAAGAGATACCCTCAGAATAAAATTGTCTCATTTGTTCTCTCTCTCTCTCATCGATGCCTATCAAGATCATAATCAATCATCTTGATGGCATCAACAATGTTTTGCATCACAAATGCTAAATGTCTCACATGTGGTGGAATCAATGCTTGACTATGCATAGCATTGATTTGATTTTGTAAGGATGCAACTTGATCATTTATACGTGCTCACAAGCGAGCCTCGTCAGATGTGATAGGTGCTAGATGTGGCATATTAGGTGGAGGGGGAGGTGGATGTGGTTGTGGCTAAGGTGGTGGATTGATGATATCATCAATGTTAAAATCATCCATGATATGGGATATAAATGTGCACATGCATTAAATCATACAAAATAGGATGTGCATACATATATTAAGATCATATATTTAATTGAAATAGGATGAGCAACATATATATTAAGATCATATATTTAATTGAAATGTGCATATATATACATTGATTGAACTTGAGCATGTCCATACAAAATTCAAAATTTAACATATACATACATTCAAAATAAAAAATATGATGCATAATTTGCATGCGTATAGATCATTAAACTAAACTATGTACATACATACAAATTTCAAAATTTAAGAACTATATGCAAATTTTTAATACATGCACATACATACTAAAGAATAAACTTGAAACATTCACAAAAGCTCATTTTATGTTTAACACACACACACACATCTATATATTACAATTTTTCAGCAGAAGAAATCGTGATCTAGTAGATAGTCATATTATATACTATTATATATTGTTCATTATAAGTTCATAAATTCCACCAAATTCATAAATCTGTCACTAAAAATATCCATCTAGAACCAAAATCATAAATTCATGTCACTAAAAATATCCATCCGACCAAATTTATAAATTCATCACACAAAATATCCATCATTCACCAAATTCATAAATTCATAAGTATTTAAGATCATTGTCTTAATTTAGAAACTATTGTGGCTCTCTACTGCATCTCTTCATTTCTTTGTGTTTTCCTTTTTAGAATAAGAAGTTCTCCTCTCCTCTAGCCATTGTCAATGCTCATCTAAGATCCCATCCATAGCCCTGATAGCATCAACAAGGGTTTGCATCCTAGATGCAAACATCCTCACAGGAGGTGCGACACATTCTTCATTTTGAATAATGTTGATTTGATCTTGGATGGTTCTAACATTGGCATTGATTTGTGCTTGCAAATGAGCATGTTCGTCGATTTCTGGTGGTGGAGGTGGGGGGTTACGAGGTGGAGTGGGTGAGGTGGAGGTGAAGGTGGTGGAGATGGATGTTGTGGAGGTGGATTACGAATATTATTGAATGGATCCATGTGATCTTTAAGATATGAGCGCCTGCATTAGATTTGTAATTTCAAGATGTAAGATACATGTTTAGGAAATACCTTTAAACCATTCAATATAAATGACCTTAAATAATTGAATACAAATGATAAAATATGTAAGCCTCATTTATGTCTAAGGCACATGTTACTTGAATGAAAATACAATTAACTATTAATATTATATAATCTTGCATGATCTTATTATTGTTAAATTTGGTTGCCTTGGGAAACTTTGAACACCAAATTTTAAGAACTTCTTTGATCCCCTTAAGAAATGCCATATTGGGACCCCTTAAGAAATTGAATTATGATTTAGGGTGACATGATGGCTTAAGGGGATCTACGTCTAGTGAGGTCCTAGGAGAAAATGACATGGCTCAAGTGAATAAAATTTGGTGAAGTTGCCCAAGGCAACCAAATTTCATTAAGAGCTTTTAAATAAAAAATGATGGCTTTAGGGTTTAGGGTTTAGACTTTAGAGTTTAGGGTTTAGGGTAATAGGATAGCTTAAGGGGATCTACATGTAGTAAGATCCTAAGACAAAATTACATGGCATAAGGGGATGAAATTTGGTGGAGTTTCCTAAGGAAACCAAATTTCATTAAGAGTCTAAGAAAAAATGATGGCTTTAGGGTTTAGTGTTTAGAGTTTAGAGTTTAGGGTTTAGGGTAATAGGATAACTTAAGGGGATCTATGTAGTAAGATCCCATGACAAAATTACATGGCATAAGGGAATGAAATTTGGTGGATTTTCCTAAGGCAACCAAATTTCACTTTAAGGTCAGGTAGGACAAAATTAACGGTTTAGTGTTTAGGGTTTAGATTTTAGAGTTTAGAGTTTAGGGTTTACAGAACTTAGGGTGAAGTTTTTGTGCCCCTTGGAATATAATGAAATTTCAAGTTAGTGAAGAACATTTTCTTGTGGAATAGTTGAGTGAGATCTACTATTGTTTCAACTAACCAACCTAGATCACGAAATCTCATTCATATTATAATCTTGCAAAATCTTATTATTGTTAAATTTGGTTGCCTTGGGAAACTTCACCAAATTTTAAGAACTTCTTTGATCTAATTAAAAAATTTCATATTGGGACCCCTTAAGAAATCAATTTATGATTTAGGGTGATAGGATGGCTTAAGGGGATCTAGATGTCTAGTGAGGTCCAAATTTAGTCATAATGTGACCTCATTGGTTCATAGCTCTGGGTCAAAAGTGTTTACCCCTCTAATAAAAAAAAGTATCATGTTAAAAATGAATCAATCTATACATATCACAAAAATAACATACATCTATCAAAACAAGTAAAAATTTCCTCCTACATTAGAGGATATCAAAATAAATATGAAATATTTTAATAATTATACTTGTAATCACTTATTAATAAGTTATATCATACATAATTTTAATCACATAATAAAGGAATAAATATACATATGTAGAAGATACAAAAATAAAAAGAGGCTACTCACATGGATCTTGATCCTTCTAGGAAGTTCCTAGATTGGTGTATTTCGTGTAGGACTCTATCTAGGTGTTGGGACCTTCACCTCTCTCCTTGTATATTTCCAACAATCCCACTCACTCCCTCTATAGAATTATTTCCTTTGTTATTAGAGTTCTTTTAATCTTCTAAATTGACCTCTTATTTATAGGAGCATAATATGAATCCTCCTCCTCTCTCTATTGTAATAATAGCCTAGTTCCTCCAACCTATCATCATGTACCTCCTCCCTTTCCCATGTAATAGGTGTACCTTAGGTGTTAAATGGTTCCATCTTGGTCTCCTTATTGATCCATTTCTATCCTTCCACATAAATCTATATAGTATCAAAATATAGGTAATTTTATGGTTATTGAATCTCCCTTAATTGCTAAAGAATCCATTATGCTTGAGGATGGGTGGATTATTATGTAGGATCACATCTTAAAAATCCTATAGAGGTCATGGTATGTGTTTCTTAATACATATATTCCCATACAAACCTCTTTCCATGTATTATCAACTCTCCTATATAATAGACACCTTACTATTTAAATTTCATATGATATATACCCAAGTGTTTCCAATTGGAATTGCTATAATTATACTTTTATGGTATTCTAGATATTCATAATAGTTTTCATAAATCTACCAAATAGACCCATTCTTGACATTGAACCTACATAATTTTAGGTATGTCCAATGAAAGAAACTTTACCCATAGCACTCTCACTCGCGCTCTCCTATCTTGTGGATATAATAGAATAAATTTTTCTTCCAATGATTTAGATCCCTATTGATCATGTATAAGTGTCATCGAGAGTGATCATCCACTCTTCATAAACTTGTAGAAACCAAAAGGTTTTATATTATGTGTTCAAATAAGTGAAAACATTACAAAACTCTCTACTATATGGTGACAACAGAGGGTTTTTTAAGGCAACCAAATTTCATTTTAAGGTCCTAAGACAAAATTCAAATGCTACAGTGTTGAGGGTTTAGATTTTACAGTATAGGGTTTAGGGTTTAACAAACTTA
This sequence comes from Sequoia sempervirens, assembly GCA_007258455.2. Taxonomy (NCBI): domain Eukaryota; kingdom Viridiplantae; phylum Streptophyta; class Pinopsida; order Cupressales; family Cupressaceae; genus Sequoia; species Sequoia sempervirens. The sequence continues at coordinate 298,501,957 of VDFB02075321.1, read as the reverse complement.
GGGTGAAGTTTGGGTGACCCTTGGAGTAATTTAGACTTGCAAGTTAGTGCCAATTGGAATCGATTGCATGTGCTTGGATCTTCGAATTTGCTAACTAAATTTGCAAACATGATAAACTTTATAAATTTTAACTATTCTTTAACATATTGTTTTCTAATCTAATTATAATTTAACATTGAAACTAAAGTTTAACATATTGTTTTCTCCATACAATGCAAATAAAATTTAAAACATTTAAGCAATGCAAATGATTTTTTTTGAGCTCAAAATTACCTAGTTTTCAAAATAAAAATGATTTGTTAAATTTAAATTTAGGGTTTGACCAATTTTTTTTGTTCCAATTCAATTTAGGGTTTCAATTTCTAATCAATTAGCATTTTTAAATGCAATTTTTTTTTCAATTCAAACTAGGGTTTCAAATTCAATTTTTTCATTTGATTTGAATTTAGGGTTTCAAAAAAGCTTGATTAGGGTTTCTAAATGTAAATTTTTCCATTTCAATTTCTAGGGTTTTGAAATGCAATTTTTTGTTTTGTTTCAATTAGGGTTTTCAAATTCAATTTTTTTGGTTTAATTGAACAATTTAGGTTTCAAAAGCTAAATTTTGTTTGTAAAACACAATTCAAGGTTCATTTTTTCATTTCTATTAAAAAATATTTAGGTTTCATTGCATTTTTTGATCTATTTCTATAATTACTCATTTCTACTATAACAGGAAAAAAAATGCTCAAACGTGAAATAAATTAAAAAAACATGCTAAATTCACTTATTTTATTCACAATTTCAATAAGAAATGGAAAAATGAAAAAAAAGGGGCGTGGGCGGGTACCTGGAGCTGTTTGTGGAGGTTGTTGTTGCCTATACTCGGGATCCCATCCACTGCAAAATGAACTCTATTCATTTTTGAAAAAATAAATAGCATTAGAAAATGGGATCCCAATTTCTACAAAACGGGATCCCAATTTTTATAAATCGGGATCCCGTTTCGTAGTAATTGGGATCTTGTTCCTTCCCTGTTGGTTTAGGATCCTTTTTGAAATGAGATCCTGATTTTTAAAAAGCGGGATCCTGTTTTGTATTTGGGTATGTGCATGATCATTATGGAAAAAACAGGCCCTTAAGTGGCAAAAAAATCAAAGTTAGGCAACTTGACATAAAAATTTGAATAATTTATCTATATTATTTCAAAAATATGTAAGAATAGAATCTATATAAAACTGAATGTAGTTTCTAAACTACTAGGTTTATTTTTTATTTTTTAAAATCTATTTAGTGAAAACTTGGAATTTCAATGTAGTAGTACTTAAATTTCAGGGAAAAAATAAGAAATAGGTGTCTGCCTAACCACCCTAACCACAATAAAATGATAATATTTTTTTATAAAATGTTATACATAAGTAGAGAACTCATGTCTGGATGTGATGCATATTTGTTTGTAAGTTTTTTCCAAGTAAATAATTAATTATGAATTTTTATTACAACTTTTAAAAAATATAAAAAACTCATATGTCTGACCACCTTAACTTGGTCAAAACTTCATGGAATTCAATTTTTCTTTTTTTAATCCTATAGTATGCAAAGCATAGAATGTGATGCATATTTTGGATTTCAAAAATGTGATGTCTTTTGAAAGCTATAGATATTTTTCAATTAGCCTATCAATCAGGACTTTATTCATAATTCAAATAGAAAATGAATAATAATAATTTATTAAATTCAAAGTAAAGCATAATCTATATTAATGGAAAGCTAAGAATCTCCTTTAAAAACCCTTTTCATTTTATCAATTTTGGGTTAAAAAAAGGTTGTTAGCTACATACCCTACAAATACCCATCATATCGTCACTTTTTGGCCCATCATGATCCTACACATACCCATTTAGGCTTGGGATCTCGAAGCTAAATGAGATCTGAATTTTTATAAATCGGGATCTCGTTTTTGCAATGTTGATTTCAATTTTTTGGCTAAGGAAAAAACTTCCACATTTTGTGGACTCAACTTTGTGCACTTACCCACTCCAAATGCAATTTTTTATTTCATTTCAATTTAGGGTTTTGAAATGTAATTTTTTTTGTTTCCTTTCAATTAGGGTTTTCAGATGCAATTTTTTTGGTTTGATTGAATAATTTAGGTTTCAAAAGCTTTTTTTTTTTTCTAAAATATAATTCAAGGTTCATTTTTTTGTTTCTATTCAATATCTTCATATTTCATTACATTTTTTCATCTATTTCTACAATTCATCATTTTCTACTGTTACGGGAAATAAAATGCTTAAAATGCCAAATAAATTAGAAAAAAAATGGTAAAATCTATTCTTCAATTAAAAATTTCAATAAAAAATGAAAAAAAAACTAAAAAGTGGGGGTGGAGGTGTACCTAGAGGTTGTTTTTAATAGTCGTTGTCACCCACCAAATCGGGATCCCATGTGCAGAGCAGAATGAAGTTTTGTTTTTTTTTTTTAAAATAACTACCATCTCAAAACAGGATCCCGATTATTACAAAATGGGATCCCGATTTTTAGAAATCGAGATCCTGTTCCACGTCCATCGGTTTGGGACCCTTTAACAAACGAGATCCCAATTTTTAAAAAGTAGGATCTCGTTTGAAATTTAGGCTCGAGATCTTGAAGGTAAATGGGATCCCATTTTTGCAATGTCCATTTCATTTTTTTGGCTAAGACAAAAACTTCCACATTTTGTGGACTCAACTTTGTGCACTTACCCATTCATATACAATTTTTACAAAATAGACCTTATTATCCTCATAGGCCTAAGTCAATTTCAAAAAAAATTGAGAACCTTTGAATACTTTTCTATTGGTCATTGAATTAACCTATATACTTGAAATGAATGTCAATATATTCACATAATAGTTGAAGCAATAATAATAATTGAAATACATAATCAACAATATTCATAATAATGATTTAAATCTAACATTCACTTATAAATTACAACAATATAATTTGTTACAATCATGTTATAAATAAAATCCACTCATATTGGTAAGGTGATAAATACAAATTATAATGATAATTATTAACAATAATTTTATAAAAATTAGTGATTCTAATCATAATATTAAAAATCCACACTAGCCTTGAGATCATATTATTAAATTCTAATTGCTATGAAAAATCCATAATCATCAAGTAGTCTAAATAATCCTATAAATATATCGTTATAATTATAATTTTACTCATAATGTATAAACTCATGAGTAATAATGTTAAAAACAAGTCCATCAAGTGTAATAGAAATTTATATAAAAGAGTAGGCCTCACATTCTCACCCCCAATATTAGACTTTCTGGACTATAATTCCTCAAGAGGAGAGTGTAGAGCAACCTACCATTGTGCCAATGAATAAAAATGATAAAAAAAATAAGATTCCTTAATTCAATTGTAAGGAAATATGTAGTCATTAAATTTTTTTTTATCTTAATGATACTTGTAAACACCTAAATTTGGACACTTAATTTATCCAAATTTATCATCTTTTATCTAAGCATCCCCTTATCAGCATTAATTAAGTAATATCACTATTATTTAATTAATACCTCTAAAGTTCTCCTAATCCCTAAGGTATCTAGTTAAATAATTAAATACTTTCCCCTTTCATCAAACAAATTAAATAAATATGACATTTATTTAATTCCTCATATGTCACATTCCCCATAATTTTTATCTAACCCTAATTATTCTTTTAATCTCATCATCAGGGATGTACACATGCCTAATCCTTGATTAGGATGTGTCACATCCTCCAGCTTTTGCAAGTTGGCCTCTAATCTCTCTTAGCCACCTAACCCTCCTCTAATCCTTCATTAATTAGCCTAATCAACCTCTCAAGGAATTTTTAATTCCTTTTATCCTTCCAAGGAATATTAAATTCATTTTTCTCTTCCCCATGTGATCTTTGACTTGTCACATCAAGTCACATGTCACATCCTTCATAATCTTCCACTTGCCTCTAATATGTCATTAATTAGTCTAATCAAGTACTTGCACAACCTTAATCACTTAATTGAGTCAACCCTATTAAATACTTTTTTCTTTTGGAGAAGGCACCCCTTTCTCCATGTGAATTTTTAATTCACATGTAATCCCCCAATTCATTTAAATGAATTTTAAATTTTTTCTCTCATCCCCATGAGAATATTTGAGAAATTTTTAATTCCCCACATGTCCTCTCACCCACATGGGGACAAGGACCTCCTTTATGATGATATCTTGTCTCAATCCCAAGGTACTATGTAGTACCTCCATGTCATGTATTATCCTTCCACCTCATGTACACATCACCTCTTTTAAGCCACTTTGCATGCCACATGTCAAGATGTGAGGGATTGTGAGTTCTCAACTCATCTTAGCCCTACATTTTGATCTTGGTGGGTCAATATTGACCATCCATTTCCCTAGAGAATTCCAAATTCTCTATAAATACCCCCTCTTTTCTCTCATTTTGGGGGAAATTATTCATTGTAGCCAAACTCTTGCAAAAAATTTCTAGGAGCCATACTTAGCCATTTTTCAAGCTTGCATCCACTTTCATCCATTTTTCATCCATCTAATAACTTGCATCTCTTGCCATCTAAGGAGCACACAACACCAAAGATCGAAGGGCCAACCAAAGGATTGATTCGACACAAGGTAAAAAATTCTATTTTATATTATATTGAATCCAACTAGGCTAATCTTGAGGTGTAGGTCATTTTTATTGTTATTTTGCATTCTCTTGTTTGCTGCTCGTATTCTAGCACATAAATTCACCCTATCACAATACTAATTTTTCCTCAAAGAGAAACCATTCATCTAAGAACAATAACTATACACTACACCATTTCATATATCCCAATAATAAGACAAGGGAGCCAAGTCACCAATATTTGTTATAAAGGCTACACCTAGAGTAAAAGCACATCGATGCATGCTAAAGCCACAAAATCTACTTTGTTATCACCTACCATATTAACATGTTATTTTATTATCACTAACTATTAAGAATATCTCAACTAAATTTAAGCATTTATTAAATATTTATACAACTCATTATATCCTTAAAACATCATAAATACCAATAGCAATATTAAGCATTCAATTCCTCTTTTTTTTCTAACACTTATTTCACAAGAGCACATACCAATTCACTTATCTCAACACATAATTGATTCCACATGCAACACATCACAAGGCTCACATAATGGAATTTTAAATAGGATGACTAGATTGTCAGAGTTTATGATGAACTCCTCAAACACCCCAGAATCACTTGCAAGGAAAAATAACTTCCACAAGAGAGAAATGGAAAAAATATCTTGCTATCATTAAGATGCAAGAATGCCAAACTGAATATGACAAAGTACATATGAATCCTTGTTTATATAGGCAAGGTTGAGATGTAGTATGTAATATGATGTTGACATGTGTCAACTAACTAACTACTTAGGAAATGATGCTAGATAAGATAAGACTTCTAGAAAAGACAACTCATCCTTCTAGAAGGAATCTTATATCCTAAGCAAACATGTGAACCTATCACTTAGTAAATGATACCTAGAAATATAATAAGTAAACTTATGTAAGTGTAATTAAATAATTAATTACACTTCCACCCCCCATAAGTGAAACTTAGGGAGGATATTATTATGCAAATGATGTAAAGATGTGTCCTAACTACTAGGCCATGTTAGGTACCCATGCACAAATGCAAAATGAAATCTCTCACAACTAGAGAAAAGAAGAAAACCCAAAGGGAAAAAACTCCTCTCCAAAAGAGAGATGAAATACAATAATGATATCCATCACAAATCCATTCAATCTCCATCCACACAAAGGATGAAAAGAGAGACCATTCAACCCCCCATAAGGAGATAACCTACTACAAGAGAAGCACTGGAAGTACACTATGGAGTAACACTAGAATCCTTAATTCAACAAGCAAGGAAAGATACTTCTATTTTCTAGAAACCATATTAGAGTTACTCAAGGACTCAATTCAAAATCATGAAAAGCAACAATAGACCCGATGCCAAGGAACACTGGAAAACTCGCAAATTGGCACAACTCTGGAATCCATGAAGCAATAGTCAATTAAAAGATGATTTGGAATAGAAATGAAGTACAGAGAAAATGTAAACCTAATGCACACAAAAATGTTACAGTAGGAGCAAGATATGAGCTCCTAAAGTTCCCAAAATGAGGACGAAGCAACATTCACCTATGAGAATCTACAATTTCTAGAAAAATGAGACACCAAAACCAAAAATTGATTGCACCACTGTGAAGAGTGTGTAATTCTACCACAAATAAAAAAATTTCTCTGAAAAAGGAGTTAAAATGACAAAGATATCTACGTTTGAAAATCAAGTAGAAAAATCAAAACTCAAACCATGAGGGGGGAGAAATTTTTTAGCACGTTGATGTCATCGCTAATGTGATGATATTAGCATAATATGCTATTAAAATTGACATTTTAGGGGTTGTCGAAAAGAATATTTGCCCCAGCTTGCAGAATATTCACAAAAATTAGAGCTTAAAGTTGACATCCTTTTGAATGTCGTCCTCAACTACCGTCGGTGGAATATTCTCCAAAATTCGCCGGATCTTTTCAAAATTGTTGTTGAAGTTTCGATTTGACCAGTTGAGAATCTTTTGAATAGCTAGATTTTTGAATTGTTTATGTCAGGATTTTCTTAAAACACCAATTTTTTTGAATTCCTACCCGTGAATCTTTGCCTGCCAGCCATATTAAGTTTTTTGAATGTTGGGTAAAGGAGGGGCCACTGCGAATGTGACCAATGACACTGCACCATGTGGCACAATTCTGCGGCCTGCATACTTTGTACTTGCAAATGTTTGTGTAGACTTTTCTGCAACCTTTTTTTAATTTTTACAATAAAAATATTTTGAAAAAAAAACTCAACTTCATACATATATTTTTTGAAAAAAATTTGCAAAAAGATTTTTAAATAAAAAATCCTGACGAATAATTTTTTTTCAAAATTTTTAAATAAAATATTTGTACGACTTGCAATTATGATGACCTGGGGGTCGTACGCCTCCCTGGGAACTTTTTTTTTTCCTCACCGAACAACTACTCCAATTTGGTCGATTTGGCAGTCAATCTTAGGGTTTTTGGCCCTCTGGATGCGATGGAAAGGTTAGGTTTGACCCAAAATGCTCCAAAAATTCAACTACCTTATGGATTTGGCAACCACTCTTCAACTTCAAACCCTCATAGATTTGGACTTGTATGTCCAATTTGGACAAAATAAAAGGAAAAATCAACTTTCTTGAACCTTTCAGATGCAATGGTGAGCTTAGATTTGCACCAGCAAGCTTTGATTTGAACCTGCAATAAAGAGCCAAAAATGGAACACCCCCAAATTTGGTATCTCTCTTTAGAAAAAGACTCTCCAATGGCACCCAACCCGCTCTAATACCATGTAGGATTTTATGATGAATTCCTCAAACACCCTAGAATCACCTGCAAGATAAAATAAATTCCACAAGAGCGAAATGGAAGAAATATCATGCTATCATTAATATGCAAGAATGCCAAGCTGAATATGGAAAAATACATATGAAGCCTTGGTTATATAGGAAAGGTTGAGATGTAGTATGTAAGATTATGTTGAAATGTATCAACTAACTAACTAACTACTTAGGAAATGATGCTAGATAAGATAAGACTTCTAGAAATGATAACTCAACCTTCTAGAAGGAATCTTATATCCTAAGCAAACATGTGAACCTATCACCTAGTAAATGATACCTAGGAATATAATTGAATGCCTAAGTAAACTTATGTAAGTGTAATTAAATAATTAATTACACCAACACCCCCCATAAGTGCAACTTAGGGAGAAGATTATTATGCAAATGATGTAAAGATGGGTCCCAACTACTAGGCCATGTTAGGTACCCATGTACAAATACAAAAAGAAATCTCTCACAATTGGAGAAAAGGAGAAAAACTAGTGGGAAAAAAATCCTCCGCAAAAGAGAAATGAAATATAATAATGATATCCATCACAAATCCAATCAATCTCCATCCACACAAAGGATGAAAAGAGAGACCATTTGACCCCCCATAAGGAGATAACCTGCTACAAGAGAAGCCCTGGAAGAACACTGTGGAGTAACACTGGAATCCTTAATTTGGCAAGCAAGGAAAGATACAAATTTCTATTTGCTAGAAACCATATTAGAGTCACTCAAGGATTCAAGTCAAAATCATGCAAAGCAACAACAAACCTAATGCCAAGGAACACTGGAAAACTCACAAACTAGCACAACTCTAGAATCTATGAAGCAACAATCAATTGAAAGATGATTTAGAATAGAAATGAAGTGCAAAGAAAATGAAAACCTAATGCACACAAAAATGTTACTATAGGAGCAAGATATGAGCTCCCAAAGTTTCCAAAATGAGGATGAAGAAAAACACTTATGGGAATCTACAATTTTGGAAAAACCAGACACCAAAACCAAAGACTTATTGCACCACTACGAAGAGCACAAAATTCTACCACAAATAAAAAAAGTTGCTTTGAAAGAGGAGTTAAAATGACTAAGATATATGTGTTTGAAAATCAAGTAGAAAAATCAAAACTCAAACCATGATGGGAGAGAAATTTTTTTAGCACACTGACGTCATCACTAATGTGATGATAATGTCAACATAATATGCGATTAAAATTGGTGTTCCGATGGCTAGCAAAAAGAATATTTGCCCTAGCCTACAGAATATTCATAGAAATTAGAGCTTAAAGTTGATGTCCTTTTGAACATTGTCCTCAACTACTGCCGGTGGAATATTCAATGGGAATATTCTCCAAAATTCACCGGATCTCTTCAAAATTGCCATTGAAGTTTCAATTTGATCAGCTGGGAATCTTTTTAATAGCTAAAGTTTTGAATTTTTGCCACCGGGATTTTCTTAAAACACCAATTTTTTTGAATTCTTGTCAGTGAATCTTTGCTCGGTGGCCAGTATTTGGAGAAGCTGGATTAAATTTTTTGAACACTGGATAAAGGAGGAACCGCTACAAATGCAACCAATGACATTGCGCCATGTGGCGTGATTCTATGGCCTGGGTACTTTGTACCTGCAAATGTCTGTGTAGACTTTTCTGCAACCTTTTTTTATTAATTTTTACAATAAAAATATTTTGAAAAACAAACCCGACTTCATATATATTTTTTGAAAATTTTTGCAAAAATATTTTTAAATAAAAAATCTCGACGAATAATTTTTTTATAGAATTTTAAAATAAAATATTCACACGATTTGCAATTATGATGACCTAGGGGGCCGTATGGCTCTCTAGGAATTTTTTTTGCCTCACCGAGCAACTGATCTAATTTGGATGATTTGGTAGTTGATCTTAAGGTTTTTAGCTCTTCTGGACGCGATGGCAGGGTCAGATTTGACCCAAAATGCTCCAAAAATTCAACTACCTTCTAGATTTGGCAACCACTCTTCAACTTCAAACCCTCATAAATTTGGCCTCGTATGTCCGATTTGGACAAAACAAAAGGAAAAATTGACTTTCTCAAACCTTCTAGATGCAATGGTGAGCTTAGATTTGCACCAACAAGCTCTGATTTGAACCTGCAATAAAGAGCCAAAAATGGAACACCCCCAAATCTAGTACCTCTCTTTAGAAAAAGACTCTCCAATGGCACCCAATACACTCTGATACCATGTAGGAGTTTATGATGAACTCCTAAAACACCCCAAAATCACCTGCAAGACAATAAGTTCGACAAGAGAGAAATGGCAAAAATATCATGCTATCATTAAGATGCAAGAATGTCAAATTGAATATGGAAAAGTACATATGAAGCCTTGCTTATATAGGCAAGGTTGAGATGTAGTATGTAATATGATGTTGACATGTGTCAAATAACTAACTACTTAGGAAATGATGCTAGATAAAATAAGACTTCTAGAAAAGACAACTTATCCTTCTAGAAGGAATCTTATATCCTAAGCAAACATGTGAACCTATCACCTAGTAAATGATATCTAGGAATATAATTAAATACCTAAGTACAAACTTATGTAAGTATAATTAAATAATTAATTACACCAAAATAATTAAATGCATAACTATTAAGAATATCTCAACTAAATTTAAGCATTTATTAAAGATTTATACAATTCATTATATCCTTAAAACATCATAAATACCAATAGCAATATTAAGCATTCAATTCCTCTTTTTTTTTTTTTCTAACACTTATTTCACGAAGATGGTTTTAGGGCCCTCTTAAAGGAGTCCTCAATAAAAATCCTAGTACCTTCCTCTTGCTTGTTTAAGTGGTATAGAGTCCTTGAGAGGAAAATACACATGAAATCACACATATAAATCTAGGGAAAATGGATTATAATGATCCCATACCAATCCTATTTGTAACCTCCATCTCACAAAAGAATTCACTAGGTCACCTACTCATCCATATGACCTATAAAGGACCCCTCCTAGATATGGCAGTTTAACACATGTTGCATTAATCCATAAGCACCACTAGCAAAAAACATTAAGAAAGATTAAAAAATAAAAAATATTAATAAAACACTATTCATTTAAATTCCACTAATAACTTGTTCAAAAAATAAAACAAAATTTAATAGTGGACACCAAAGCAACATCCAAATATTATTTAAGTATTATAATTAAATAAGTTCTTAAAGAGGGCCATTTTAAGCTAATATTTGCATGGTGTGATGGTTTAAAGGCAATTTTGTTGTTCTTTCCACCGAGGTTCAAACCCCATTGGGGTGGTATTATTGAGTGGTTGTATTGGGGATGAGGTCCCCCATTTGTGGCCTCACTAGTTCATAGCTTTGGGTCAAAAGCGTTTACCCCAAGTGAAAAAAAAGAGGGCCATTTTAAATTCAAGTTTTTAAATAGCCATAAGAAATCAAATTCAATATTGTAGGCTTAACATATAAAAAAGTTATTATGAGAAAATAAATAAATAATAATCCAGTTCAATATATAAAATTTTGCATTTCACAAACACCTTGTGGGTTTAATTAAGCCACCTAAAGGGAGGAGGGGAATGGTGGTCTCAAACCACATGTATATATAGAATACAATATCATATTGTATGACATCATGTCCTATGCGACCCATACAAAGTGTCTAAAGTATCAAATGTGTAAAAGTACCTACAGTTTCTTAATATAAGGATAATGTAACCCTAGCTCTCACGTGAATAATACCACAAGTCATCACTATAATAAAGCACCAATGCCACTATTGCTTCACTATATACATTCTACCACTCTATCAATGTTTTTAAGATACTAATGATCTTGATAAGTGTCTAGATATCTGCTAGTGGTGTTCAAGATCCATAATTGGTAGTAGTTCCCAATAAAAGTAACCAATGATGAGATTGAGTTTCCATAAGCTAGTAGCTACCTAAAGTTCTCATACCAATAAAAAATATCAAGTATCTAAAACATGCATGGAGAATAGGCTCTAGATATAATGGAACACTAGGGTCCATCCTCAACCCACACAACATAAATAACAAAGAGTAGGCTGGCACTGCAAACCAATGAGCGTGGTTCTAAATGTGAGGGATTCAATCAAAGAAAAACATCCATTGTGGATCCTTACCATGGAGATTCCCTCTCTCTTAACCCCTAGTTACGCTAGGGTGATCTCAATATGATCTAGAGGGCCAACATTAAGGGAACACCAATATTATAAAATATGAGAGAATGGAGGGTGAACTACACATTTCATTTAATAAAGAACACAACAATACATGATTTTTTTACAATTTCATTCTGAATAAATGAAACATATTTATTCTCACCCACATAATTATTAAAAAAGGGTGTGTACATTATTGATCACACATGATACCCATAATACCCTTCTCCCAAGTTGGATACCATGTATCACCACTTGAGACACAATAATGAAAAATTTACTAGTGCCAACACAACATATATTTAAATTGCACATGTTTATCACATGCAAATTCCACTAATATCGATCAAATTCTTACATTTAAAAATAAACCCAAATATAATTTATTACACATACACAACTAACACAAGAAGGATCCTCAAGGTGGAAAGGAGGAAAATTAAAAAATTGATAAAAAAATCATGACCATGATGACATTAACACAATTTTATGACTAGGAGGGAAAGTTAACAAATTCCAAAATGGCTTTAGAAGGGATGATCTTCCTAGGTGATAGGAGGTGGAAAAAACCCTAATCCATTAATCATAATGGAAGGAAGATATTAAAGGTTCTATTATTTCCCATGTTGAAGATCACTTAAGGTGTGATATTAAAATGAAATTTCCTTTTTGGCTTTCTATAATTCACTTGAGGAGTTGGTAAGGTTTTAATGGGAAAACATGAATTACCCCTTCACTAGGAGCTATATACTACCTATATAGATTCCAATTAGCTAGAAGCCTTTTTAGCCATTTTATCCCTAAAGTCTATGATTCCTTCATTGTCCATCCCTTCCATTACTCTTATATCATCCCTTCAAAATGTATTTACTAAAGTTCTTTATGGGTATGAAGCAACAAACCACCCAAGTGGTAAAAAGTTAATGCCTCCTCCATAGTTAGAATCTTTATAATCTACCAATCCTCAACTTCATTTGGGTAAGGGAAAAATCATCGAAAAGGTTGGATTTGGAACCTATAGCCACATTGTTACCTATCCTACTTATGTCAAGGATACCCATATTATCCACCCTAATGTTAAACTGAAAAAGGATGGGTTACCCCAAGCCCCACCTCTTCCATTTCCCTTGATAAATTTAGTATCTATCTAGTTAGTCATTCAAATTCTACCACCTCTCAAAAAGTGGACCCCAAAGTCTTGTCCTATTATAGGTTATGAATCCTTGACTCAAAAAGAACACTTGAAAGGAAATTGCTAGGACAATCCTATCATGAAGGAGAAAGTTGAAAAATTACAAGAAGGCCTCCAACTTCACAACATTATGAGATTGAATGCTATTTAAGCAACTCATAGCCAAGAAAAATAAAAGATCTGAAAATGAAAGTTTATAAATGCAACAAAAACTCAAAAAGTGATGAGATGGGTGAAATTTTTTGAGAAGAGATTGAAAATTTTGTTGTAAAGTTCAACAAATGGGAGAACCACTCATGGAGAAATTAAGGAAAAATTGGGAAGAAATAAGAAAGAAGCTCAAAAAATTGGTGGCATTCAATAAAGGAATAGTTAGAAATTTGACCACTAACAAATTTATGTCTTCTAATCTAAACTCCATAAATGTAAAGGGGACACTCTAAAAGGCCAATGTTCTAAGGGACAAACTTGATGATAAAGGAAAGGTTCTTGATGCGGTCTCCTTCATGGAGAAACTTTATTCATTAGCATTGAATGGAAAATGGCTAGTAGTTTGTAGAATTTGGTAGACTATGAGATCTTTTCTTTTGTGATGTTCTATTATCATGGCTCTAGGTTGTCTCCCTATTATGTTTTGTCTTTTTCTCTAATATTTTGTTATAGAATATGTTATTTATGTATTCTTCTTGGATTTTAGTTTCACACCTCATGAGACTCAAACTATATACCTCTATGGCCTTTTTGTTATACAGAATCTAAGCCCTTAATCTCATTTTTTATCAATACCAAAACCACAAAATTGATAACCTGATAAAAAAACTAAAAGAAGGAATTTAATACATGTCTAATTCTATATACCAAGTTCATATTTCTATTAGATTATTTGAAAACTAATCTTTGATAAAATTTCTCCTCTCCAACTAATTTAATTCATAACCAAACTTAGATAACCAACTACAAACATGATTTAATCTTTTTTCTTTTAAAATAATGTAACTTTATTCTATTATAGCTTCTTCTCCTTCATATATAACTAATTTTTCTTCCATATCAAGTTAAGGTTACACACTTTCTAAACTTCAAGGAGAACTACTTTTTCAAGTGCATTCCAAATACTCATGATTGAACTATTGAAATATAAAACAAAAAACACATTAAATTTTGTACCATCTTATAAATCCTATAATTTCATAGATTCCTATAAATTTGTTACATTTATAAACCTACATTTTATTATCTAGTGCAAACAATAATAGTTTAATCTTTATTACTTACCTTAAATATGTGCTTCCAAAGTAATTTTATAACAATCTTGACTCCTAAGGTCATAATTGACTCATAATGGCTAAGTACAAAAAATATTCATATGTAAATACTATTAAAAGAAAATATTAAACATACAAAATTGATTTATCTTAGCAAAACATACTTTTATAAACATCTTAGTAGATTTTAGCACATTTAAATTCTAACCTCTATTTTTTTTACTATTATATTCTAATGTAATAAAATATAGGATGACTAATAAATAACACAATTTATCATATTATCTTTCATTTATTTGAAAAGTATACATTCAAATATTTTCTCTATATTAGCCAAAACAAAAGATTTTCTATTTAGTAAATTTGAGATTTAATATTATCTAAGACTTTAGAAATTTACCATTTTAAAATGTAGGAAAGGTAAAAAAATGATGTAGACGAATCTTCAATTCTTGCAAAGATAAAGAAACTTGTCTCTGTACAACAGAGGAAATAAACACAATACCATAGAAATCATAGAAGATATGGAGATTCTAACTCCTTCTCAAAGATACTCTATTTTTTTATTATTCTTCAAGCTGAACATTACATCCACCAAAAACTAAACCCTACATTAACAACTATCCTCCTTTTAACCAACAAAAAGTAGCTAAATCACTTCCATGTGATTGCATAGTAACTGTAGTCCAAAATAGCTAAATCAAATCCTATGTAGGTTGCATAGTAACTGTAGTCTAAAATAGAGGGATCAACACCTAATTAGCTCCTATGAAGATTGGTAAGAAATAACAACTTAAATCCTAACTAATACTAGATCAACTCCTAAGAACAACAGTTCGACTGTAGTCAAGGGATATTTGCATCATCCTGCCCACCTTTTATAATTTTTGAACCTCCTAGTTTAGAGTCATTTAAAGGATTTATCTTGTTGTATTTAAGCAAATTAGTCTTTGTGATCCAAGTGTTATATGAATCTAGGAGGCCTTTCCACTTAACAAATACAGTTTGTATGCCCTGGACCATGTAGCAAGCAATTTAGTATCCAACACTCGTTTAATATGCTCTTTTTTCTTCTTCAGTATGTGCTTGGTCTAGTCATTGATTTCCTTGCCATAGTGTTCTATATTTACCTAATCATCATTTGTCCTTGTAGAGTATGGGTGAAGGTCAACAACATTAAAATATGACTAATGTCTAAATCCTTAGGAAGATCAAGCACATAAGCATTGCCATTTATCACCTTTTGAATTCTACACGGACCTATTTTCTTAGGTTTTAGCTTGTTATAGGTACCTTGAGGATACCTCTCTTTGTGTAAATGTTCCATGACCATTTCCCCTTCCTAGAATATTTGTTTTCTCCTATGCATATAAGTAGTTCTTTTATAATGTTCGTTCATGGCTTGCAACTTGTGCCTAACTTGTTGATGTATCTCTTGGAGTTTTTATACAAAATCTGTAGCAACTTAGATGATTTGTGGCTTTACTAGAAGATCCATTAAATCCATAATTCCTTTAGGATTTGAGCCATATACAATTTGAAATGTAGACTTACCAGTAGATATGTTTATGTTGGAGTTATAGGAAAATTTAGCTTGAGATAGAACCAAATCCCATTTTCTTAGGTTGTCACCAATCAAGCACCTCAATAGATTTCCCAAGCTCCTATTTTCTACCTCTATTTGACCATTTGTTTGGGGGTGGTACGCTAAACTTTATTGCAATATACTATCCAACTTCTTCCACAAGGTTCTCCAAAAGTGGCTTAAGAACTTTGTGTCCCTATCACTAGTTATGGTTTTTGGAATACCATGTAACCACACTATTTCCTTGAAGAACACATGTGCTACTTGACTTGCATCAATGGTCTTCTTACAATGTATGAAGTGTGCCATTTTAGAAAAATGATCAACCTCTACAAACACTAAATCAAATCCTCTATGGGTCTATGGTAGTCCCAAGATAAAATCCATGGAAATTTTAGTTCATGGTTCTGTTGGCACAGGTAGAGGCATATAAAGGCCTGTATTTTGTTGTCCTCCTTTTTCAATTTGGAACACCCTACAAGTATCAACAAACCTATTCACATCTCTTCTCATATTTTTCCAAAATAATTTTTCATGCACCAATTCAAAGGTCTTATCTCATCCAAAGTGTCCATCAAGACCACTTGAGTGTATCTCCCTTATTAGTTTTTCTTTCCTTGATCCAAAGGGAATACAAAGCTGAGGTCCCTTAAACAAAAATCCATTTGCTAGAAAATAGTCTTCATAAGAATGCATATTTTTTTTGTCTTGACTATTTAGGACTGCATAAATTTTTCCAAAATATGGATCTGTTGCATATTCATATTTCATTTCATCGAAACTAACAAGTGCATTGTTTATTACATCCAAAAAATGATGCATTCTATATAGAGAATCAACCACCACATTAGATTTACCACTCCTGTGCTACACAACAAAGGTGTAAGCCTACAAAAATGAAGCCCATTTGGCATGTTTATGGACACCTCGCCCTAAGAATTAATGTACTTTAAAGCTTCATTGTCAGTCATCAAAATTAATTCCTTATGTAGAAGATAATTCCTCTAATATTTTAATGTTTGTACAATAGCATAGAATTCCTTATCATAAGTAGTCTACTTCTTTTTGGTGTCATTTAATTTCTCACTAAAAAATGCCTTAGCTTTACCTTCTTGGCTCAACACTCCACCAATAGCTACTTCAGAAGCATCACACTCAACTATAAAAAGTTTCTCAAATTCCAGTATAGCAAGTCCTATTGGAGCCTCACTTATCTTTCTTTTGAGGTGTTGAAAACTCAAGTCAGTTGCCTTGGTATAACTAAAGGCCTTTCCTCTTGTGCAATCCATCATAGGTGCACTTATTCCATTGAAATTCCTAATGAATATCTTATAAAAATTCACCATCCCATGGAAGCTTCTCACCTCTATGATATTTTGAGGAGTAGGCCAGTCAAGAATGACCTTAACTTTTTTAGGATCCATGCTCAACCCATCAACTGAGACAATACTACCTAAGAAGACCAATTCATTCTTGTAGAATTCACTCTTTTTAGGGTTGATAAAAAACCTTTCTTCTCTAAGTGTATCAAGCATCACCCTTAAATGTTTTACATGTTCCTCCATATTGTTACTAAAAATCAAGATATCATCAAAATAGACTGTGACAAATTTTCCAATGTGTAGTCTAAATACCCGATTCATTGTTTGTATGAAGGTAGCTGGGGAATTTGACAAACAAAATGGCATCACTACCAACTCATACAATCCATCCTTGGTTTTGAAGGTGGTCTTCCACTCATCTCCTTCACAAATCTGAATATTATGGTACATTTGCTTATGAGATCAATTTTGGAGAAGATTTTGGCACCCGCTAGGCAATCTAACAAGTCGTCCATTTTTTGCATTAGATATTGGTACTTCATAGTGATTTTGTTAATGACTCTAGAATCCATACATAATCTCCATTTCCCTCCTTTCTTGGGTGAGAGTAGGGTAGGTGTGGCACATGGGCTCAAGCTCTCATGTATAAATCCCTTCTCTAATAATTCTACAATCTGTTTTCTCATTTCCCATTTTCTGGAGGAGCCAATCTGTAAGCAACTTGATTTGGAAGTATAGCACCATGAATAAGGTCAATTTGATGGGTGATGCCCCTAGAAGGAGGCAAGCTAATTGGTAGATCGATTGAAATCAAGTTGGAATATTGGCTTAATATTTTTTGCACTTCTACTGGGACATTTTGCTGATAAGATTTCTCTTCCCCTCTAGGGTATAATAGATAACAAATCTCATTCTTTAACTCCTTGAAAAACTATTTCCAACTCATTATATACAATGATAGTGCCTCCATTCTAGTTGATTCTTCTTCTTTAAAAGGATTTAAAATATGGATTTGATCATGGTAAAAAAAATGCACGATTTTGATCTAGCCAGCTAAAATGATCAATTTTCTATGATGTCAATTTAGTCACTTCTCAAGGTTGACTTGATTTTAACATAGGTCTTGTAACTAGGGAAAATTTTTGAGCATGAAATTAGATGCATAATTAAAACCCTAACTAAACAATGAAGAACAATGGCAGAAAATAGCATCAAAATAAAGAACAATCTCACCAAATCTTCATGCCCTCCATGAATCACCTTCATTGCACCTTCTCCATTTGCTGCAAGTAGATGTTTGCCCTCAGATTTTTGATGAGTAACTTATGACTATGACTATGTCCTAAGCAAATATTGAAGGATTCTATCAAAAAGTCTCAAATGCAAGTATGCAAGTATGAAGCAAGCCTAAGAATGCAGAAAATAGCAAAAGCATGAAAATGTCTAAAGCAAGAAGTGTGTCAAATGAGAGATGTCGTAAGATCAATGGTTGAAATTAAATGTGACAACCCACAGTTAGGGTTAGGGCAACATTAGGGTGAAATTTGAAATGAATGATTGAGATTTGTTTTTAGAAAAATAAAATCAATGGACAAGGTTGCATGTGACGAGAAAAAGCTGGAGAATCAAATAATAATTTAAAATTATTTTACTTAAAGATTGATTTGAACTTTTGAATTAAAAAATAATTTAATTTGAAAGTGGTGGGCCATGTGACAATAAATAATTATTTAAAATTATTTACTTGGAGAGAAAATTAGAAAGTGAGACAATTTTAAATAAATGTCTTTATTTAAAATTAGAAAAAGCCAAGGTGGACAACAATAATTAAATAAATTATAAAAAATCATTTAATTATAGAAAGACATTAGAAATTAATGACGTATTTAAATAAATAAATAAAATTTATTTATTTAAATAATTAGGAGGAAATAATGGACAAAGGATTTCAAGTGCGGACCTTCTGACGACCAGAGGGAACAAAGCCACCTATATGTACCCTATTCCCGCTTTGTGATTTTCTCATTTTTCATTCATTAAAGTTAAGAAAACAAATGCATCACTATGCATTTGCATTCGTGAAGGACACAATTATGTTCGCATTGCACACATTTGATGTGTTGCGACACAAATGCAAGGGTTAGGCTAGGTCTAGGTTTACAATGATGCATTCGCGGGCCGGTGAGATGCAATCGCCGAATTGTGATGCAAGTGATAGGTTTTGCAACACAATCTCCAAGTTGAAGCACAAATGTGGGACTGTGCGATGCAAATATTTTAAAGTGATGCAACTAATGGAGGGAGTGATGCAAGTGCTATAGGATGATGCATCTGTGATATTGTGCAACACAATCGCCATGCTGAGATTCATATGCCTGATGAAATGAAACATTTGACCTGGCACAACGCATTTGACTTTGACCAGGGTTGAATTAGTTTATGCTTAGTTGTTGTGTACTTTTGATTATATAGATGATAATGCTGATGTTCAATGATATGCTAACTCTCATTTCTGCATGTGCAGAAATGATTACCACCTATTTATATGTGTGAGTTCAAACCAATGACATATGCATTTAGAGATCAACTGCGAGATAGGGAGTGTAGGAAATTGATGTAGTTAGGACTATACTATGTTACCTGTATGCCCATTATTCAGGAAAATAGGGGCCTTCTAATAGCACTGGTAGAGAGGTGGCACTCAGATACTTGGTCATTTCACTTGCCAATGGGAGAGGTTATGGTCACTCTCGAGGAAGTTTACAAGATTCTTAGCATTTTGATTAGAGGAGAGTGAGTGGTCTACGATCTGCACTAGGGACTTCAGGCTTTGATAAAGCATTATGAGCCTAGTGATGCCATGTAGCTAGGAATTGATGGGTACAAGATTAGGTGTGAGTTTATGGTTGAGCACTACACACGATGGGATGTGAAGCTATGCACCTTGATTACCGGTGTGTTGATTCTTGATCATCGTGGTCATGGTTTTCCTATAGGATGGGGGGATGTGCTTGTCAAGATGAGGTAGGACAAGACCATGTTTGCATGGGGACCATGTTTTCTTGGGATGTTATATCATCAGTTGCATGAGGTAGCCTATAGGGAGGTGAGCAGTATTAGCTGCGAGACCACATTATTGATGATATGGGCCTAGGAGCATATTCCCGTCTTTCAACCACCAGTTCAGAGACTACAACTTGTTGAGGGTATGCCTTATGTTTACTTATATGTGAGTGTATTGTTGCATACCAGAGTTGGAGACACATGATTCTAGTGCCATCACATTAACACATTGATGGGATTCATTTGGAGGCCATAGAAAGATTGTGCAAAGTGGCCAAGAGAGGATGACCATCTTTCATTCTATTGGTAGTTTAGATACCTGATTGGACGAACAGTCTAGTCATAGTTGATTATTGAGATGTACCTACCCCAACGAGTACTTTGACAATTTAGAGAGTAGTAGGGTGTTCCTATGGGGACTGTAGAGTATGCCAGATCTTCCTGGGAGACAATGTGGGGGATAGCCATATCAGTGCCATTAGCGGAGCAACATGTGGATAGTTTGGTTGCACAATAGTGGGCATGGAGCAGGGGTTTGATAGATGCAGGGACTATGATAGATTATGATGTATGGTGGAAGACACTTAGGCCACTTCCTTTGATGGATCTATATCAGCCAACGCTAGTTGATCGACGATTACTGTTACCATGAGTGCACCAAGGAGGACGAGGAGGCAGGGATGGTGGTAGGGGGAGAGGGAGAGATGAAGGCAGAGGAGATGGGGGGAGGGGAGGAGGATATTGAGGTGGAGGGGATGATGGAGGGGACAAAGGAGATGGAGAAGGTGGTAGGAGGAGGTGAGGAGGAGACGATGGAGGAGGACAACTGAGGAGAGTGTGGTAGCAGGTCAAGCGAGTGCCGCTAGTAGTGATCCTAGAGGAGGGTGAGGAGGGAGAGAGGGAGGAGGAGGTTAGGCAGGAGGCTGAGCAGCCAGATGGGGAGGTTAGATAGGAGGAGGGGGTCAAATCCAAGGGAGAGCAACCAGTAGGGAAGCTAGAGGGAGAGATGCCAAGGGAGGAGGATGTGCATATAGGAGAGGAGGCATTGGATATCGGTGGAGAGGAGATTGGAGGAGATGATGAGGAGATACATATCAACAGAGAGGATGACATGGATGAGGTAGAGAGATAAATCAGAGAGTGGATGGTGGATGGGGAGGAGGACGTAGCTAGGATGCCACCTTTTCCATGGGATGCGACAGTGGATCAATGACTAACTGATATGCATAGTAGATTGGATGAGGCCTCGACATGAATTAGGACCTTGGAGGTAGAGCTAGAGGTGACAAGGGTGGAGAGGGATCAGACTGTGATTAGGCAGTAGGAGGCACAAAGCTGGTGCTCAGAGTTTACTCAGCTATGTACAGGGCTAGTTGGGGAGATTACCAGGGAGTTGGCCAGGGTGAGCGTGAGTTGGGGTCAATATAGGATGCTGTATGAGAGGGCAGTATTGGCAGAGCAGTGAGATCTTGGTTTGCCTTAGACTCAGACTGGGACAGGCAGTGGCCTGCAGCCAAAGCAATGTGGGTGGATCTACATCATCTAGACAGTCTTTAGGGCATAAGTCACACCATAGCCACATACATTCCTTAAGCCACAAATCTAGTCATAGTCATGGGTCAATATCATCAAGACATAGGTCTCAATACAGCCAGTCACCTGTCACTGATCCATTAGCCTCATAGATCCAACCTGCCATGTCTTCACAGATACCATCAGTTCCCATAAGTGAGCATTAGTCACTCCGTTCTTCACCTCGAGGGGATGAGGAGAGCACTATTTAGGGCATTTTTTTTTATCTTGAACTATTATGTTGGGACATTTGATATATTGACCATCAAGCTTGTGAGCTCTATTTTTGGGATTCCTCGAGACTCTATCCTGTAACATGATTTTTGAGATTATATATATGATGCAGTTTTGGCGTGGACTATATGCTATGTGTTATGTGATGATGCATTGTGATTTTATTATATCTATGTGATGTTATTTATGTGATGATTCCTATGATGATGTATTTATATGTTATATGATGTATGCACTTATGATGGGTATTGATGATGAGATGCCATGATGATGATAATGTTTGATATGTATGCATAATGATGTACATGTGATGCCATGTTTAAGATGATGGATGCATTGATTGTATGATTATGTATGTATGGATAATGTGACATGTGATGTTATGATCCTAAATGTGCATGCATTAATGGTATGGATGATGTATGAAAATGGTTAATGCACTTATATGTTATGATGTGTATGCAAATGAATGAATACAAACGATAATGTGTAAATGGATTTATGTAAATGTTTTAATGAACTAATGAAATGTTGGTATATGATCATGCATGCAATTATATTTTTGTATGTCACAGGATATCATCAGGAGGTGAAAGAAGAGAACAACAAGACAAAAGGAGGTGGATGTTAGTGGAAGAAAGAATCCTTTAATGTATTGTCAAAGAACTAATAGTTGTTGCTCTAATCATCATTGGGCGGATTATTGTAATGGCCAACAAACACCATGATATGACATAGATCAATATTGTGCAAGGTTGTACCATCACATGAAACAAGTAGTCGCAAACAAGGATGATCATGACTCATACAAGGAGCTCAATTGCCCCAATCTTTTTGTCACAACCAACTGCAAACAAGAAAGATAAGAAAGACAAGCCATGAAACGTCGTTGCTCCTCTAAATCTTGATGTCAGGACATCCTCGAGGAGCTAGCAACATGGTTGCTTGAAAAAGACAAGAAAATAAAATTATCATGATACGTTCAGTTGCTCCTCTAAATCCTATTGTCAGGGCATCCTCGAGGAACTAGTAGCAAGAAAAAGTCAAAGGACAAATATGACAAGATAAAGGATAGTTTTTGCCAAAGTGTTTGTCAAGTGTTTTCAAATGTAAGGTGTTTTGATGTTGAGATGTCAGGTTTGATGAGGTCTAGATGACGAATGCTAGGTAATTCCAAATTCAGGAAGGACACATCCTGAATGATGTCGATGTCGAGAGGATCGATCCTCAAATGTCAAGAGAATCCCAGATGACAGTGACGATGCTTCAGAAAGACATATCCTAAAGCATAAATAAATGAAAAGAGTTGTTCATCAAAAGGACACATCCAAAGAATAACCAAGAGTTGATAGGTTGACTTGTTATGACAATTTGACCAAAGTTGACTAGATGACAGAATTGATCGCATGCCCATGTCGACATGCTAATGTAATTGAAATGTCGATTAAATAATTGCTAAAGTTTGTTTAAGAGTTGTCTGATTTAGGATGGAAAAGAAATCATTTAATTTGAATATATCTAATGTGTGTGATAGTGTAGTGAACCCTAATGGATCGACCTAGTGTGGCCTCAGGGGCTCATCGATTGATGGCCTTGCCTACCTCATACACTCAGAGACCTCATAGTTCAACACAACCAATGACTTTTTCTTGATTGATTAAAGATTGAATCATGATTTTATTTTGACAAACCTAAAGGGACTAACCTAATGCCTCGGGGGCCTAAAGATGAGCCTTGCCTATGTAGCAAATGCACAAAGACAACGTAGTTCACAATGACAACGACTTGACTGACATGACAGACTTTGACTCTATTTTTGAGAATTTTTTAAGTGTTATTTGGATGTTTTTGTGTTTTGGCCATGTTTTGATTTTTTTTATTTCTTCAAGACATTTTATTTTGATTTTTAGGACTTTTTGTGATTTTTATGGCTTTTTTAGGACTTTTGTGATTTTTTTGTCTTTTCTAGGAAATTTTATGATTTTTTAGGTCTTTTTTCAAGACTTTATGATTTTTGTCTTTTTTCAAGACATTTTATGATTTTTTGTCTTTTTTCAGGACATTTTCGATTGAAAAAACCATGTGCGAGGCCCACTATAGTCACGTGATAAAAGGATTGCCCCTAGTTAGGTTAGGGGCTAGCCAAGTTGAAGGAAATGGCTAAGGACATGCGCGAGATGAAAGGTGGACAATATGAGAGACTTGATGCCAACCATTGTCAGATATGAAAAGAAATGGAATGCTGTTATGGTGAAATGTCATGATGGTGTTAGAAAATTGGGTATTTATTATGGACAAAGGTAGATGGAGTGATAGTAGATGGCGAGACAAAGATTGACTACACATGATGCCTGTTTGCCAGGTTTTAACCATGGTACTTATCTAAAGTTCCTATTTACCAGGTTTTCACTATTGGATAAATTATTTCTCTTTACTATTTTTGTCACTTTTTGATTTTTTTGGTGTCACCAAGATGCCAATTTTCCAGGTTTTCATCAAGGTGACACTTTTTTTTTAAATTTATTTTTATGGTTTTCAGCAAAGCTCTCTAATGCTATGTATAGAATTTTTTAGAGATGTAGACTATTGATAGGCTCTTTTAACTGCTCCCCATTTGGAGTGGCTAGTTGGTATGTGCCAGAGCCGAATGAGGCAGTGATGATATAAGGACCCAACCAATTGGGCTCGAACTTATTTGGTTTCTCTCTATAAGATTGATTCTTTGGGTTTTTCATTAAGACCAAGTCGACGATGTCAAACTTTTAAACCATGACTCTCTTGTTATAACTGCGGCAAAGCAATTCTGATATGCTTGTAGATGATTTAAGGCATTCTGTCGATGTTCTTCTAACATTTCTAGCTCATGTAGTCGAGATTGTCTATACTCTTTGTCATTAATTAGGCCCTTCATAGAGACTCTTAAAGATGGGATTTCAACCTCGATGGGCAGGATAGCTTCAGCTCCAAAGACCAAGGTGAATGGAGTGGCTCTAGTAGGCATGTAGATGCTGGTGCGGTAAGCTCATAGAGCAGGGTTAAGTTGTAAATGCTAGTCACAGCCAGTGTCATTGATGCTCTCCTTTCGATAATTGTCTTATTAGATGACTTAGCTTGACCATTTTCTTGCAAGTAATAAGGCATGGAGAAATGGTGTTGAATGTGGAAGCATTCACAAAGCTCAAAAATGTTTTGATTTTTGAAGGGACAACTATTGTCTGTGATGATGGACTATGGAACACCATACCGACAGATTATGTAGTTGAGGATGAATTTGGAAATCTACTTGTCGGTTATGTATGTAAGGGGGATGGCTTTGATTCACTTGGTGAAATACTTAGTGGCTGTGATAATGAATTTATGGCCATTCGAAGAGGTGGGATGGATTTTTCCCACAAGGTCGAGTCCCCATTGTCAGAAGGGCCAAGGAGAAGTAATCGACCAAAGTTCCTATGCTAGTGCATGAATCAAATCACTATGTATTTGACATTGGTGACATGTTCTTACAAACTTAATTGTATCTTTCTCTATAGTTAGTCAATAATACCCAGGTATCGTGATCTTCTTAGCTAAGGTTGGGCCACTCGAATGAGATCTACATATACTCTTATGTACCTCACGTAAGGTTGTTCGTGGTTCATCAATGTTGACACATCGAAGAGGGGTATCGTCAAAGTTGAAGTGGTATTAGGTGTCACTGATGATGGTGTATCAGGTGGCTTTGCAGATAAAGGATTTTCGTTGGTTGTTGGAAAGGTTCGGGGGAAGGGTCTAGGATTGGAGATAGTCATATATGTCTTGATACCATGGTGAATTGGGACCAACAAGCTCACAAACCATTTCTAATTCAGGAATATTATTTGCGGGAACCAACTGTTCTACCAAGAATTTGAATTGCGACACGTTGCTCAAAATGTCTAGGAGAGATCCAATCATATCCATTATGTCTACTACCTTGTTTTGTGCCCTAGGAATTTGTTCGAAAGAAAGCACATGGAAATATGACTAAAAGCTATCAACCATGCATTTGTAGGGCATCAATTTTTCATCCTTGGTGTCATATTTTTCATTAACCTAGTTGATAACCAACTGAGAGTCTCCAAAGACAAGAAGTATTTTGATTTTCCATTTTATAGCAATTCAGAGTCCTGTGATCAATGCCTCATATTTTGTAATGTTGTTTGTACATGGAAAAGTGATTCAAAATGACTTAGGAATGGAGTCGCCTTGCGGTGTGATGAACAATATACCTACTCTCAAACCATGACCTATATGAGATCCATCAAAATAAAGCTTCTAAGGTGACTTAGGTTCTGCATGAAAGATAGACTCATTAGGGAAATCAACTACCAAAGGGTGGTCACCTTGTACGGGTGCATCTGTGAGTTGATTCGCTATTACTTGTCCTTTTATAGCCTTGTGTTCCACATATTATATGTCATATTCACTTAATATCATAGCCCATTTTTCCAACCGACCCGTCAATGCTACCCTACTAAGTAAATACTTCAATGGATCTTAATATTTTCCACTAATTGTGTCTTGTGATTCAACATGTAATGTCTTAACTTCTGGGTGACAAAGACAACTGCAAGAAAAGAACGTTCGATAGGTGTGTAGTTGAGTTCATATATGACCAATGTGCAAATGATGTAGTATATAACTCTTTCCTCTTCATCATGGTCATTTTGTGCAAGCAATGCCCCCAATGCTGAAGTGGTTGCTAAAATGTACAGGATCAAAGGTTTTCCTTCAATGGGTGGCATTAGGATAGGTGGGGACAATAGATAGTCTTTGATCTGTTGGAAGGATGCTTGACATTTATTAGTCCACACAAAGGGGATGCCGTTGCTCAAAAGATATTGAAATTGTTGGCACTTGTCTACTAGTTGTGCAATGAAGCATTAGATAGAATATAATCTTCCTTGCAATGTCCTTAGCTCACTGATTCCTTTTGGCAAAGGAATGTCTAATATTGCTTTCACTTTGGTGGGATCAACTTCAATGCCTCAGCGAGAAACTATATACCCCAAAATTTTTCCTGAAGTCACACCGAAGAACCACTTCTTAGGATTCAAACAGACTTTGTACTCTTCCAACCTTTTGAAGATTTTATCTAGCACTTTAAGATGATCGCTACGTGTCAAAGACTTTTCCAAGAGGTCATCCACATAGTCTTCCATTAGGGTGTGCATGAGGTCATGCAATATTGTTTTCATGGCACATTGATATGTGACACCTACATTCTTGAGGCCAAAAGGCATGGCATTCCAATAGTATGTACCCTAGGGACAAGTGAATGCCATTTTATGCTGATCTTCTGGAGTGATGCATATATGATTGTAGCCTGAGAAACCATCCATAAGGGACATCTCATATCCTGCTGTAAGATCAAATATGATACCTATGTTGGGAAATGGAAAATTGTCTTTCAGGCATGCCTTGTTTAGATCTTAGAAGTCTATACAGATGCATATTTGACCATTTGACTTAGTGACAAATACCAAGTTTGAAATCCAGTCGACATAGTCTATTGATCTTATGAACCCCACATCTAGTAACTTCTTTAGTTCAACTTTGACTAGCAATGCAATATGGGGGTGCATCTTTCACAACTTTTGTTTGAATGGTTTAGCATCTGGAAGCAAAGGTAGATGGTGCAAGACTAATGTTGGATCCAATCTAGGCATATTGACATAGGACCATGTGAAATTAATCTTACGTTCTGAGATTTTTTTTTGAAATTTAGTCTTTTCTTCCTCTGCCAAAGATGCTGCAAAGAGAGCGATTTTAGGATCTTCTACTGTGGGTATATTAACGTCCATGGTGTCCTTAATGAGAAATGCTGATTTTCCCTGTGTAACAGGGGAGAAAGTCCAATCCTCCAACCTTGGGTGCCTTGGAGAGGTTTTCACCCTCAGATACATCCTTTATTTTTACTTTTGTATCATCGAAAGGCACCTTGTAGTTTTCACCTAAAGACGTGTCTTTTTTTGTTTTATTTTTATTATTTTTGTGACTAGAAGATTGCATAGTCTCCCCAAAATACACTACACAATCTAGATCTATAGGAAACCCAACTTTCTGGTCCCCAATCGGTATGCCCTCACAAAGTCCCATGAATTATGCAATAGCTTCGTTATTCTAAAAATTGTCCATAGTGGGAGGGCCTTGTTGATCCCAGTCAATGAGCCATGGGTAGATAAGGGAGATACCATCATCAGTGTTGGAAAATGGTGGGGATGATGCAGAAAGCATGAAGACTAAGGTAGAAAGGGTAAAGACAAAATTGTCATCCTCAAATTCCCATTCAGACTCTATCCAATATTCTTCTTCACTTGATTCAGGAAAATCAGACTCATTGGAAAAATAGGGGACAAATGGATTAGAATCATGGTCAATAGAGTCATGTGGTGAGTCAAGTGAGTTAGAATGATGGTCAATAGGGTCAGATGGCCGGAAAAATGAGTCAGAATGATGATTAATAGTGTGAAAATATGGTGTAGGTTTGTCATTATCGTGAGGCCAAAAGAGTCTTACCTATTCCTCTCTTTTCAATGGGACTTTAGGTCGACAGTTAAAAATTTCAACTTTAAAAAATTGCCTAAATATTTTATCAAAAGAGGGCTCACCAAGTTCTAGAAACATTTCGTTAAGGGCATAATCACTCAGGGATCTTTGAGAACCAAAGTCCCACTCATGTGAGTCAGTTTCGGTAAGGTAATATTCAATAGTCTCAACACTTTCAAAAACATTCATGCTCTCACCTCAAAGTAAATTGGTACATTGATCATCAGTTTCAAGTAGCCCAAACTCTAACCCAAGATACTTTGGTCTTCTAGAAGGCATTATGGGTTCTCGTCTTCTAGTCTTTTCTTTACCAAGGCCACTTGTTCCATCATAGCCTTTTTCCTTCATCATGTCATAACCTTTGCCATATATCTATACTGGTAATAGGGAGGGGTCTTCTGGGTCTTTGTAAATCCAAGCTAGTATGTCTTCAAGGTCTTCTTTGTTCAGTTCCCCCCATTTCGTGAAAGTCATTGTCAGAGGAACTTTGAAGATCTCTTTGGGCTCCATTTTGAAACAAGGTCTACCATAAGCTTTTGGAGACTTGGGTATTTTAGTGATGTAATAGGCCCCATTCAATTTATATTCTCTGCAACATTACTCTTGGATCTTGATATTAGGATCGGGTTTTGGGATGGTGGTGGTCGAAGGAGTGGATGTGGATGGCTTGGCAAGTGTGGACATGTTGATGTATTTGGAAGAAGAGGATGTCGAAGCTTCTTAGTTAAATGGAACTTGGTGTTTAGAAATACCTATCAAATTGGTGCAATACTAGAATGGATTAGGATCTCCATGTATGATAATTTTGGTGACATCGAAAGGAAACTTCAAGCATTGGTGGTAAGTGGATGGTATGGATTTTAAGGCATGGATCCAAGGTTGACTAGGTAAGATGTTATAAGGTAATTCAAGATCTAGGACCTAACATGTTGTATCCATAATGACCAGCCCTACATGAATAGGAAGTGTGATAATGCCCCTGGAGGAGTGTTCTTCATCATCGTATGCCTTTATGACAATGCCTTTGGTAGCATCTACACGAGCATCAAAGAAGCCTAGTGCTTTGACCAATTTTAGGGAGCATAAGTTCAATCCTACTCTACCATCTACTAAGACTCATCTAACCTTATGTTTATGGATGAAGAATTTGATATGCAATGCTTCATTGTGAGATGGTTTAGGTGAAGAATAGTCTTGGTTTGAAAAGGTAATGTGATGGGGAGTAGCCAAGTATCTAACCATGGCTTCAAATTATTTGACATCAATGTCGGTTGATACAAAAGACTCTTGTAAGACCTTATCAAGTATGGCTTTGTGTGCAGGCGAGATGCATAGAAACTTGAGTATGGAGATTTGAGTAGGTGTTTTTCTCAATTGGTCAATGAGATTAAATTGTCCTTTGGGTTATGACTGTTTGGAAGATGGACCAGGTATTGTGATCTTTGGCTGTCTAGCAGGAGGACCGACTATGGTGTCTTTGCCTCAACGGGTAGTGACATTACACTCATGAGTTTTCCTAATTGTAATAGTATTGACATGTTCATCAACAAATCAAAGGTGGTTAATGATAGGCCCACCAGAATAATCAAAGGTGGTGCGAGTGTAATTGGTTCGATTATTATTATTCTTTGGACCTGATGTAGAGGGGTTCCTTGAACCATGATCTTGTAGTGGTTTTTATGAATTGTATGGTCCGAATTTGAGGTGAATTATTGACAATTTAGTTCAATGGTATGATTTTCAATAAGATCCCATACGAGATTTCTTAATTGTCTACATGAAGTAGTTTTATTCCCTTTTGCTCAGTGGTAATCGCAGAATGCATTTTCGTCGCACCAAGATGGCTTGAATTGTCGTGGGTCATATGGTTTAGGGTCCTACAATGTGATGACATTGCTTTGGAGGAGCTTTTTGAGGACAACTTCAATTGGTTCACCCAAGGGGGTGTATGTGTGTCTCTTTGGAAATTTTTTGGTTTAACGTGGTTGCCCTTGGTTTTGATTGTTTTGGATGGCATTTATGGTAGATGTTGGTGTGGTCAATGATGCATTTTTCATTTGAGCTCCTTTGAGAGTGATTGCAGGACTTGTCGGGTTTATTGTTTTAGCATCAACAACACCATCATTGGTGATGTGTTTGTTTTTGACCCAATATTTGTTTTTACATTAAACAAAGGGTTTTGGTTTTGTGTTCTTGTTGCCATATTTAGTTCTTCTTTTATAATAATGGCATTTCAAAGTTGATCCTTTTTGACAAGGTTGGCGGAAGGTGGTTTTAACAATGAACACCCTTAAATTATCTCAATGGAGCCTGAGTTTGAGATGCACATATTGACCTTTCCTTTTCTGAGATATCTCGTGGAACTTAGGCAAGTAAATTCTCCATCTTTGGAAAAATGGGATGAATGTCTTTCCTGTGTCTTCTTGAGTAGTCATGCATAAATTGGAAATGGTAACATTGGTGTCAATGTTATAGGCATAATTTTGTACAAATTTATTAGCAAGTTCCTCCCATTACTTTATTGCTTTAGGCAAGGTAGCAAACCATTCAAGTGTGGGACCTATGAGACTTTTGGGAAGAGTCTCATTAGATAGGTATGTTCATATGCAACATCCACACAATTGGTTGTAAATACTCTTATGTGCTCAAGGGGATTAGTTTTGCCTTTGTATTTGGAGAAGTTGGGTACCACATACCTTAGAGGGAACTATGGCATGTATAAACTTGTATCAAATGGGTATGAACATAAGTCATAGGATGTGTGGGTCTTTTTGTGGGACAATTGCATGTTCTCCATTTGTTTTTTCAAGGTTGCAGGATTGGTATTGAGGTCTGAGGAATTGATCCCACAATAGTGGTTTTATTTTTGTGGCTGGACACTAAAAGGTATTATTTTTTCTTGAATCTTATTCACATTTGGGCACACCTTATAGTGGGGTGACATTTGAAGATGATGCACAAACTAGGAATCTCATCACATTTTGTTTGTAGATTCTTAAAATATTTGTTTCAAAATTTCTAGAATCAAATTGCACTTCTTTTTCCATCTCCCATGAAAACTAGTTTTTTTTCAGAAATCAACATTTTTTAAAAGTGACACACACCATATAATGCATAACTTTTTTCCGTGAAGGATAAAATTCTAATTCTTTCAATTTAGATTTATAACTTTGATATATAGTTACTTCCACTTGGTTAGATATTTTTTTATTGAATATTTTTCTTTAATCCAAGTTTAGTCAAACCAATTTACAATTCGGACATATACTGTTGTATAGCATAGAATTTTTAGTATATATCAAAATTCAATTTTTTTTGGTTGGATCAAAGGGACTTCAATATCACATTGCACTCATATTTTTTAATTTTTTTGACAATCTACTATTGTTCCACGTAATGCGAGAACAAGACCTTCATTTTCGATGAAAAACCTATGTTTAATAAAACTAAAAAACAAATACATAATGAAACTGAAATATTAAAATTATATTTTGGATAGCTGAATTCTAAGGACTACGATTCAAGTTGGGTTTGTGAGATTCCTCCATTTCACCCCTCAACCCAGTTGAGAAGTGCCAAAATTCAAGAAGTTTTTGTGTCTGGGGGGATGATGAATAGGTGGGTTTGAGAGCGAACCCCCTAGGGGTTCATGCAGAACCCTAGGGGGTTCAGTGCCTGGGGGTTTTGTTGGTTTTGGTGAGAATCGTTAAAGGTTCACTTTCAGACAGAGACCTGCCGAACCCTAGTGTGCGGTCGAACCAATGGGTTTTGTCTGAACCCCTAAAATTGGGTTTCCCATGCATTCGTAGTTTTCCTTCTTCTCACACCAATTGTAAACCACTATTTCACCCTACATCCCGATTATGGGGTTGTTTGTGGCATCACACATGCTGGTAATGAGTATACCATGAGTTCCCATTTTTTGTGAGGATGCGTTTTGATTTGGCATGTATTGTTGTGGAATGTATGATGTATGTTGGTTTGGAATTTGTTGGTATTAATAATTTTGATTTGGAATGTGTTGTTGTGTATGGATGTGTGACAATATGTGGGAATGTGCACTCCAGCAGTGTTAGTATGTATTTGCAGAATATGTTGTCCTTGAGTGTTTTGATGTCCAAATGAAGTCATGTGTTGTTTTATTTGATTACCTTGTCCAAATTGGTAAATGTGACTGTGGGGAATGTTGGTGTTTTGCCTTTGGGGAATATTAGTGTTGGTATTGAGTTGTGAAGAAGTATTAACATTGAGTTGAGGTCCTGAAATGGTGATTTGTCATTTATGCCTCCCAAAGGGGTTCAATGAATTTGTTCCCATGGCATTAGTTGAAGACCTAATCAAAATATTTGACGATTTTGTTCCCATAGCACTAGATGAAGATCTAAATAAGAGGTTTGATGAATTTTTCCCAAGGTAGCCCCAATTGCTTGTGATGAAGTTGTTGACATTAGAGGCATAGATTGTGATGTGGCTTGTGATATGGTTGATGTTCCCCCAATGGATGTTGTGTTAACCATGTTAGAAGTGTTTTGAGTGGAGGTGCTATTAGAGGTAGCATTGATGGTGTTTGTCACATTTTGTGTGGTGGAACCAATGAGAGTATTGTTTGCATTATGTTTTGGTGTTGAAAGAGGTTGGTTGGTGTTGGAGGTATTGTTTTCATTATGATTAGGGGAGGTTGCTCTTAAGGTGTTAATGTCAAACCCTCGTGGTAATTTGGCCCCTTGGTGTAAAAGCATGGCTAGATATCTCTCTGAATCTTGCAAGACTAATTCCTCCACAAAGGAAGCCACATTAGGATTTTGGGTGGCAACTTCTAAGTCTTCCACAAATACTTGTCTATTTTCATCTCTATGTATAAACTGTTCAAAGGGGTTGCGCAAAGAAGATGCCATGTTCATGTCACTAAAAGGGTTGATGAAAGGTGCCCCCAAGTCTGTGTTTTGGTTCACGTCATTAGAGAAGTTGTAGGGGTTGGTGTCTTGTCCAAAAGGGTCCATTTTTCTTCTTTTCCTTTGGAGCCTAGTCTCAACCATATAAGGATTTGCTCAAATGAGGAGAATGACCACTAAGTCTATGAATGTGAATGACACTATATTTTTTGATTTTTGAAATAAGGTATGCTAGAAAATGATAATGAGGACTAAAATGAATTATGGAAGACTTCAATGTTTTGAGGTATGCAAATGCCGAGGTCAAATCAATTTTGATGGACTTCTATGAAAGGTTTACTAACCACTCAAAGCTTGGTCAATGTCTCAATTTGGATTATCAAAGGACTGTTTGAGGGACTAAATGAAAGGACAAGGTGAAAAAGTGAGGTTTCCTAACTAGAATTTTGAGTTGGAAAGGTCTCACAAAAGGACAATGACTAAAGGAAATGATTTTGACTTAGTCTAATGATAACCTAATTTTGAAGGCAAAGATTTTGCAAGCTTTGGAAAGTTTTCCCATTCCAAATTCTGCAAAAATGAGGACTAAAGGACTTTTTTATGCTAACAATGATGATGGATCCTAAGGAGTAACTAAAATTTGCAAAGGTGGACCTATAGTAAAATGCAAGCTAAAAGATGCAAAGATGAGAGACTTGAGTAATTTCTTTTCTGGTTTTGAATAGAGGCTATTGGAAAAAGGTGTTTGAAAATAGTTTGAAAATGTTGGTCTTGTGTTTGGATAGTAACAATTTTTTTCATAAATGACAAGAAATTGCGTCGCTATGCGTTGCAGGGGATCAAATGTGTCTCATTTTTAGAAAATGCATTGCTATAAGTCACAAATGTGGTTTAGAAAATCAATTGTGGTGTTCTGGAAAGCAAATGCATTGTGTTACAGTCAGATGCGTTGTTTCAGTTAGAAAATGTGGCTTAGTTGGTCGAATGTGGTTCACAGAGTCTTGGATGCAGTTCAAAATGTCAAATGCATTGCACAGGATAAAAAATGCATTGCAGAGTGAATAAAAGTTTGGTTTCTTTGTAATTTTGGAAGATTTTTAGGATTGTTTTTGTTTGAGTGTATTTTTCCATATCTGTGAAGGATGTTTATTTGTTCATTGTTTTAGAAAACACTTGGAAAACACATGGTTTTCTCTTTGAATGTTGAAAACAAGCACAATCCTAGGTTTGACAAGGACTATATTCACTAGATTCCACGTGGGTTTCCCCAACCGCACTTATTCTTAGCGGGTGACTTAGAAGCTTGGCCACACTGGCTCTCCCTTACATTGCACTCAAGTTTCTTGGGTCAACCAAGCTTCGAGCCCTCATAAATCTCCCATGACAGGCTCTTCACCTCTACTAAGAATAATGAGAATGCAAATTCCTTGGTAATGACTGTTGCTGCACCAACGAATAGAAAGGGTTTTTGGAAAACTACACAAGAGGGTTTTAGTGGATACTCAGGGACATGACACCTCATGATCATATAACAAGCCACTTAAGGCTTTAATCACTCTACTAGGAGCTCTCATACCTTTAAAAGAAAAGGTAGGTACCCATTTTTGAATGACACTACATAGCTAAGGCCTACATACAATGAGGACTTGATAGTTTAGTCTTCTCCTTTTATATACTAGCCTGAGCGAAAATCCAGTTGGAGTCGTTCCCTCTTTCAAGGAAGGCCCTTCTAAGGTTGAACAAAAAAAAGTGAATTGAAAGATTTATTTGTGTTCACCCAAGATCACACTAAGGCGCAAGGGGATTGCATACACAAAACTTTCAACTCACACTCACAAGTATGTTAATTTTTTTTTAAAGCCCAAATTGAAGTGTGAGGGTGGTATATAAAAACCTCTTAGTGTTTTTGTTTCTCAAGATCGCACAAAGCACAAGAGAATTCCATACACACTTGAGAGGAAATCACTATACCATAAGACACACAAGACACTTGTTCATTTTAAACCTAACTTAATGTGAGACAAACAAAGGGTTCTTTTTAAACCAAATTCTATGAAGATGCATGCAAATTTTAGCCTTGATGAGTTTCAATGCAAGATTGTGTTCATTTTAAGCCCATGAATGAATATGCATGTTCATTTTAAACCCATGAAATATGAATGCAATTTGTAGATTGCTTATTTGCTTGATTTAGGATTGTAAAAGAATTAGAAAATCATCAAAAAACCAAGGTTAGATCCTTTTCCAGCTTGCCACATGCTATAAACAACTAGATTAGTAACCCCAAAATCTCTAACCTACTGAACATAAAAGAGAAATCTGGAAAATTTTGTAAAAAACTGAAAATAAAATTTTACCAGGAAAATGTGTCGTTCTATAGAGGAAATGCGTTGTGAAACTGAAATCCAAAATTTACAAGGTAGATGCGTCATTTTGTAGAGAAAATGCATTGCAGCAGTCAAATGTGTCTATCGGGCCTACAGATGCATCTCGGGAAGCCAAATGTAGTTTGGGAATAAAAATGTGTCATTTTGCAGAGTGAATGCGTTGCGACATAGTGATTGCGGCTTAGAAAGTTGTAGATGCAACATTCAGTACTTGTACCTACAAAAAATACAAAAACAAATCTTACGAAAAATCTGCAAAAAAACATTTTTGGCATCAAGTTCACCAATGTAACTAGGGAAAATTTTAGGTTAGCATGAAATAAGATGCATGATTAAAACCCTAAGTAAACAATGAAGAATAATGAAAGAAAATAGCATAAAAACAAAGATAATCTCACCAAGTCTTCATTCCCTCCATGAGTCACCTTCATTGCACTTTCTCCATTTGCTGCAAGTAGATGTTTGCCCACAAATTTTTGATGAGAAACTTATGACTATGACTATGTCCTAAACAAATATTGAAGGATTCTATCAAAAAGTCTCAAATGCAAGTATGCAAGTATGAAGCAAGCCTAAAGTATGTAGAAAATAGCCAAAACATGAAAATGTCTAAAGCATGAAGTGTGTCAAATGAGGCTAAAATTGCCTTTTTATAGAAAAGCCAATTTTAGTTGAATGACCAAGATTGTCAGATGAGAGATACCCTAAGATCAATGGTTGAAATTAAATGTCACAACCCACAGTTAGGGTTAGGGAAACATTAGGGTGATATTTGAAATGAATGACTGAGATTTGATTTTAAAAATCAAATCAATGGACAAGGTTGCATGTGATAAGAGAAAAAGCTAAAGAATCAAATAATAATTTAAAATTATTTGATTTAAAGACCGATTTGACCTTTTAAATTAAAAATTAATTTAATTCGAAAGTGGTGGGGCCATGTGGCAGTAAATAATTATTTAAAATTATTTACTTGGAGAGAAAATTAGAAAGTGAGACAATTTTAAATAAATATCTTTATTTAAAATTAGAAAAAGCCAAGATGGACAACAATAATTAAATAAATTATAAAAATTCATTTAATTATAGGAAGACATTAGAAATTAATGATGTATTTAAATAAATAAATAAAATTTATTTAAAATAAATAAATAAATAAATAAAATTTATTTAAATTAATTAAATAATTAAGAATTATTTAATTAATAGTTGAAATTGGACCATAGGACATAATTTTATATTTTAATTATGTGAGAAGAAATATGAAGAAAATAAAGTTCGGCCTAGGTCAATTTTATGTGTCCACAAGTCTCTATAAAGTAAATACAAAGATAAATACCTCACATCTATCTAAATAAAATAAGAATTCCTACTAATAATTTACATAAATCCTTATGATTATCATATATGGGGATTTCAAAGTATATAATATTAGATAAAAGTCAAGTAAATGAGCTCGACTTTGTACAAGATTGTACCATCTCCCATTATGTTAATGTATATCATCACAAGTATCTA
The DNA here is from genome assembly GCA_007258455.2 of Sequoia sempervirens. Classification (NCBI taxonomy): domain Eukaryota; kingdom Viridiplantae; phylum Streptophyta; class Pinopsida; order Cupressales; family Cupressaceae; genus Sequoia; species Sequoia sempervirens. Next base: position 298,464,679 of record VDFB02075321.1, on the reverse strand, counting down.
AATTTTACCACTACAAATATTTCATATACGAATAATATTACCAATACACATTACAAACCGTGTTATAAATCTTTTAATATTATTTTTATTTTTTTGAATGAAAGAAAAATAATAATATAATCTATTACATTTTGTAATAAATTATCCATTATAAAATAATCAACTCAATAAAAAATCAGAAATAAATACAATATCTAAATTATAATTAATTTAAAAAATATAAATAATTTGATAGATTTTAAATATGAAAATTCTATCTATTAAACAAATACAATAAAAAATAAAAAATTAATCATATAATAATTAAGAGCTAAATATATAATAATTTCTTCATAGAATAAATAAAATAATATCATAATTTATAAAAGTAAATTACTTTTAAATTAAAATATATAAAATTGCATTAAGAAAATTAAATAATTTTAAATTTCCATTTAAAAATAAATAAAAATACTTTACATAAACTTAAACTAAACAATTAATAAAAATAGAAATCTAACAATGGCCATGAAATTATTCAATTTAACAAGTAAAATATAATACCGTTAGTTTACGCGGAAGGCGTATCCTATTTGAAGTGTGCCAACCAAATTTAATAAATCAACGACACAAATTACTGCAGAGGAGAAGGAGATGATTGTTTTAATCGTGACCATTGGTGCATATTTAATGTGGAAGAAAGTGGAATGTACATCGTTTACACACACCTCAGGTACAACTGCTGGTTTGTCGACAGAGGGAAATGGTGTTGCAGGTTGGGCGTAGAAGAATACAAGAGAAAATAAGAGCAAGGGGCAAGCAGATGAAGAACAAGCGCATTGTATCCAATTTCTAGGGGAAGGCTTCACGCGGGAGTAGCTTTTGGACATTCTAGCGGAGGCATCTGCAACCTCTGCTACCATTCTCCCCACCGGTGCAAAAATGGGCTCTTTTGAACAGCGTATAGACATCCATCAAAGCATAAGGGATGGAGGAATTTTGTCAGATGATGTAGTTGCAACTGCCCTAGCAGACATGTATGCAAAAGGTGGAAGCATAGACAAGGCATGTGAAGTGTTTGACGAGGTGCCTAAAAGAGATTTGGTCTTGAGGACTGCAACGATTGCATGATATGCACAAAATGGATTTGTTGAAAAGGCTTTAGAAATTTCCAAACAAATGCAATTTTCAAGTTTAAAGCCAAATTCCGCAACCTTTGCTAGAATCCTCCCTGCCCATGCCAAAATGGGAGCTTTGGAATAGTATGTACATCCATTGAAGCATAAAGAATAGAGGAACTTTGTCAGATATTATAGTGGCGACTGCCCTGGTAGACATGCATTCAAAAAGTGGAAGTATTACCAAGACACGTGAACTGTTTGACAAAATACCTGAACAAAAAAGTATCATCTCATGGACTGCGATGATTGCAGAATATGTACAAAATGGATTCGTTGAAAAGGCTTTATACTTTCAAGCGAATGCAATTGGCAAGTGTAAAGCCGAATTCCACAACCTTTGCCAGGAGCTTCAAACAGGATATGGACATCCATCAAAGGAGAATTTTTTTCAGATATTATGGTTGAAATGCTCTAGTAGACATGCATGAAAATGTGGAAGTATAGAAAGGAAACGTGAACTATTTGACAAGATGCCTCAAAGAGAGGTTATCTCGTAGAATGCAATGCACAAAATAAATTGTTTTAAAAAGCTTTAGAAACTTTCAAGCAAATGCTACTGTCAGATTTAAAGCCAAACTCCACAACTTTTGTCAACATTCTCTTTGCCTTGCTAAAATAGAAGCATTGGAACAGGGTATGAACATCCATCAAAGCATAAAGATCTTATCTCTCCCTCTCCTTCTCTTTGTATTCCTCACCTTCTCCACCCCCATCTCCATCGCCATTTTTCCACCTCCATCTCCATCTCCATCTCTTACCTTTCATGGGATCATATGCATCATCCACTTTTCCTTCACAACCTGGGAGCTTTTGGTTAAGAAGTCACCCAACTCGTACAGTGGCTGCAAGGGTTACCCAAAACTAACATAAATATATTGTTTAGTATTCAATTGTTCATCTTAAAAAACATGAACGAAATGGATAGAGAGAAATATAAAAATCATTATGAGGAGGCAATGAACAACTGTACAAGATGAGAATCTTAGTATACTTCAAATTCTACTAAATCTTCATTAATGAATATATGAGTCCTTCAAATCATATTGACCAACATCTTTGCAATAAATAGATTAGAAAAGCAAAATATGTATTTTTACATTACAATGAATTTCAAATCATGACCAAAAACAAAAAAAAACCAAAATAAATGCTAAAAAAGGGGCATTTCCCCTTGTTCAACTTGATCAAGGAGCCTGATTTTTCTACATGGAGCTACATTTTTCATCCAACAAGAACATATGGAGAATATATAATTCAAGGAATGAAACCCAAAAATGTCAGCAACAAATCTATTTAAAACTCCACCTACAAATCCACCACCATTACATAGATAAATTAGAATACTAAGATCATCATTACATGAGAAAAATGGAGGCACAATAAATAAGAAAGGTAAACACATACTCCACAGCCATATCTGAGAAAAACTCCAAGCAGAGGCAACAATATTGAGAGTAGCACAACAATAAATGTTTTAGAACCCTTTGTTTCCTTTGTGTTCAACTTTACGACCTGTTTTTGACTGAAATTCCTTTGTCACATAACCGGGAGAAAGGGAAGATTAATGGAATTTGAATAAAGGAAGCTTGATTGCACATGTTGTAGAAACTGCATTGAGATGTGGCAGCATCAGATGGTTTCAATTGAGCATAGTTTGACACATACTAATTGTTGTTTAAATATCTTGGGTTTGGTTGTTATAGTGGCTTGTGATAACAAGCTTATTTTGGGTTCTCTTATCTCTTTTGTAGAGATACAAAATCAACACATTTCACATCTCCCCATGCATTTCAAAGCTATTTCTTTTTTTTTTTCTATAAAAATTTACCTAAATAGCATTAGTTTTTAATGGCTTTCAAAATATAGAGGAATCAGGCTATGTGTTGGTATGTGGCAACTGATCATGCTATATTGTATAGCCCATGGTATCTGTACACCCTGGCCCCCCGTCCTTGCCGGGGTCCGGGGCCGGGCCGGGCCCCGGGTGGGGGTTCGGTGACCCAGAAAGGGGTTAGAGTAGCGATACTAAAATTTTGCCATTTTTTTTGGCGTGGAATTGATGAAAAAGGAAAAATCTCCGAAAAAGAAAGAAAACTGAAATTGTAAAACCCTAATTCTGGAAGCTTCTAAAAGCTTGTTAAAAGGGGTTGGGATGGGGGTTACAGTATGAAGAAAAACGCGATTATTCGTGAGATTGTAATAGGTTTTGCACTGGATAATAAAAGTATTGGATGGCTGCGGTTTGGTGGATGTAGCCCAGATTGGGTGAACCACGTTAAATTCTTTGTGTTATGATTTATTCTGTGTATGTTTTAGTTTCTCTGTTTATTATTTAAATCTGCATTTAATTGTTAGATATCTGCCATCTCTAACCCTAACACTATGATAGGGGTTGCATGACTTTCATAGCTATTACTTGAAATTAGAAGCAATTTCCAGTGAAAATGGCTTCATGATACAAGAAAATTTTCCTCTTGCCTTGCGACTTGCAAAATTATGCCCCTCGAAGTAGCAATATAAAAAAATAACTATGGTTTAGCTAATATTTATGGCTCATTTGAGTAGGAAATTATGTCACACCATTTTTTAGCCTTGGTAATGGTGTGCAAGTAGGAGAAATTTAAGTTCATGCCCAATTACTCCCAGAAGACAAGCTAAGATTTATTGGAGAGCTAAAGTAGGAGGGCATGGCTACCATGGTGGGCGATGTAATTAATGATTTGAAGGCTCTATGGTAGCCATGGAATTTGCAGATGTAGTTTTCATGTCTAATGACATAAGGAAGATTGTCAGTGTAGTGAAAAAAGGGTAGAGATCAATGAGGAAAATATACATAAATGTTGCATTCTCTCTATTGACTAAGGTAGTCTTGGTGGTGCTTACTTTCATGAGTTATATCTACTTGTGGATGGTTGTGCTTGTAGACATAGGCACTTGGTTGATTGTAATATTCCATACCCTTCAATATGATCACCAAACAATTGGAGCTTTGATACAAGGTAAAAGCATTTATTGAAGAAAAAATTATATAAAATCTTTGACAGTTGGAAATTACATTATAACTAGGCTATGCATCAGCTCATTTAGGGTTAGGGTTGCATCCATCTCCTTTGTCTACATGACCCAAACCACACGAAAAGTATGTTGTTTTTTAGGGTTAATTTCCTTGATAGTCTCATGAGTGTAACATGTGGCATAGGACTTCTAAAATAAATCAGATCTTCTGAGATGCCATGCCTAGCAAATAGTTGTAGTTCGATAAAATAATAAATACAAATGTAAATTTTAAAAATTATAATTGTTCCTTTTTGATGAAAAGTATAATATAATGATTGTGTCCCTTGTTGTTTGAAGGTGGCATCTTTGTTTATAAAGGAATCCCCACATAGTTTGAATGTACAACTGTTCATAAATTATGAGATATGTTCTAAATTTTGTTGGTGTGCTGTGTGGTTTCAAATAATTTTGTCAAACATTTAGACTATGTATCAATAATGTCAAACCTAAGAAGGGGAAGTTATTAAAAAAATGTCTCACATATATTGCTTTCGATTCCAACATGCCCCTCAAGTCTCATTTGTATGATGCCACAACAATTGGAGAGGATGACATAGTAGAAAATCTGAAAGTTTCTTCAGATGAAGATGACAAATAAAGTGTATGAAGATGATTTTGCACTTGAAGATCATGAAGATGATAGTGAAAAAGATCTTGAAGATGATCATCACCCTACAAAAAATCGAATTGGGAAGAGTGGAAAGGTGAATGACAATTTCTCGAAAGAAGCAAAGTGACATAAGAAAATTAAAAAATTGGGGAAAAGAAGGAATTCACAAAAGGAATAGCAATTTTCTCGAGAGAAATCTTGATGAGATTAAGTTACAGAATAAGATCAACAATTTTATTGTGTTTTCCAATTTAATTTGTCACCCATTTCTTACTGAACAATAGATCTATTCAAAATTAAATTGTAGTTATGTCATTAGAAAATATGACAATGGTCAAGAAAGAGTTGGTTATTACATGCAAACCAAGCATTAAATATGTGACTCTATTTATGAGCAAGTGCTTTAGTAGCTCATTTATGTAATTAACACATATATCATGGTTTATCCTGATATCCTGCCTTATTTAAACAATCTAATTCTTTAGGTAAACAATCATCTATAATGTCTATCTCAATGTATTTTAACCTTAAATTGTATCTTGCATTAATGCCTTTCAGAGCCTCCTCTCAAAACTCTTTTTTTAAAAAAAATTCTTGTATATGTTTTGTAAATTTTATTTATATATCTTGATATTAATTAGGTCAATTGTGATCTAAGCATCTAATGTAAGTTTTGACAATTTTTTTAATAGATTCTAAGTTTTATGTACTTTTCCCCTATAATAGGTAGATGCAAAAGTAAAAATGGTCCTAAAGGCTAGATAAGGATCATATAAGTAAATATAAAATGAGGAAGGCATGATATCACCAATATGATTGTGTAAATGTAAAATGGGGAAGGCATGATATCACCAATATGATTGTTAGGAGCATGATAATGCATGTGAGTAATCAATCATATGATGTCCCTAAGGTCATAAAATAACTTCTAGGAATATGATTCAACAAGAAAGAACTCAATGACATATGTGCCGATAATGTGGGAACATGTGTATGTTAATTAATACAATCTTTGTTGATTATTTTTCTTAAAATTTGTATAAATTTTTTATTTGTGACCTCCAATTGTCCATTACCTTGTGGCTAACTAAAAGAAGGAAAATATGTTTTTATATGGAATTTGTCCTTGCAAATTTCTTCAATTCTTTGTTCTTATTTTAGATGTTTCCCAAATAATCATAATTGTAGATGTCAATCTAAACATAAAGATGAGATTATTTATTATAATGACACAAGTATTAGACATCATAATAGACTTCAAAGGTATGGTCTCACCTCAGTTTGTAAATTAAATAGTAGCATTAATGATGAACATGTATGTCCCTCGCAAGAGCTTAGGGAAAATTTTTCTACCAAAACTAATCCTATGTAGAAAATGACCAAGGTGATGTAAAGAGTAAGGATTGGAGGTAAACCTAGAGAAAGAGAAAGAAAATCTTTCTTTTCCACTTATGCAACTTTATATTATGTGCTCTCCACATCAACAATAAAAGATCAAAGTTCTCCATATTTTACTTCAACTCTTGGATTGACGTCATTTACTGCACAAATTTATAAAAAAATATTTTTTTTCCATATTGACCTTCCACACCTCTTCGGCGTACCCATTGCACACCAAGGTGCAATTAATAGTTGATATCCACAGTATCAAATTGTTAAAAAGTGCCAATATGCGGTGGAAACCCTCCACCACGTTCTCTTCTTTGCCAATCACAACCATTCCTTTCTCCACTTCATTATCCCCCCAGGTGTTCTCTATGCCCCCTATGCCGAACTTCTCTGTATTGAGGTACTGTAATACGAATGTCCATTTACCAACCTCTTTCGCCTCCCACCAAAACACTGTGGAATCTCGATAAACATACACTTGGCAGGTTGGATAGGGACAATTTATAACCAAACACAGCATCATGGAATTGCCATTGGAGGAAAATTTGAAGTGCTTAGAGTAAGGGCCAATTTTCTTGTTAGCGACAGAGTGGATGACAGAGAGATTGGGAAAGGCTGAAGAGTTTAAAAGTGATCCCGCACGAGCTACTGCCTTTGTACATATCATCACATCATCTGGCCATTTCTGTCCAAAAGGGAGAGCAAACATTCACGATGACAATGAGGTGAACTATAGAATTATGTATTTATGGAAAAAGTTATTACCTGAATCGTTTGAATGCAACGCTCCACAGCTGATCTCTTCTTTGCTACGAGTTGCAGCCTTCTCAATCTTTGCAAGTGTTCCCAACTTTCTATGCCTGACAGCTCCCAACATATACCTTCTATCTCAAGCTCCTCCAATGATGTGCAGTGGTGTAAACCATGTATCGCCTCAACTTTGTTGTCACCTTCTAGTTTAAATATTTTCAGCGAAGCTAATTTATCAAAATTTGGAAGCGTGTCCAACTTTGTGCAACTCTGTAGCCTCAGGAATTGAAGGTTTACTACGCCACCAAGAACACTTAAGTTACTTATCTTTGATATCTCAACTGTGAAACTCTCAACTCCTGTTGGTAGAGCGTTGACCTCCTTTAATTCGCTATTATTGAAAAGGTGAAGGGTTTTAAGGAAGGGACAACCGTCATTAGAAATTGAAATCTTTGTCACTCTTGTATTAGCCAGAGTCAAAGACTCGAGATTGCTCCACAAAGTAGATGGCCCAAAATTGAATTCGATGATCTTGCAATTACTTATATTTAAATGCTCTAAATGAGAATCAAAACGCACAGTATCTATCATCATCACTCTCAACTTGCTGAGTTGGCCAATGTTAATTGGGAACTCCCTTAAACTCGTCCCTTGTAAATAGAGCTCACTCAAGGAAGCCTGATTTGTGATGTGACGAGGCAACTCCTCCAATTGCTTGCAATAATTAAGATTCAAATACTCGAGCTTTCTTATGTTTTCCAGGATGTCTGACTCTAAGGTGAGATACCAACATTGATGTAAATCAAGATGTTGCAGGAGTGTGAGTTGCTTACAAGAATCTGGCAACTTCGTCTATGCATGACAATAACTCAAATCTAGATGGCGCAGATCTGTCAAATGGCCAAAACAGCTGGACAGTGATGATAGCCTTGTACACTCTCGCAACTGCAAGTGCTCCAATGATTGAAGACGGCAAAATTCCTCCGGCAGATTCTCCACATTGCAGTTAGACAGAGATATCCTTTTCAAGTTCTTGATATCTCCTATGGATCTTGGAATTCCTTGTAGTTTTGGGCAGGAAGAAACAACCAACACTCTTAACTGAACTGGGATCTACGGCAAATTTTGAATTTAATTAGGGGGAAGACAAAGATTGCAAACAATATTTAATTCAAATTATAATGATTGCAGAGAACTGTAGAGGAAAAATACTTACTTCCATCTCATCCTTCCACAAGCCCACCAGCTTGTAGCAATCATAAAGTTCTAAAACTCTTAAATTTTTCAATGTCATCCATGATGGAAAATTTCTATGCGCAATTCCGGTGCAGCTAAGCCACGCCAACTCTCTTGATGATTTGGCAATGTCTAAATAGCTCCCATAGTTTCTTCCCACCATAAAAATTTTTAATCCATAAGGGAACTTAGGTCTTCTAGTTGTTTTTGAAGCCACAAAGCGATATGCTCCTATTCGATAGGGAACCAGGGAACTTGTAATCGACGTAACTTCTTGTATTCAATATCATTCCTCTTATCTGGATAGAGAAAAGAAAAAGCAACTTACTTAAAGATGCAATGAGGTAAACATACAAACCAACATACAGAGATTTTAATTATTTTTTAAAATTCAATGCCATGATTTCTAATTTTCTAGCAGCATAGTAAACAAAGTATTAACCTCACCTCCCCTTGTTTGTCAGTGGCCGTAAATTGATATGGAGACCATAGACGATAAGGTGGAAGAGTACTTGCAATTTTCCTTCCTAAATCTCTTAGATGGTCATGCATTCTTATTTCATCCTCATGCACAAGGTCAACAAGACATTTATTTACAAGCCTCTCCCATCCACACAGACCACTCCAGCCTGATCCTTCCCATAATGCAATGGCGGCCATCTTACTTCCACCACTAAAAAACAAGCTATGTCTAAGAACATTTGTTGCTCTTCTTCATCTAAAGCATCATACGTTACTCTCAGCCTATTTAAAATATTATCAGGCAATATTTTAGAAATTTTATGCAATACATCCTTCCATAAATCTTTATTAGAGCAGCCACAAAGCTGAGCCCCAAATACCTTTAAAGACAAAGGTAATCCGTTACTAACACTTATGAATTTTTCAACAAGATCCTTGTATCCTGGCAATGGAAATGGTCGTGAGAATGCATGCCAACAAAAAAGCTGACTGACATAAAATTCATTCATTAATTTCATTTCATAAATGCAGGAGATGCCAGAAACCCTGAGGACTTCCTTGTCCCGTGTTGTAACAATAATCAAACTCTCAGATTCAAGGCCAACCCTTTCCAGCAGTAAAGCTCCTAGTTGCTCTTGATGATCCATGTCATCCAAAACAACTAACACAGGAATAGATCTCAAATAATTAGAGAGAATATTCTTCCCTTGCTTTATATTGTTAAAAGGCTGGCCATTGAATTTGAACCCACAATCCTGAAGGAGTTGTCTCTGCATCTTATGCAACTTGTCTTTGTCTACAGCATCTCTAATATCAAAAAGAAAACTAGATTTTTCTATAGATGAACATTTCTGATTGTACAATTCTTTTGCCAGAGTGGTTTTTCCAGATCCACCCATACCCCAAATTCCCACAAATTGAACATTGAAATGACTTTTTGTAAATTCTCTAATTGTCATTTCAAAATCTGCTACAACTTCTTCAAGACCCACAAGATGCTGTGCTACCGTTAATGGTACCATTTTCATTACTTTTAACACATGATTCACAATATTCTTCAACACCCTTTGCTCCTCTCTAAACAACGGTGAAACATGGTTTTTTTGGAAGAGACAAACAAAGAAGCATTACTAAACAGTGATGATTTAATCAAAGTATATACAAAGGAATATTGCATAAAGGTAATGTATGATATCAGATGTACAGAAAGAGGTTATGTGTTACTTACTCATCATTATTGACGACTTCACCCTTATTAAATGAGATAGTGTGGAGTGCCTTCTTCCACTCCTCAAGCTTGTCTTCGCCATATCTACCCTTCTTTTGATGCTCCAAAAAGGAAGCTGCGTAGACTCCTTTCAAATAGCGGACATCGTCAGTTATAACATGGTAGAAAGTAGGAATGATAGGTGTGCCAGTCTTGAGCATAAAGGGTAGCTCCGCAAGACACCAAGGCGATTGTGCATATGTGGGAGAAAATATTGCTATATGAAGGGAAGCACAAGACATTGCTTGTTGTAGTTCTTTAGGGAAGAAGTTCCCCTAGTGAAGCTCCTCGGAATCAAGAAAGTCATTGAGACCCAGAGCATGGAGGGCATTGTAGATATCTCTGGCCAGCTTGTCTTTTACATCGGGTCCGCGATGATTAATAAAAACATGGTAGGGTAGCTTCTGTAATGATGATGAGGATGTAGCAGAAGTAGATGCAGATGAGGGAGTAAGCCCATCAAAAGCATTTACAATCTCAATATCTGGTTGACGAGAAGTGGAAGCCATGGAATCCGATTCAAATGAACCCAGAGATAGCCTTACAAGGCAATGGAAGGAGGGGCGTTGTTGAGGAAATCAGAGTACTGAACTTGGTAGAGCAGAGAGAAAGAGGGGAGCTATTTAAAGATTAAAAAAGGTAAAGCGTAGGAATAATAGAACAAGAGAAAACACGTGGAAGGCATAGGAATAGAGGTGGTTTGTGTGGGAAACATCGTTAAAGAAACAAGGAAGAATAGAGCTTAGTCTTTGTCGTTATGTGAAGGCCGTAACTTTTCCCTATTCTGAATTCTATATTGTCGGCCGTAATATTCAACTACATTGCCTACCAAGTAGAAGAAAGACATGGAGCACTCGTCGATTGTTAGGCACGAAATGGGATGTGATATGAGATTTTTTCTCTTATCAGTGAAGACGAATGGAGGGGCCAGTTGAGTATTGAGCGCAAACATAACGATAGTAGGGGAGAGGGGCCTAAATAGGGCACGTCATCTTTGGAGGTCCACGTTGTAGTCTACATGGATCAAAAAAATTTAAAAATTTGCCCGTCATGTCACATTGCCACTTGTGCATTGGCTCCAATATGTATATTTTTAAATCGAGCACCCTGCTAGAGCACCATTTACGTCGATGTGTCCAAAACGGACCTAGTTTTCCCTTCACCTGAAGTGGAGCCCATCCACCTCCTTAATCGATGAACGCATCTATGTATAGTGGATCGGTCAACTGTGTGTCCACAACAACCTCACCAACCTCAACACATAGTTTAGAGCATTAATCGTTCGCTGCCTCCTTCGTTTCCTCCATTGACCAACTTGCCTTACGCGTCCCTTTGCATTTACTCGGACTATCAGGCACATAATTCAGAGATCAAGGTTCATTCAATGCTCCACATTCTCGCATATCTTGCTTACTCTCATTCCTTTTATTTGCAAACATTCTCGAGTGTTCGTTTGGTTTGGCACCGAAACTGGTTCGGCTCTCCACGCTTCATTGTTCAACTCTTCACGCTTCTTCGTTCGGCTCTGCACTCTTGAGAGCTCCCTTTCTCGTTTAGGTGAGGTTTATAACCTCACTCATCCTCTACCACTATCTTCGAATACGACTGCATTTTGCCATGCACTTTTTTTTGCAGAAATTTTCATTGCAAAATTTTTTCTTTGTGAAAGATTGCCTTAGATGATATGTGGGGAGGGTTTAACTAGTTTTCTTTTCATCTACACTCGACCATGCACTCCTAATCTTGTGTAATTCATTACACCTTTGCATTGTGCTTTTCATATTTGCTTCCTTATACGAAACATGTAATGGATTTGATTGGTTTAAATGGTTTTTCATTACTATTAGACTTGTTCAACAAAATATGGAAAGGTTTTGACTGGTTTTCAGCCATGCACTTGTATTCATGTGTTTGTCATTACACAAATTTTAAATTTTAAATTTTCTTTTTACATTTATTTGTTATTCCAAAATACGGAAATGGATACAATATATTTGCTTGGTACTAGGAAATATTCATAGGGATTTAATGTTTATCATTTCGAGGGTTTCTACCATGCACTTGCATTCGTGTCTTCCTCACTGCACAAACTTTAACTCTGCAATTTGCTTATAATATTTGCATGTTATTCTGAAATATGAAAATGGTATGACTGGTTTTCATTTCGAAGATATTCTGGCATGTTTATGTATTATTTTATTCTTCCATGCACAATAGTTATGTTTGTGAAATGCTCTTTTCATTTCATGGTTACTACCAAACATGGAAAGGGTTTCACTGGTTCAAAATTATAGGGTTTTCCGCCATGCACTTGTATTCCTCTCTTTGACAATGCACAATCTTTAACTTTGCAATTTGCCTTTAATATTTATTTGTTATTCCCAAATATGAAAATGGATTCACTTGTTTTCATTCTGAAGTTATTCTGCCATGAAATTATATTATTCTGTTCTTATATATGTATTTGTCTTTCCATACATATATATATATTGTGCATGGAAGAACATAATAATACATAGACATATTTCCATACATATACTTGTAACTATATGTATATATACTAATATATATATATATATATATATATAAATATATTATTAATATATAATATATATATTTGTAATTGTTTATGTGATTGTTACTATGAAATTTATTTTATATATTTATGTTCGGCTCTCTACGATTCATTGTTCGGCTCTGCACTGAAGAAAGCTCCCTTTGTCTTTTAGTTGAGGTTTTCTACCTCACTATGCTTGTACCATTGTATTTCGTTTTGACAATGTTTAACCAATGTTTGTTCATGTCTCACTAAAAAGATTTTCTCTAAGCCATTTCAATTCAAATAATAAAATTGAACAAACTGTCATCATGCATATATTAAATAAAAACAAACTGTTCATGCACATTAAAGACAATTGCATTACAAAGTGTCAACAATTGCATTACAAACTATTCATAAAAACCAAGCATTGAATTGTAAACTTTGATGATGCATATTAAAGAAAAGAAAACTGTTTATATATATATACACACACAAACACACAAGTGCATGGTAGAAAACCTTGTAATTGTCTATATAATAAGGTTGTTGTTTCAGGGAAGTGCTTCCTGCAAGTATTGGAGACAAGTGTGGAGAAAGAGGGGTCTGATGTAGCAAAGCGCTTGGAACGCTATTGGAGAAAACTAATGCATTAAGCCTGAATGAGCTGAACCAAACAAAAAACATAAATTTAGATTGGGTTTTACATTCAGGGTAAAACATATGATTCTATTCATGTTTTTTGTTTGGGTTTGACTCATTCAATTTGCTGTATTGCACAAGAGGGAATGTGTTGTTGAGAAAGCAATAGATGTATATAATTACTGCCTTTCCCCATCCTAAATGACTAGTTTAGAGCAGTAATCACTCGCTGCCTCCTTCGTTACCTCCACTAGGAAACTTGCCTTATGCATCCCTTCGCACTTACTCAGACTATCAAGTGCATAATTCAGAGATCAAGGTTCATTCAATTCTCTGAATTCTCATATCCTGCTCATTGTCATTCCTTTTATTTGCAAACATTTTGGAGTGTTCGTTTGGTTACTCACCCATACATGTTTGGCTCTCCATGACTCATTGTTCGGCTTTGCATGCTTTATTGTTCGACTTTGCACTCTTGAAAGCTCCCTTTCTCTTTCAGGTGAACTTTTTTACCTCACTAGGCCTCTACCAGTGCCTATATATGTTAAAACTAACATATGCATAAATATATATACATATATAGATGCATACATACATACATACATACATATATAATGTGTATGTTTGTATGTATGTATGTATATATATGCATATGTATTTATGTGTATATATATATAATGTGTGTGTATGCATGCATGTATGTATCTATGTATTCATATAGGTATATGTATTCATATATATTTATATATATGTATGTATATATATAAATATACATACATATATATACATGTTTGTGTATACATACATACATACATGCATATATATAAATGCCAATCTCTTGTATGATATGCATATGTTTTCCACGAATCTATAAATATCTGGGGTTTCACATTGATGCTGTTCACATTGGGTTTTTCATTTAAACTTTTTAAGCCATGGAATGCAAATATGTTGTATGCGATGTCAACGTTTGTCAAAATAAATTGTAACTCAATATTTGGGGTTTCAAATTACACTATTTATAAATGTCAAGACATTTCAGTTCAATTTCAGGGTTTTTTTTTGTTCTATATGCCAGGGAATATATATCAATTCTATGCATTGCAAGTATTGGAGACAAGGGCACTGTTTATGGATGTCAATTCAGTTCCTTAGATTGTGATTGTTACACCCTATCATGTTGATATATATGTATAACTCATGTATAGATCTGTCTAATTTGATTGTTCAGTTGCATTCTTCAATTCGATGGTTCAATTGCATTGCTCAATTTGATTGTTCAATTGTATTGTTCAATTGGATTGTTCAATTTGATCGATCAAATGGATTTGTAGCACCCCTCTGATTTGCTTGTATTTTCAGATAGTGCTTTTACTTTGATAGACCATGCTACTATGTTGTTGTTATTTGATCGTTGACATTGGAGCGATGATGGTTTTTATATTGTGATGTGATGGTACACTTTATGGATGATTATTGATTATGACATGCTTTCTAGTTAATATAGATTTTTATTTGAGTTGATATTGATATATGCTCATCTGTGGTTAATTAATGTTTTAAGTTTTGTCAGTTTTGATGTGACATTGTATTGGTGAAGGGAATGGGATTACATCACTCGCTTGCGAGCACCCTATGATTCTGTGATTTTCTCTTCACGGTGTGATTGTTTATGATCTATATACATGTACGATATATGTTTTGATTGCATGATTGCAAGTACAAGACATTGACTCCACTAGATTCACAGGTTTGAGCGTGTCCATTGCCCAATGGTATAGTTGATTGGGAGATAGTAACATGGTTTCCTTGTCAAGCCACAACCCTAGTCACAGTGTATCATCAGTCCTTGTTTCGGTATGCTTTGTTGTTATGTTGTCGTGATGTTTTCCTTGTTGTTTATTTATTTTGCAAGATATGTTCTATGAGAAATTAATGTTTATAATGATTTTTAGTGATTATTTAATTAATTTTGATTAATGTTGTTAGAAGCTTTATATTTTATTTAATTAATTAAATTTAATTTATTTTGTAAAGTGATTTAATCTTTGTGATTAAATTTATTTTATAAAGTGATTAAATTAATTAGATTAAATATAATTTGAAATTAATATGTGAATTATGAATTATTAAATGCATAAATATCTTGTAATTATCTTAGAGGAAATATCTGTGATTTGGTTGAAAAGATATTTTATTTGTGACAAGTGTTAGAAAAATTAAATACTGTTGTTGAGAATTAATTTTCGAAGAAAATATTTGCATTAACTGAAAGAGGAAAGAGACTACTTCACAGCAAGGAGAAAAAGATATTTTGGGGAGGTTGTTGAAAAATTGGTTGTAAAAAAATTGGGGAAGAAGTTCTCGAGAAATTTTGGCTCTGGTTTTGTTTTCATCTTTCTAGAAAAGTGGATAATTTGGAAGAAGCTTTGATAAATTGGAATCTGAAGGCGAAAATCTACTTCAAACATCATTTCCTCAAGCATCCGGAATCGGGTTATTTAAATTGTTTTTATTTATATGCAAATTGGAAAGATTTCCTATACAAGAAGAATATGTTATTTGTGTAGAAGCTTTAATATATTTTGTAAATTTGAAAGATTGACGTATTTGGAAAATTGCCGTGAAAACTTAGAGCTTCTGTGGAAATTGTTTTTAGCTTTGACTTGTTTGGAATTAGAAAATTTCCATAAAAGCTTTAGAGCCTTTGTAGGAAATTGTTTTTAAACAAGAGAAATCCCAGAGGGAAAACAATAGAAGATTTGGAAAATCTCCATAGGAATGGATTTAAAATCTTCCTGTCAAAATTTGTGGAAAATCTTGTTTGCATGGGAAAAGTTCTACCTGTAGAAGATTATTGTTTTGTTTTGTTTTCCGAATTAGTTTTATTTGGTTGAGAAATTAAAAACCTCTAGAAGATTTTGTAAATACTTCCTGTAGAAATTTTTTTGTGCAAATAAATTGCTCGACTGGTGCATTCATGTTGATGAATCTATATATATATATATGTTATTAAATCCTTGTAGAAATCATTTTGAAAAAGAAAATTATATTAAAAAAAAATGGATTTAAAAATCCGTACAACGAATCAAAGATAATCGCATGTTTTATTTTATGGAAAGTATGTTGAAGTTTTGTGGGAGGGCAAGCCATGACTAGCCTCCCCATAGGGGGTGCGACTGCTGTGAGGCAGCACTCTCCATAGATTTATGGAGGAAGCGCTGCCCCATAGGCAACACATCCTCCTTAAGAGAGGATAGCTGGTTGCGTATACAGCCGACACTACCATCAGTCAATAAAACTTTCGTTTGCTCAAAAATTCAATTTTGATTTTGTTTGTAATATGGATTTTAATTTATAAATTTAAATATATATATATATATATATATATATATATATATATATATATATATATATATATATATATATATATATATATATATATATATATATATAATTTATGTTTTGGAAATTGCAATTGGTTTTAAATATTTAAATAATATATATATATTTAAAATGCATTTCTATAATAGGTGCATGAAAAAGCACAAATTTGATGATTTAAATGAAATGATTTAAAAGGGAAATTGATTTTTATTTATAGGTAGTTGGAAAATTGAAATAAACAAATGGATTTAATTTTATTATTGTCTATAAATGAAATTGTAATAAGCTGGTGTATTTGGGCAATGTGTTATTGTATTTTCTTGAAATAGAAATTGGATTTAGGAAATCCGAATGGTAGTTTTATTTCTTTCCTGAATTTCCTATTAAATTATGATTTCTTCTGTTCTCGTAAGTTGGGGAAATCAGTTAGTCATGTATGTAAGTCTTCTAGATGATGTTGTTTTATGAGGGGGTTGTGATTTATGGTTGAACCCTTTGATTTCCCTTGGGTAGTGCACTTGGTTGTGATTCAGTTTAAACACCCGGTTACTACGAACATGATGTGTTGCCTCTTATATTTTGGATTGGGATTTAATATCCATTTTGTGCACTGTGTTTACCCTTAGTGGTGGATTAGTTCCTTGTGTTGTCAGTAGGGGAGTGGCTCTCAATAGGGGCCGATGCACAAAGTGGTGCTAGGGTAACTCATGTGAGAGTTAGTT
This sequence comes from Sequoia sempervirens, assembly GCA_007258455.2. NCBI lineage: Eukaryota > Viridiplantae > Streptophyta > Pinopsida > Cupressales > Cupressaceae > Sequoia > Sequoia sempervirens. Next base: position 298,447,458 of record VDFB02075321.1, on the reverse strand, counting down.
AATTCAGTGGAAATTAAATACATGTATTAAGGAAAGGGTAGCTTAAAACATATAACTTGTTAATTGTGCCTCACTGATGGGCTCAAGGGCTTGTTTAGACTTGGGATGATACGGGAAGGCCTGGAATGGTAAGATCATTATCTTGTCCCTTTGAAAGATAATTTATTCCGCATCGGTTTTCATGTGGGGCCAGGGTTGAGAGGCTACCAGGGTAACCCAAGATGGGGGTCAGGGCCTAGGAAGATCTA
>VDFB02075321.1:297738250-297847110 GCA_007258455.2 Sequoia sempervirens | reverse complement strand
GGGTAGATGTGACAAGAAGAGAAGTTGATTTCAAGGTTGGAGATTTGGTTTTTGATTTGTATCCTTTCAAAGGGGATGTTGTTTCAGATTGTGGAGCAGGTTCACAATCATTCTCATATGATATATGTTGGTTGGTTGTACTATTGCAGACCTTAATTCAAGAGGAGCTTGAATTTTTTCTCTCTGGGGAGCATGATACAGGGGCATCTTGATGCAACTTTTTGAGGCAAATGTTGTCACAATTGATAAAATTTGTAATTTTGGTTTGTTTGGGGTAAATAAGGTCATTTAAGACCATTTTGAGTCATTTGGAGTTATTATATGATGTTCTATGGTTTTTTGGAGCCATGTGCTAAAAAGCTGCTAAGCTTGCAAAATCTTATCAAAAATATTGTCAGAAAGTTGCAAATGATGTCATTAGAGTTAAAAAAAGGGTTGGTGGTCATTTCTTTAGTTGAAAATGATTTATACATGTTAAATATTCCTTATAACATTGATTACAAAGGTTGAGGAAGGTTGGAATGCAAGAAACTCCATTTTTCCACATTCTAATTGCCATTTTCTATGTAAATCAATCTGAAAAACATGTTGTATGGAATGGTACGATCTAGTACAACATTTTTGGTGAAGGATTAATTTGAAAAAGTGTCTTATCTTTCCAATAATTTTTGTTTGATCTAATTTCATTGTATTTTGTGAAAGATATTGCCATTTTTGTGTGGACAGGTATAAACCTTGCCTAGGGCGTCTAGAGACTAAACAAAAATCAATGGACAAATTTTCCACCAATAAAAATTCATGGAAATCTCTTTCCTAGCACTTCCCTCACTTTGGTAAGAGGACAGGCTATAATATTCAAATTTGGGCATAGTTCTTGATGACAATTTGTTGCCTTTATGTGTAAACAGTCCAAAAGACTCTAGGTTCATTGTCATTTTGAATGATCCTTGCACTATGTGTTGATGGAGGGGTAAAGAAAAATTATGGAATATTTTTTAGGGTCTACATAGGTCTGGGAATGCACATGATGAGTATTCTTTTTTTTTGAATTCATTGCCTTAATACAGCCAATGGCAACAAATGCTAAATTGCACAAATCATGGTTTGGATCACTTGGTTGGGTCATGAACAATTGGAAACCCATAAAGGATGTTGAAATAGGTTTGAATATACCAAATTTCCATTATTTCATGTTTTCCTCAAAGGTTGAGTACAATTAGGGTGTTGTTCCATGTTTTAGGCTCTAGGAGCACATTGTCAAGAATGTACAAGGGTATACATTTGTATCCTTTGTGTTGAAATATTGTGTGGAAATTTGTGAAACGAGGATTGTCAATATGGATGAATTGCACTTAATCTGTGATTAATTCATGCATAATTTACCCAAATAAACTTGCATCTACCAAACAAGATCATTCAAATTGGAAGATTAAACTAAGCATTTAATTGAAAATGAAAGTTACAAACTACACAAAAATAGTTAAATTCCTACTCTAACCCATTTGAATCTTATCTTGTTTTGGAATTGGTGTCGTGTTGATGTGAAACAACAACCCTTTCCCAATCTCATGATAATGAGCTTATTTCAATGGATTCTATGGAAGAGAATTGATGAAACCATTGTGATTGATGTAAGAAAACCTAGATTATTCTAATTTAAACATGATGCAAGCTAATTTAACATGATTTTATGCTACAAATGATCTAATTATTCTATTTCTCAACTAATCTAAGCTAATTCTAAGCTAAAAGATGAAGTCCCTAATTCATATACAAACTAAGATGGATGTATGGAAGCATTAATGAATGCTCTAAGCTATTATGCAACTAAAATTTACTAAAACAAGCTAAAAGTGAAAGAAATATGAGTGTGAGTGCATATGAATTCAACAACATGAGTTTGCTCTAAAAAAGATGGATGATATTCAACAACATAAGTTTGCTCTAAAAAATATGGATGAGATTCCACAACGAGTTTTCTCTAAAAAAGATGGATGAGATAATTCCATAGCATGAGTTTTCTCTAAAAAAGATGGATGAGATTCCACAACATGAGTTTTCTCTAAAAAAGATGGATGGTATTCAATAGTGTAAGTTTTCTCTAAAAAAGATGGATCCATTTGTCTCCAAATACTGACCTATTTATAGGAGAGCAAATGAGAAATGAAGGCTTAAGATTGAAACTTGATTAATCAATGGTCAAAGATGAAGGAGATGAGAGGCACGGATTGGAATTCTCATCAACGAATGAGAATGCATGATGGGATTTTAATCAAGGGTTCACACTTGCCTCAAAAAAACACACTTTTGACCTACTTGTGTCGCCAATAAATTTATAATTGATACTTTTATGCTCACTTGAGTCTTTCTAATGGACTTTGGCTTGATTTTGTTTGGGTTTAATGTTGTAATGTAATCAAAACATTCGCATTAGGTCCTAAATATTCAAATTATGGCATCTTGTGAAGTGTTGTAAGAAATTTCTACACTTTTCTAGACTCTATTCATTACATTTCACCTAAAAATCACCTTTTCATCACTTATTAAGTCCTATTTTGAAGTTTTGTAAAGCCTTGTAACAAGATTTGACACTTTTCTAGGCTTAATTTCACTATTTACATCTTTCTTATGCTTTATTTGACCCATTAATACACTTTTCAACCTTTTTTAAGTGTGTTTTTAAGAATAATCCTATTGGACAACTTTTAATGCCCCAATATTCCTGACACCCACTTAATTTTCTTAAGTGAGACTAAGTCGCCAATAGGGCTAACTTAGTCCTTTTTAGCAAAAAACTCAAAATAATTTTAAAATTCCAGTGGGAATTTGTCCTCTAACCCTTGAGGTCGGTCTATGATGTGTTACTTTTAGAAAATTTTAATAAAATCAGGTATAAATAAGTGTTTTTCTCATCATTTTACATCTCCTACAATCTCCTCATACACTCTCCTATCTCCAAAACATTCAAGTACTCATCAAGTTAGTCATAACCAAGCAAGCATTATCAAGTCAATCGATTGGAGCACTTCATTGTATATCTTCAGATTTTGAGCATCAAAGGTGTGGTAAGTTTATGACATTTGCATGTTATCCATTTATCATACTCTTTTCATTTCATTTCGTTGTTTAGGGTTTGATTACCAAAGTGGGGTTTGACCAAGGCAAACCCCTACTCTATAACCCTCAACCATTTTTCCCCTTTTGCATGTGTGTTTGCAGACTTTTATATGCAGATTTATCAAGCAATTAGGTGTTGAAAGGTGGTCAACAAGTCTACAAAGTCAATCAAGTCAACACAATCCCATTTCAAGCTTGGAGATACTTTCTACCCCGTTTTCTATAGAATAAAGTACAGACACCTGTCAGAAAAGAAAGTGTAGACCTAAGACTTCAAGATTATGTCCCAAATTTCTCAAGATTTGTTGGAGTCTGACTAAGCCACCAGTAGTGGCGAATTAGTACTGCTTCCGGGCCTAAAAATTAATTTTGACATTTTGGATACCCATTTAGCGAATTCCTATTCCGGAAAAGTTTCCCAAAACTAGGACTAAGTCGCCCCACCTAGCATAAGTATCCCAATCAGCATTTTCAATCAATTTTTTAGGATTCTAGAATCTCCCAACATCTAGCTTCAGATTTTGGGTGCACCTCTATCATTATGTTTTGTTATTTCTTCATTTAGTTACATTTTTAGGCATTTTTGCATATCACATTTTGTTTTCTAGCACTTTACATTTTCTAAGTTTTGCATCATTAAATTACTTCAAATTCATATCAAAGCATTATGAAATCTTAATTAGGCGTAATACTTATCATTTCCATAGACTTTGAGTGCAAACCCTTGCATTTTGAACCCCATCCAATTCCCTTTCTCCTTTTAGGTGAAAAACCCTAGGAGGAGCAAAGCATTGTGAGGGCAATCCAAAATCACCATCAAAGGTGACTTGTTCAAAAGGTTAAAGGTTAAAACATGCATAAGAAGCCAAGTGAAAATATCCCTTTTTCAAATGATGGAGGAATAAGAATATTCTTTTGGAATATTCTCATGGGTGAGGATAAAAGGCATTTTGCAAAAAGGGGATAAGGAATATTCCCTTTCCTTAGAGGAAAGTTAGTTTAATTGTTAATTAAACAAGGTTTAATCACACAATTAGGGGATTAGAAGAATAAAAGGGATTTTCATTAAATTAAATGATTTAATGAAAGGGGGAAAGGTGAAAATGATATTTAATTAAATAACTTAGGGTTATTTAATTAAATGAGATGACTTAGGGAATTAAATTAAATATTTTGATTTATTTAATTTAATGAGATGAAATGTTAGCGTGAAGGGGGGGAATTAACCTGATTAAATTAATTAGGCTGATAGATGAAAAAGATGCAATTAATTAATTAGCTAGGCTAATTCAATTAATTAAGTTAAAAGAAGGTGAATTTTGAGAGGAAATGATGTTAGTAAACCTATTTCGAGTGTATGATAACATTTAGGACATTTTTCAGTGTCAACAGAAAGTGTTTAGGTGTTTGTTTTGAGTCCTTCCCCTCTGCATCAATAGCACAGCAAATTGACCCCAAAACAGAATTAGCAAACACAAAAATCCTCAAACTTGCTACCTCACATAACTAGGAAAGAAAATAAATTTGTACTCTTTAATTTATTAAAAGATTCATCATAATTAAACTATCCCTCAATACCATTCTAAAATCATTTTTTAACCTTCTTTGAGTGCTCCAAATTGAGGCTTCTAACATTCCCTTAGGTGGGAACTCCAATTCATTCCATTACATTAATGTGTTTCTCTTCATGCATACCAAAAATAAATAAATAAGTAACCATATATTACTTGAGTGAAGTGGTTGTCACAGTTGCCTCCACCCCCCAATTCTCAACTTTCCTTCTATTCCCCTAGAAATTAAGAGAAACAACAATAAATCAAACCATATTCCCCATACAACCTTCCTTTAATTCACATGAAAACCAAGAGCAAAAGCAACATTTCAAAGATTATTTCTCTTTCAATGAAGCACCCAAACATGTATTGAAAAATAAAAATAAGTATTGTACTTACATATCCTCTATTCCATCTTTTTCATAATCCTATTCACCCATTTCTTTTTTCCTTTTATACTATTTATAAAAATCTATCTTATAGTATTTCCTATGTTGTAGTTATCTCTATACTTTACTTCACATTACTTATTTTTTTCTTCCAATATTTATTTATCTATAATTTACTTGTATAGTTTAAGTAGTAATATTAATGATCTACCTCTTTATAATCTAAAAAATTTTAATTGGGTGATCCCACAATACTGGTTTACAATTTTTGGCCAAACTGGACATTGAAGTAATTTTTTTAAACTAAATCTTCACTTTCAGGCACCATAGCGACTAAACCATGAGGAATTTGAAGATGATGCAAACTAGTGATTTGTGCATTTTTTCTGTAGATTCTAAAAAAAATTCAAATATTTTGGAATCAAATTGCACTTCTTTTTCCATCTCCTTCGAAAACTAGTTTTTAACAGTAAACACCATTTTTAAAGAGTGATGTTACTAGCTAACACAATTTTTTTCTATGAAGGATAAAATTCTATTTTTTTTTGAATTTAGATTTGTAACTACAATTTCTAGTGCATAGAATTGGTTTCATAGCATTTCATTGAATTTTTTTTTCTTAATTATGTTTCGAAGTCAAACCAATTACAATTTAGACATGATTTACTCGCTAAAACATAACTTTTTTTGTATGTATCAAAATTCAATTTTTTTTTGTTGGATCAGGGACATCAATATCTAGTGCACTAATATTTTTCATTTTTTTGATAATCTAGTAAATTTCCACATGTGCAAAATAGAGAGCTTGATTTTTGATGAAAAACCTACATTCACAAAAAATAAAAAATAAATATAATAATCAAATTAAATATATTGAAAATTATACTTTTTGGGAAACTTATAATAAGGACTACATACTTACAGAAAATAAATTTTAAATGAATTCATTTGATCCCCCAAAAGGTAAATCAAAAGTGGTTTTTTATCAGCATTTTGATAGGTGTAAAGGAGACTCTATTATAGGTATGGTTTAAAACTAGCAGGGTTATATCCAAGGGGGTTTGATCTAAGGTGGTTTGATTAAACCATCTTCAATTGTAATTATTTAAATGGAACTTTTCAAGGTTTAAATCATTACATTTTCTAAAAATATGTGATTTCAACAAAAAGCAACATGTCCCAAAAAGTGTAAACCACTATTGTCAGATCACCCAATTATCACTATCAATAAACATCAAATTCTTTAAAATGAGATAATAAACATAGAAAGTCAATCACTTGATTGATGAACACAATAATTGAGCTGCAACGATCAAACCTTCATATTAATGTTTCATCCCTAAGAGTAATCAATTATAATTGATTGATCAAAACTAATTTAGAGCTCAATATAGAGTTTTACTTATTTTAGGATGGGTTAAGGACACTCAAAATTCACCTTTTTTGTGCATGTCACTATTCCAACATGACAGTATCCTCCTACATAATACCCTTCCTCTTTTAAAATAAAATTTACTATGAAAAAACCTAAACAAGATAAGTACTAAATTTTTATATAAAATGAGAAAAAACATTTAATTGATCAATTCTTGTACTTAAATATCAAATCTAAAAAAAATCAATGTAATAAAAAGTTATTAACATATAAATAACAATCATACTCACAAGGATATTATATTATACTTCTAACATAAATTAATAAGAAAAAATAATAATACATTAATGTTCATCATAGAATTAGAAGTTAACTTAAATTTAATGCATAAGTTTATTGAGGTCTATTAAATGGAGGGAGGAAGATAGACTATGTAAGGATATTGAAGAGTTTGATTAAACACTAAATTTATAAACCAAAGGGTTTACCAATCATTAACTTGAAAGAGAATCAACCAAATGTGTAGGAGAAGAAACACTATCTAAACATGAATCTATCAATAAAGTAACTCTACAACAAAAGTAAAAAAATTTCTATCTAATTGTCCAAACATTCCTTATTTTCAAAACCCTTCTTCCCATTATGATGATAATGATGAGAATTTGGCATAAACTCAATACACAAACAAGGGGATGAAACAAAAGGGAGGGTGTTGATATAAATCTCAAAAAAACAAATAGTCTTAGATCTAAAAAATAAAACATTTTTTTTTTTGTTAACAATAGGGTATTCCTGCGACCTAGCCCAATATCACAAGATAAATCAAAAAATAACCATAAGGCTAATTCCTAAGGGGGTGTAGGATTTGATGGATTCATTAGAATGAAGAGAAAAATAAATGATTGTTTCAAGTTAATATAAGGTAAATAAATAATAAACTAAAATTATCAATTAACCTCAATCTTAATGAGTTGGGAATGATTAAACTAAAAAAACTTCCAAAATTTAAACAAAATAAAACAATAGTACTTAGCTCTAAGTCTGATGAAGATCCCTTATGACAAACATCACCAAAAAAATTACTTATGTATTAGAACCCTAAAAGATAATAGATGAACACTTGTATGCCATTTAACTTCATGTCTAATGTTCTAATTTAGTTGTGTGCCCATAGAATTGATCTCCCCTCCCCTTCAAATTTGAAACCTACACACAAATATAATATATAAACAAATTGTTGTCCAAAACTTATTCACCTTGATGTCTAGAACTACATCTAAAAAACATGGTGTCTAGAATTAAGACTATTCCTTGTAAATGGATAAATTAACCTAAGATAATGAATAGATAAATTGATAGTCAAGACTACTCCTTGTAAATGCATATATGTAGTTGAAATCAAATAAAATTTAGATTATTTACCAATTTTCACATTGAAACATGTCACCTACATACTAATCATTACATTAAAATTAATATAATCACAATAAATAAATAAAATACAAAATGTTAAAAAAGAATATATGCAAAATATACATTTTTCACCATTACAATTATTTAATATTTTAATATTTAATACTAAAAACTTTAATAAATATTTAAATTTAATTTATTTTTTTAAATAAAATTAATTTTATAAATAAATTTGTATTCTAGTAATATTTCATTGATTAATAATATGTATAAAATAAAAGACCTATTTAACACACATCAAGAGAACATGAATCCTAACCACATACACATATACAAAGTACTAAAGGTCTTCACCAATACTTATAACTTTTTAAAATTAAAAAAAAAACAGATTCTAAATCGTCTTAAAATGACTTTCAAATATTTGTTAGTTAAAACTTTTGAGTCTCTAACGTCTCTTCCTATTAACATTTTTTTTTTAAATATATAATATATCTCTACTAGGTATTTTACAATTACAAAGATTTGTTTTTTCCCGCTTTAATGTCCCAACGTTTAAAAATTAAATAAAAATATAGACGCCCGTTCCAATTTCTCCTGTAAGCAACCGGAGGAGTATAAAGCACCGACCGTTCTCCTTTAACTTGGAGTTACACATTTCGTCGCTTTCTTTGCACCAGGCCTCTAAGCTTTTGAAAATGGCGGAAACAAAAGAACAGCCATCATCATCATCTCCATGTGCAGCATGTAAGCTGCTAAGAAGAAGATGTACAGAAAGCTGCGTGCTGGCTAATTTCTTTCCTCCAAATGACCCACAGCGATATATAGAAGCTCGCAGAGTATTTGGAGCAAGTAATATCATCAAAATGCTGGAAGGAATTCCAATGGAGATGAGAGAAGATGCAGTTAATAGCATGGTGTATGAAGCAAATGCCAGGCATAAAGATCCAGTCTATGGGCGTCCTGGAATTGTAGGCAGAAAAGGCCATCTTACAGGCACAACTGAATGGAGCTGCTGCATTCATTGCCAATCAAAACAAGAAGAAGGGCCTTTTGAAGCCACAGTCTGAGACCACAGATCCATTATGAATATATCACATTCCACTCAAGTGCTGATGATCTTTATACTTAATCTCAGTAGTATAATCTGTATCCATCTTTTGTTCTTCTAGATTAGAATACACTTGAAAAGAAGATTGTAGTGGGTATAATGGGTATAATTGTTTGCTCTTCTCTTCTGTTATATGGTTGGTTTTTTTGTTTTTTACAGATGTTTTATTATATACTCAGCTATAGGGTGGAATGCCCAATCTACCTGCATGATAACATATGTATCTTTAATTAATTGTATTCAGTCACATTGTAACAGAATATTATGGCCTTGAACATACTCAACAAAAATGTCAATTTTCTTTTTTTTTTTTTTTGGGTATGCAAAATTAATGAGGGTTTTAATCAACAAAAATGTCTGGGCTATGCAAAATTAATGAGAGTTTTAAACCAGTAAAAATTATATCATCTACTTCATTAATGGGATAATTGTTTTAATGGATTAATTTAAAGGTAAGATGTTTTGAGAAGGGTTTTTTCAAACCATTTAAAGACATTTATTTGGAATGGAAAAAAATTATATTTAAAAAAAAAAAATTAATAAATTATAGTTAAAAGAATTTTTTGTTTCTTGGTAAAATTTAATGGTTTCAAAGGAGTTCATTATAGATCAAGTTTCATTGATTATAAGATTGTGACATCAAAAAAGAATGGAAATACAATTTTATTTTTTAGATATAATTGTCCTTTATTTTTTGACAAGCTATTTTGTGATAGTCTATAAATATTTTTTGTCTATTAAACATTCATACCAACTTTTTATATTATGTTGAAAATTTAGATAAATACAAATAATCATCCACTTTCAGGCGAAGAGAAGTGGAAACTTGGAGTGTTCCTACAAAGGCCAAAGACTAAGCAATACAATCATTAGGATGAGTTTTCATACTTTTGTTTCTAAACTTTGTAACTTGAGTGAAGGCCTTATGCAAAAGCATGCCTTTGTTAGCCTTATTGTCACCAAGAAAGTTCAAACATCTAGATATGTTGTGTCAATAATGTCGATAAAAAAAATTAAAATATTGTTAGTTTGAATCATTAGAATCTTGAGTTAGATTCATTTAGCCACTTGGTTACTAGAGAAGAATTGTTTGGTTGACTTAAAATCCTCATAGATCAAGTTCTTGATATTTTCTTTAGCTGTAAAGAATATGTCCCAAGGGATTCACCTCTAAAGGAATGCCTCATCATATGAATATATTGATAAACATATTTGTCACTTTGATTTTTTTTAAAAACATCAACTCACCTAAAAAAATTGTGACAAAAATGCCTATAACAATTGGAAAGATTTCCATTACATTAGGGATCTTCTAAGCCTATGTTTGAGAGAGGAAGCTTCCTTGTATGATAAAGTTTTAGGGTTTGTTATGTTTTTTAAACCCTAATATCAAAAAGGAAAGGAAGAACTCAAATAAAACTAAACTTAAAAAACCTTAGTAGTAGACATACATGAAAATTAACTTAGCTTTGAAAAAATTATTAGAACCAATAAGTATTCATTAGATAATCATAATTTGCATTCATAAATCTATGTGATGAATTTCATAACAAAAATGAAAGAAAGACATATAAATCTCAACATATGATGAAATAGGTTATATCAATAACAATCCAAGCAAGATACCAATATATGACTACATTTCTTTACACAAATTGCATTGTTTATTAATATTATAGTGAGGTAATGAATATTTTCCAAAAAGATAAAGAGATACAAAGATTACTACTAATATAAATATAAAAAAATAGTAACAAAAACATAGAAAAATGCCCAAAACATACAATTTAAATGTTTTCTTTATTAACTTTGTGAAGTCACATAATTGCAAAAAATTTATGCCAAAACATGTGAGAGCTAGTAGCCCCTTCTTTGCATCAAAGTCTTGTATGCATAGACTTTTCCTTTCATAGTTATTTTGTAACTCTTTTCAATTTATGATTTTAATAGTAAATTAAAAAATCATTAAACATATAAAATAAAGTAATTTGGTAAAGTTCTATTAAAATTACTTTATATTATTTCATGAAATAACAATAAAACTCCTTTCAATTTATAATTTTAATAGTATTTAATTAAAAAGTCATTAGACATATAAAATAAAATAATATTGTAAAATTCTATTAAAATTATTTATATTATTTTATTAAATAACAATAAATTAATGTGAAAATAAGAGTCTTGAATTGGAGCATGCCTTCTACAACAAGATAAGGTGGCTATAGTTTTCAAATCACAAGTCCTAACATCTTTTATTCAAATATTTTAATTTTGACCTCCAATCTATTTTTGTTACACATCTTTGAAAAGACTCAAGAAATCTCTCAAAATCCATTTCATGAACATTTCATTCACCACATTTTGGGTCATTACAGTAGCATATGACTCTGTAGCATATGACTCTGCCTTAATGCATCCTTGACTCCAAGGCTAATAAAAGATTAAGAAAGCTCTCAAAATCCATTTGATGAGCATTTCCTTCACCATTTTTTGGGTCATTGTTGTAGCATATCACTTAATGCCTTAATGCATCCTTGACTCGCCATATAAATAATTTGTTCATTTTAACCATATGAAGTGGCATTGGACACCACCCATACTACCTCTTTCCTAGTGTCAAATCCAACTGTATGAAACAATTACATTAGAGAAGGAATAATATTTGTTGCAATGATAGTTTGTCTGGTGTTTGTTGCCTGCTGTGATATTCAAAATTGTCCAGCACACTAACTTTTTGATTTTTCTTGTATAGAAACACTAGTTTGTTAATCATGAGCTATGTTTGCTCATAATCTCCAGTAACAATATTGCCCACCAAACCAGAAAAGGTAATCTATTATCGCTTATAGTCCCTTTCATCCTCCCAAATCATCAAATCCATGTAAGTTATTTTATTTGTTTGTCTCTGTAATGAAGATGATGCAGAAACGTACTTTTAATCTCATGTTTCTCTTACTCTATTTTATGCTATCACTCTTTTACACAACTTTGGGATTCATTTTCAGCATGCCCTTGCATATGACCTACCTATTGCATTTGCTCTGATAATTTCTGAAACCTGTTCAACAAATCCATTTTTTTATCGTTCACCCGCAACCTAAGCTCCCCCTCGTTTTTTTATCGTTGTGTCACCATTTTAATTGTACATCACAACCCCATCGATATTTTATGAGGTGATCACAACCTCATCCGACTCTGATGAGGTTATCAAAGCCTCTTAAACAGCCGACATAAACTAAAACGATTCCTAGCTTTTAAGACAAAGCTTATCGGTTCATGAAATGAGATTTCATTATCGTAACAACTTTGAAAACTCTGAACTACCTATTTGAGGCATTTTGTTAAACGTTCGCATGTTTTGTCTATGCTTCCACATTTTACATGCATTTCTATACTAGAGAGTTTGTGACTATAATATCTTACAAATCCTTGCTTTCATTACGTCTTGTTGGAAATCAATACGTTGTTCCAAAGCTCCTATTTTTGGGAAGCTGAAAGGATGCTGACAAATATTGTGGAAATGGGCTCTGCACCCATCATTTGCACTTGCTCGAAAGCTTCGAGAACTTATTCAACAAAATCCTTTTGTGTATATCTTGCAGTCATGCACCCTGCCTATGCCTTGTATTCAGCATACATGTCGACCAGTTCAACTACAACTACAGCATTTGACAAATTTTCTTAATGCTCCACGCTTTTAGCAAGGAGGCATTTCTTCGTTTGTCGGTGGGTTTTGAAACTTCTAAAAATCCCCCAACAAACACTATTTCCGAGATTTGAATAGGTTTTGCACCTATTGAAAAGTATAGAGTATTTCATTTAAGTTGGAGTAGTATTAGGATGGGTGATCTCTTGGGAAGGTCTAATGCTTCACTACTATAAGCATCATCTAAATGCAATGAGTTGTAAGTGGGCCATTCATTAGTAGGAGAGATGGGTTTTTGTGAACTCTGTACTCATGGAACATGGATCAATGAGTTTGACTCGAAAAACTACATGGTTCAATCCTGATAGCAATATCATAATTTGACACGCCATGGAAAATACCTCCTACTTATCGATATAGAGAATGTCAAAAATTCTAATAAGGTTTCAAAGCTTTATGAAAGTTTTGACAAAGGCTATTTCAATGTTTTAGTAGTTATAAGAACCATAAAAAGTGTTGATGACCATTTAAAACCTTAAAACCTCTTTAACAATCTATGTACAATTTGTATAGCTTTTTGTTCATAATTGATAAGTTTAAAATCTCAAAATGATCATGAATTCAATTTTGTGGAAAAATATAATAGGAGTTAAATTTAAAGTTATTTCAAATTAAACATTACTAATAATGCATTTTTTTGCAAAAACCTCAAGATAATGATGATTTCAGGTAATCAAAGTTAACCATCAAGTAGATGTACCTTCATCAATTTAGAATATTTTTTCTAATTGAACGATTTATCAAATTATGTCATGAAATTGAATTAAAATGACTTTAAACCATGAGTTGCGAACTATTAGTAAATTAAAGTTTACATTTAATAAATTACATATTAGTTAGTTTTTAATAATAAATAAATTAATAATTAGTTTTTGGGAAGTTATTCCTGTAAGGGAATTTGGAGTGGTTATTCATGGGAAAACAATGGCTTAAAAAAAAAAAGGCAATGTATTGGATGTAATTTTTTGAATGAAGATAATGAAATTGCTCATTTTTTTGTTATTTGCAATGTAAGTTCTTAATATTGTTACTTTGTTTTTACTACTTTGCTGCTCTACATTGGTATCAGAGCATTAATGATTTATGTGTGTTTGTGATTAAAGAACATGTGGAGACTTGTTGTGCAGAAGGTGTTTGAAGAGGTTTTTTAGCACATAAGTCATTTGAGCCGCTACTTCTCTTGCCTTTACAACACCTTCTCTAGATTGGGCATTGTGATGCAAAGAGCTATTTGGAGGGATGAATAAACATTGTTGCACAAAGGGCATATGAGTGAACAAGGTAGAAATCAAAATCTATTTTTTGGATTGTGGTAAGTATTTTTCAATGTGTGAACTAGCAACCTATAAGGAGGTGATACGGTGATACAATATGATTAAAAAAAAAAAACTAAAACATTGCAGTTCATTCTAAATATTTATGATCCCTTTGCTGTTCTATAAAAATTGAGTGATAAGTGATTAGATTGATGTTATCTAAAATGGAGAAACCATATTTTATTTCAAAGTTTGAGGATCATGAATTTCATACATGACAAGTCAAAGTGCAACTGGTTTTAATAGAAAAATATCTCTAGGAGATTGTTAATGGAACTATTAAAAAAAATCACAAGATGTAGATGAACTATTAAAATAGACAGTGAAAGATCATAAAGCTACAATAGTGATTGGTCTTGGATTATTTGATGCATATTTACATCATATTGATTTGACAAAAACCTCGAACCAGATATAGGAAAGTCTTAATTCTTTATTTAGTTCACAAGCTTCAAGTGCTAAAATAGGAATGAAGAAAAAACTTTTTGGTTTGAAAATGAAAGAGGATGATAGTAATGTTCAACATATTACTACATTTCATTCTCTTCTTAATCAACTTGTTGGAATAAAATGTACAATTGACGATGATGATTCCAAAGCTATTTTATTAAATAGTATTCCCTCAAGTATTGAAAATATTGTGTTCACATTAAACAAATTGAATCCAAGCCTGAGCCTAGACAATGTGACATCTTATTTGATTGACGAAGAGAAAAGAGTCTCTAAAACTAACTCAACTTGTGTTGAACCTTTCTTTGTCAAAGGGAAAACTAATGCTTCAACAGGAAAGAATAATTTCAAAATACTTCTATTGTAACCAAAGAGGACACATTCTAGTGAATTGCATTCAAGATGCTAGATATCTTATTGATGGAAAGCTAAAAATAGAATAATGATTCAATCGCTATTGAAATAGAGGGTGAAAGATGTAATATCACATTATGTGATCAAGACAATGAAGATCTATGAATTAAATAGGGATCATATCGGAGGCTAGAGGAAATGGAGGTAGGAGGACATCTATCATCCTGAGCTAGCTTCTCGCTCAGGGATGATTCTTGCATGAGAAGCATTTGTTCTATATGCAGTCCTTTCAGGAACAAGATGGGGCATGCAATGTTTTGTTGGTCTGTGGATAAGTGAATCCAAAAACTTGGTGAGTTGTTTTTGGTCTATGGATAGTTGAATCCACCAACGATTTCTGTATAATTGAGTGTGTCTTGATCCACAATTTTGCATATGTGTATTTGTGCATAACTGAGTAAGTCTCAATCTACAAATGGAGGAGTGTTACTATGGATAATGGAGTGAGTCTCAATTCACAGTTGGTTGGTGATTTTACTATGAATATTGAAGTGTGTATTGATTCACAGGTAAACATTGGACAATTAGAACATTTATCTAGACATAACGAGTTTGGATTGATGTTCATGCAGAGCTAGATAATTAGAACATTTACCTAGACATGAGGAGTTTGGGTTGATTCTCAAGACATTTTCCTAGACAAAGGAGTTAGGATTGATGTTGATGCAAGGTTGGCTAATTAGACCATTTTCCTAGACCAAGAAGTTTAGGTTGATGTTGATTCAATATTTTGTTTTTTTTTGTTATGTAACCCTTAAGGGGGGGATGTTATGAATTTAAGGTTTGCACTTTTAAATTTTGTTTTACTTTCTATAATGTAAACATTAAGGGGGGTTGTTAGGAAATTAAATCTTACAAGTAATAAATTAGTTATTAGGTTGTTTTTTAGTAATAAATAAATTAATAATTAGTTTTTAGGAAGTTATTCCCTAAGGGAATTTGGAGTGGTTATTCATGAGAAAATGTTGGCTTTAGAAAAATCCAATGTATTAGATGTAATTTGTGGAATGAAGATAATGTTCAAATTGCTCATATTTTGGTTATTTCCAATGTAAGTTCTTAATATTTTTATTTTATTTTTACTAATCCGTTGCTCTACAACAAACAAGTATAAAAAATTTTGACGATGATTTATGCTTGCAACTCTACTATTTTGCCATGTTTAATTAAGTAGACAAGATGCAACAAATTGGTGTAGAGAAAATGTGACACTTAAGGATGGTCGGATCTACCTATTAATTTCTTGTGACTATGTACATGAGTCATTAACTACAATTTAATAGTGATTAAGCATTTTATGATGATTGGGGCATGACATATAGACTCAATACATGATGAAATTTATCAATTTTGAAGTCCTAATCATGATGACATCATGCTTACATCATATTTGTGCAAATTTATCTCATTATGGTTACCATTTGGCATCATAGTGATGTCATGCTAATGTCACCTTAGTGTACAAGGCCTTTATTCAATCCCATAATTAGCTAAATTCTCATCTTTTTTAAATTTGAGGTTTCAATGTTATCCTTACATTGGCACTCATTAAGATGACTTCCAAAATAATTGATCCCCAACAAAATTCCTTTGTTATATCTCTTGACATCAAACCTTCAAGAATTTTCCTACTTTAATACCCATTAGACTATATGCTTGATATTTGATCCCTAGTGTATTCACAAGGTCTATCATTTAAAACGGTGATATCAAGTATGTACCCATTTATGTACATGTTAAGGGGTACTCTTGACCTCTAATCCCTAACACCTTGCTAGGGCTCTTTCCTTTTGAGATTGTTGTTTTGGCCATTTTATCATTCGCATACCTAGTAAGTGATATCCCTAGTCTTTGAACCCTAACACCATTCAAAGGTCTATTCTCTTGGGTTTTGAGATTGATCCTATAGACACTAGGTGACCTTTTAATCCTAGTAGTTTATGCACTTTAGGGTGCACTTTTCTTGTAAGTGTTTACTTTTTCTATTCAACATCAAACTTTCAACGTCCCAAATAACTAATGCATGAGCTATGTTGTGACATCAAACTTTGATTCTCTAATAGCTTATTGTTAAATAAAAACATATGTAAGGCTTATCTATTTATTGATGTTCAATTTTTGTTGCTTTATTTTATGTATTTATTTATGAATTATCAAGGACTAACCAAGTGAGATAGTGTGTTTCTTGATCTTCTACTTATGGCCTAGATAGTGTGCCTAGCAATATACATCCAAATAGGATGAATAATAGATAAAGAGATGAAGTACAAATATAAAATCCTACCATCCCCCATCCAAGATGTTCTCTCTATTTGTGATATTGGAGACATTGACCTTTGGTATGTGGATGTCCAAGAACTATTACAAAGGTTCAATGCCAAAGGAGACAAGACTTTTTATGACCTAGTGCAAAGCCAAGTTTAGGTTGGTGTAAGCAATAGCTTTTTCATTTTCTCTTCAATCTCCATAATTTTTCCCAGCTTGTTCCTAGGCATATGATAAGAAGAATAGAAGGATAATCAGTCTTGTATATTAGACTATTCTAGATATCAAATTAGAGGTGATTGAGAGTTTTTGGGATCCCCACTTATGTCCAATATGATAGAATAAATATGAAGGAGGAAATAAATTATTATGAGGGGAAAACAACACAAGATACCAAATTCATCAATGATAACATACTAGATTACAAAGGAGTAAATTAGTAGTACAAATGGACAAGGTCATCCAAAAAGTGAATTCCCAAAGGATGCTAAATATTTCATTACCCCCACAATAAGTTCTTTGGCTTTCCCAATGCCAAGGTCTTCTACCCTTGGATTTGCTACTTTATCCTCCATATTTGTGATGGTAAAAGGATAGATTGGGCCATATTAATTAGTAACTCATTAGATGAAAAACTTTTAGATGTGTTCCAGGTAAGACAACTTCCATATGACATCTGACTTGGTTTACTTGTTGTATTTTTAGGACTTAAACTAAGTAGACACTAAGCAGCTATAAGAAACCAAAGTGTATGATCATTATCCCTAGTTGGAACTGAAGAAGAGGTAGAGGCACTATATCAGGGTCAATTATGCATAAATGTATATGCAATTATTAGTTTCATAGAGAATGACTATGCAAAGATTCTATGATTGGAAGAAACTAGAGAAGTGTCCAAATTGGGAAGCTAGTTTATCCAATTCAAAAAAAATCCATTACAAAGTGGGTGGCTTCCATAAGGCACTATATAGACTCTTTAGGTACCTTAGCAATAACATATCCCAAATAAACCAATTTCTCCTTAATAAAATTGCCCATTTTCAATTTAACCAATAACCTTTCTTCTTTGATCCTTTGTAAGACTTTTCTAATATGCAACAAATTCTCTTCTTTTCTACTACTAAAAATCATAATATCATCAAGATAAATAGTCACAAACCTCCCAAAAAAATTGTTTCAATACATCATTCATTAACCTTCTAAACATGTTGGGTTCATTTGTTAAACCAAAGGACATTACTAACCATTGATGCAGTCCATCTTTAGTCTTAAAAGAAAGGTATGTGCAGGATCATCATGGAAAAAACAGGCCCTTAAGTGGCAAAAAATTTAGAAAAATAAGAGTTAGGCAATTTGATGTAAAAATTTGAATAAGTTATCTATATTATTTAAAAATATGTAAGAATAGAATCTGTAGCAAATTGAATGTAATTTCTAAACTACTAGGTTTATTTTAAAAAAAAATCTATTTGGTGAAAATTTGAAATTTCAATGCAGTAGTACTTAAATTTTTGGGAAAAAATAAGAAGTAGGTGTGTGCCTGACCACCCTAACTAGAATAAAATGATAATATTTTTTTATAATATTTGAGATATAAGTAGAGGACTCATGTCCTGATGTGATGCATGTTTTTTTGTAATTTTTTCCAAGTAAATAATTAATTATGATTTTTTTCTTACAAATTTTAAAAAATATAAAACTTGTATGTCTAACCACCTTAACTTGGTCAAAACTTCATGAAATTCATTTTTTTTCAATCCTATAGTATGTGAAGCATAGAATGTGATGCATGTTTTGGATTCAAAAAATGTGATACTGTTTGAAAGCTATTTTTTTTCAATCAACCTATCAATCAGGACTTTAGTCATAATTCAAATAGAAAATGAATAATAATTATTTATTAAATTCAAAGTAAGCATAATTTATATTGGTGGAAGGCTGAGAATCTCCTTTAAAAACCCTTTTCGTTTCATCAATTTTGGGTTAAATTTTTATTTTCAACCACATACCCTATACATACCCATCATATCACCACTTTTTGACCCATCATGATCCTACCATACCTAGCAGTATTCCACTCATCGCCCTCTCTTATCCTAATTTGGTGATACCCACTCTTTAAATAATTTTTTTGTAAAATACCTAGCCTTTCCCAAGCAGTCCATGAGATCATCCATTCTTTGTAAAGGAAAACGATACCTTATTGTTATTTTGTTTATGGCTCTTCAGTCTATGCACATTCTCCATTCACCATGCTTTAGTGCTAACACAACTGGGACTATGCATTGGCTAAGGTTTTCTCTAATCAATCCTCTTTCTAATAGTTGATGCACTTGTTTGTTCACCTCTTCATTTTCTACATGTGTCAATCTACAGGCAACCTTAATGGGTAAACTGCTCATAGAATCAAATCAATATGATGGATGATGCTCCTCATAGGTGGTAGTCCTATTAAATCCTTGGACACAATTCCATCAAATTCATCCAACAACCCCTTCACTTCTAAAGGTATGTCATCATTGTCATTTTTTGGATCTACTTGTAGCTCCTTGCGAGCTATTACAAAACATAGTTTTTTCCTTTTTAATCTCCTTAAAAAAAAAAATCCATCTCACCAACAATGCTCTTGGACCACTTTCCACCTCTTCTTCCTTGGTTTTCAATGGTGCAAGAGTATGTTTACTTCAATTATTTTCCAATGTGTAAGTGTTTAATCTTCCATTATGGATTTCCTTCCTATCAAATTGCCATGGCATCCCTAAAAGTAAGTGAAATATATCCTTGGGCATGATATCACACCACACCTCATCTTTATAAGTGCCTATTCAAAAATTCACAAGGCATTGTTGGTCAACCAAGACTTTCTGCCCTTTTTGAAACCATGACACCTTGTAAGTGTTGGAAATTGTGCCTCTACTTGTTGGCTTGTAACTCTGTTCCAGTCTTCTTTGTCAGTCGATCACTTAAGTTCCTAAGTTTGTAACCTTGTCACAGATTTTGGAGATTTCGTAACCTTGTCACAGAGTTTGGAAGTTTTGTAACTTCTTGTTGTAGAGTTTAGAGGTTTCATAACCTTGTCGCATAGTTTGGAAGTTTTGTAACTTCTTGTCACAGAGTTTGGAGGTTCCATAACCTTGTTGTGGAGTTTGGAAGTTTTGTAACTTCTTGTCGTGGAGTTTGGAGGTTTTGTAACCTTGTCATGGAGTTTGGAAGTTTTGTAACCTCCTGACTGATTGATCTCCTTCGTTGTAACAGAATTTGGTAAATTTGTAACTTGTATGTAGGAGTTATGAAGTTTGAGTTTTCTCTGACTAGGCGACAGTAGTATTGGCTTGTCACGGGGATCGGTAATTTCATAACTTGTATGCGGTGGTTATGAAGTTAACATTTTGAGTGACGTGTTGATTGGTGTTCACTTTGGTGGGGCCATGTCGATGGTTGGTTTGACCGTAGGTGTACGAGTGAGTTGGTAATCAAAAGGGATAACTCATGGATACCTAAATTCTTTGGGATTTTGTTTATAAACTAATGACTATTAATATTCTACGCCAATGTGGGATAATGTCGACAGTTGAGCTTCTTGGCGGTTGAGAAATCCGAATTGGTTTGGATAGTAGATTCCTAGAAATCAAAAGGTCGAAGTGAATATAGCAAGTAGACCGATTGGGATTATGTAGAGGGAGTGAAGAATGTGAAGTTGAGGTTGGCTGTGAGGCTGGCTAGTGAGGCGAAGAGGCTGATTAGAGGAAATGGATCTGCACTGTATGTTGTGTGAGAGTATTATAATAGTGGGATGATCCTGAACTATTATGCTATCAGATATTTCTCTAAGATGAACAAGTTGTAACTCTATAAAGGATTAGAGCCTGATATTGTATTTGTAACTGGTGTTTTTTGCTGAATAATACAATGGAGATCTGGGCTTTTAGAGTGTGGAGTTTTTTACCTGAAAGGGTTTTCCCCACATAAATATGTGTGTTCTTATCTTCTATCCCATCTTTCATGTTTATTAGTTTTGTTTGTTGAAATGGTTTATGCATGTTGTCGAAACTAAGTTTACATGTGCTTCTCTCAGAAGGATTAATGTGGGAAATGAATTGTGCTTGTTTCTGCTTTGTGGCATAGTTGTTTGTGTCTTTGAGGCAATTGAATGAAATTAAATCATTGAATGCACTACTGTTCTTAGATGTTTCACTTGAAGATGATCTATTTTTCCTTACAAGTGGTATCAGAGGCTTCTTTTGGTTGTTGGTTTTGGGTATTTCTCCTATGAAGATTTCTTAGCTTGGAAAGCTTGAGGAAATATGGAGGAATCGACTGATATATTGATCCTTTGGGGAGTGGAAGTCTTGTGGTATTCATAGATAGCACACAACTTGAACGATGGTGCAGATGGAGACAATGGAGTTGAACATATTGTAATGATGTGGTATAATGCTCTTAGTTGGTAGTGAATGATCTTGATGCAAGGGGTGTCAGTTTATGCTTATGGTTTTGTTGCAGCAAAGTGTGGTTCATTTTGGCTGTTTGTGTGTGGGGCTCCTTGATCGTATGGAAATGCTTGGGTTTTTTTTTTAGCCATGTAGTATTCTGCTTATGCTGGGTGTTTTTGACTTGGCATTGAAGGCATTGTTCTCTATTACCCTGATTGCATAAAGACTATGAAGTTGATCTCTGGTTGGTATGAAAACTTCTCAATAGCCTGGCTCTCTTGTATGCATGTGCATGTTGATGGTTATGGAATTGGTCTGGGATAGGCTTGGATTTCTTGTACTACTTGTTCCTTTAAGGATTCCTTGTACTTGCATGGCTCAAATTCATGTTCTTTGGTTCTGAAGGTTTTATAGATTTATGTTTAAAGAATCTATGGTTATGCATATTCATGTTATTCCATTGTTTTGGTTAACTATGATGGTTGTGTATAGATTCTTGATTTTTCTAGATGTGCAGTGGATATGGGTGTGCATGGGTGTTTTATAAACACTGTGGTTTTGCATGGTCAAGAAAAAAAAACTCGTGTTTTTTGTGGAGCTGCTGGTAAAAAAAACTATTTTCTAGACCTTGGCAGTTCGGGTCGTTGTTGGATGAGATAGTTACAGTTCTACATGTATGTGTTGCTTGCTAGTTTCCTAGACTATGGCGCTTGAGGTGTGGACATGATTGGAAAATCGGATTTGGTTTTGATCTGGTGTTTAAGTCAAGTTGTCTACAATTTTGCTCTATTTGAAATCTCAGTTTTGTATTTTCCATTGCGATGATGGGTTTGCAGGCTTCAGTGTTTGGATCTACAAGTTATGTAGTTGTATGGATTGATCACCCATTCAGTTGTAGTGGGATAACTTGGAGGTGGACTGTCAATATCCATAATGTTGTTTTTTCTAAAAAATGCATATTTCATCAATTGACCTTGTCTGTGGTCACTTGTGCATTGGTGTGGTTGCTTTGAGATGAGAGGTCTTAAGTACCTGAATAGTCAATTATGGAAACCTGTAACATGTGTATCACAATTTCATGGATAGCTTGGATACATGAGCTTGTGTAAGCTTGTGACAATGATGGTTTTTTGGTCTGCTTGGTTGGAGATCTTGGGGCTACTTGGTATTGTTGTCAGATGGACATGTTGTTAAGTGGACCTAAAGGATTTTTAGATCAGCAGATGTTTGGTCATGATACTTTGAGAGCTTGGGTGTCATGGTTCAGTGGGAGCTTTAGCAGTGACTATGGATTCATCACTTGGTGGTGAATACTCTTCTTTGGTTTTGTAGATGTTTTTAGGAGGAACTCTTTGAACCTATTGCTGCAAAAGGGTTCTTTTTCATTTGCATGGACACTATTTGAAGATGTGCAACATCTCGGAACCACGGAGGACATTTGGAGTCTTTGGTTGAGGTGTTGGTGGTGCTTGATAGGTGATGTTGGTTTTGAGTTTATTTGCTTTATGTCATGGCATACTCTTGTTATACATTGGAGTTTTGACATTATGCATTGCACTTGAGACCATGGTATGTTCACTTGGAGCATGGTATCTCCTAAGGGGATGGTAAGGTCATGATGTCATGATAAGTTCCCAATTCAAACGATTGGAGCTTTGACAGTGGTTTGGTAATTCTTTGTGTATTGGGTGCTTTGATCATTTTCCTGATACTTCATGACAATGCAGTGATGCATTTGGAGTTTAGCATGAGATGATCATTTGTAGGTTCTCATGGATACATGAAGAATAAGGTGAGGTTGTATTTCTCTTATGAAAGAAGTGTTGACGATGATTACTCTTGATGGGTTTTTAGTAGAAACTCTGAGAAGCCTACACCTTGGTTGAACGTCAATTCAATAGAGACAAATGAGGAGATTTCTCTTGGATGAGTCATGGTGGCTTGTATATCTTGGAGGAGCATTCTCTTTTCACTCTTGGTCTACTTGGCAATGCATCTGAGAAGTATTTTTCTGTTATATCTTTCAGATGTGTTCTATGTTTTCTTTCATGTTATGGATCTTGGATTGTTGTTTAAATCATTCTAGAGCATTCATAGTGGAATATGTACAACATGGTTTATCTCCTTGAGTTTTTATGTGATATTGTCTTATGATGACATTTGGTAGGAGATTGTTATATGTGTTTATTTTCCTGAGATGGGAAATGTAGTAGTTTGATCTTCTTTAAGAGGCTTACATCCATGTTGATTGCATATTACATATGTTAAGCTTGATCTTGGTGATTGAACAGTTGGGTGTTGTTATGGCTTTTCCCTTGGGATGTGATTGAGATCATACTTGACACAACTGACTTTTAGAGGCGTATGTAGGAGGATGTTCTATAGGTATATGTTGTGTAGTGTTTCTCTCTTTGGTATTGTTTGTCTTCCTAGAAGTTTGACTTAATTTTACATTAGTTTAAGATCTAGTTGGAGCTTTTGTTTTCACTCAAGTTTTTGAGTGGTAATTTGGAAGTTCTTTATCTCTTTCTTGTGTTGGGTATGAAGAACTTGGAAGAGCTCTGGAAGACTGTTGAGAGAAATGATTCTTGTAGTAGTTGGTTGCAGGTTGTGCATATCATTGTGGATAATTTCTTGGTACTACATGGTTACATTTTCTATGTGTTGTTATTGGTAGACTTGGTATGCCTTGATCTTTTCAAATTCATTACCCATGCAGTGGGCGTTCTTGGATGTGTTTTGTCTTCTTCGACTGATTGGCACATGGAGCTTATATTTGTTGCTGATGGTTTGGTTATGGAGTGGCATGAGTTTGTTGATGTTGATACCTTGGAGGTATGTGTGATTGGATGGATTAGCACTTGATGTGGGTGCTATTTTCAGTCGTGTGGGTTAATCAATTGGATGGGAGCAGTTAGTTTTCCTGTTGCTATTCTAGCTAATGTTCTATCTTGTTTTTGGAGAATGTCTTCACAGATGTAGTCATTTACACATTTACACTTGATGCAATGAAATATGTAGTCTATTTTCCTCCTCTTTGTCCACTTACTATTTGCTAGAGGCCTCTCTAACTACTCTCCAAAATATTTTTCAGATGTCCTTTGATATTCTTTGTTATTCTCTTCTATTCTCTCCTATTTGTTGTTGTTCAGACCTCCTTTTTCCTCTATTTTGTCCTCCTCTTTCTGTTGTTTTTTTCTTCTTCTCCCCCCCACCAGAAATCTAGAAGCTTCCCCTAAAAATTCTCCAAAAATCTTGCCTAAAACAGTTGCAATGTTCAAAACATTTCATAAATATCGCCAACTACCTCTTTTAAACTAAAAACTCCTGCTTAAGTTTTCCCTTTTTCATTTTTGTTGTTGCTCCTCATTAAATGAACATGCGAGAAGGTAGTTTGTTGTCCCTAAATCAAAAAAAAATTTAAAACTTCTAAAAAAAAGTGATACCCTTGCATCACAATTATTTATTATTTTAATATTGGAAACTTTAATAAATATTTAATTTTAATTTTTTTTTAAATTAAGATATTTTATAAATAAATATTTATGAATAATAAATTATAAAATAAAAGACCTATTTAAACATAATGACACTTAAAACATTTGTTAATGGAGAAAACATGAATCCTAACCATATATGCATATACAAAGTATTAAAGATCCTTACTAATATTTTAACTTTTTAAAAACTTAAATATATATTCTAAATCATCTTAAAATTGCTTTCAAATGTTTGTTAGTTAAACCTTTCGACTCACTAACGTCTTTTTCTATAAACAATTTTCTTTTAAATACATAATATTATCTCTCTACTATTTTAGAATTACAAAGATTATTTAATCTCCCGCTTTAATATCTAACTTCAATGTCCCAACGCTTTATTGCCCCTCTTTTAAACCGTCCTCCTCTAATTTTTACCAAGGTTTAAAAAATAAATAAAAATATAGACGCCATTCAAATTTCTCCTGTAAGTAACCGGACGAGTATAAAGCACCAAGCTTTCTCCTTTAACTTGGAGATACACATTTCGTTGCACCAGGCCTTAGAGCTTTAGAAATTGGCGGAAAAAATGGAACAGAGATCATCATCATCTCCATGTGCAGCATGTAAACAGCGAAGAAGAAGATGTACAGAAAGCTGCATGTTGGCTCCTTTCTTTCCCCCAAATGACACACAGCGATTTCAAGAGGCTCAAGCAGTATTTGGAGCAAGTAATATCATCAACAGGCTAAAATTAATTCCAATGGAGAGGAGAGCAGATGCAGCTAACAGCATGGTGTATGAAGCGAATGCAAGGCATAGAGATCCAGTCTATGGCTGTGCTGGAATAGTTACACAGCTGCAACAACAGCTTGTCAAAGTGCAGGAGGAAAACGTCTGGCTGAAGGGAGAGCTTTTCAAATTGCAGGCGGAAAAGGCCAATGTGCAGACAGAGCTCAATGGAGCTGCTGCATTCACTGGCTTTTTGGAGCCACAGTCTGAGACCAGAGGTCCATTATGAATATATCACATTCCACTCAACTGCTAATGATCTTTATACTTAATCACAGTAGTATAATTTGTATCCATCTTTTGTTCTTCTAGATTAGAGGTGTTCTACAGTCACAGCGGAGGAAAGAGCCTCGGTCAATAAAAACAAAATCCATTTAAATTGACGGTCTGGTCTTCTGCCTGTTGTCGGTGATATTAAAGTGTTCTTTTGCCTGTTGTGCTGGCAGTGATATTAAAGCGATCTTCTGCCTGATGTCTGATATTAACGCATCTTATGTTCGCCATCAATAATAAAGTAATCGTGTGTAACGTTTGATATTAATGTGTCTACTATTGTGTGTAACATATCATATTAAAGCATCAGATATCATGTGTAAAGTCTGATATAACAGTGTTTAGTGTTTAGATTAAATGCAATCTTAAATGAAATCATATTTGCACGCTCGCTTTATTCCCTATAAATCTACAAAAATTCCTCTCCATTTTACCTCTCTACAATATTCTTTTAGGCCCTGGTCAATTTTGATGGCACCCTCTGTTCAATTTTGAGGCATTTGAAACCATTTTCTCATCATACCGTAGAAAATAGCTGTTAAATGGCTGTATTTTAGACGGAGCTTGCAGTGGATTCGTGCAAATTTATAAGATCCAGGTGACAAGCTTTTCAATTAGAAGGTCAGGGTATTATTTTCCTTTTATTTAAATTTAAATTGCTCCTTTATGCGTTGTATACTCTGGCTCACTGCAGGTTTTCCTGTAATACTTGCTCTGTTTGTCTTAATTTTGCTTTGATTAGTTAAGTTTTGTACAATTCGTGCAATATTTGCTTGGATTTGATTTTTCAAAGATTGCTTAATTTTTTTTTTTGTATGCAGTATGTTATTTGTGTAGCTTGGCAGAAGTTCGATCTGATTTTTTCAGTCTTTGCGGAATCTCATGTAAGATTTCCTCACTTTGCCATAGATTTCTTCTTTTTCTTCCAAATTTAAAACAGTGATACTGTTTCATTTGAAATTTGTTTGACTATTTGTAAGCGTTTTCTATTTTGAATCAGAAGACCGGAAGCCTGGAAGTAAACAATCTGCACCTTGTTTGTTTTTTTGAATAAAGAGTTCGCGTTTGCTTGTGCTTAAACTAGCTGGAAACTGCAGCTATATTTGCTTCTTTTCGGAAGCCGCTGTACCATTTGGTTTATATTTGTTTCCTTCAGACTTAAATTTTCCAGTGATTACTTTTACCCCATATTGTGTTATGTATTTACTTTGTTTACCTATGTTTCACAACCTTCTCTCCGGGTAACTCTGATTTGCTTGGCTTAATTCAAATTTTACAGCATTTTATGTGTCTATTGCTTAATATAAATTCCTTTCATTTTTTCACCATTTTGTGCAAATGTTGCTAGTATTTCCTAATTTTACTTCATTTACTTAATTTTGTAGCAATTCATACCATCTTTGCTTCCTTTGGCGTAAATTTTTCCATTAATTTACCCTCCTCTTATTTTGTAAAATATTGGTTTCGTTTGAGACAGCTCTGTGACTGTCTTATTTACTATTATTTTCTTTGGTACAATATATCTTTATATAAAACTAATTGCTTCATTTGGCGAAAGTTTACCATATTTTCCAGTAGAAGATACCTTTTATATAGCTTTCAGTTGTTTATATTTTCATAAATTTGTTGGTAAAATTTTATTTTCTTGATATCATTTTGTTCCATTTAGTTAATTTATCTGCATTATTTTCATGCTGTGTTTACTCCTCGTCACAATTATGCTTGATAGCTTCAATGCTCGTTCAGTTGGTAAAAAAGTTTTTCCATCAACTAGGATTTGTTGGTTCACAATAAGTTTTTTTGGTTGTTTGCAGATTTGCCTAAAGATATTGAATAAATATATGCCCTGATTAATACTGTGCAATTTTCCATCATATTTAAAATTTCGTTAAATCATTAAGAATTTGTTTCTGTAAATTTGTAATGCTCGTGACATCTGCAAAAGTGGTATGTTCAACTTATAGTAGTAGAAAGGTTTGTATCGACCTTCTTTCAATGACTTTAATGGTACAATTGACTGCTCTAAATATCTTGACTGGTGTTTTCTATTGGCTTAGATATCTGAGCATTAACTACAGTATATTCTTGAGGATTTGTTTTTTATGACTAAGAAAAAGAGCATAGTTGGGAATATATAACTGCTGAGTAAAACATTAACTTGATTGATTTGTAGTTAAAATTAAAAACATTTCTTTGCCAACATCATTGGCCAAGCCTGTGTATCAAAACGCCTGAAGAAACGGATTGATTTCAGTTTTTAAAGCATACCTTAGAAATGTTTTTAATCTACTATAAGCATTTGTTATTGGAAGGCTAGAATCATTCCGCGGTTATTTGCATTGTATGAGATCCTCTCGAAAAAAATTCATGTGTTAAGTTATCCTCACATAACTAAATCAAATCTTTCAAAGTGTTTGTGTTAAATTATTATCATATTTTTTGTGTTTTATGTTTTAATTCTGATATATAAGAAAGAGATATAAATAATATATATTTCTAAATAGAAAAAAAATAATAATAATTTTATATTTAAATATTATCAAAATAAAAGTATTTTATTCTTTTTAATATTTTAAAGCAAAAATATATTGAAGATTAATCCAAACAAAGTTGTTTCTTACATTATAAGAATAAAATAAATAAAGATAAAATAGTATTAATTCAATTTTATCTAATGATAAACTATAGAGAATGTGAATGCTACTCACACATTTTAATATTTATTTTTTTAGCTTCATACTATTAAAAAAAATTAACTATTTTAAGAATAAAATCTCATAAATATTACAAATCTTAATCAAAATATTATTATTATGTTTTTTTGGGTAATTCTAACAATCATTAGTCAAGGGTGACTTGTGAAACATTATATACTAAATTTTTCAATATGAACATAAATTGGTTCGTAAAATCTTTTGTACAATATATTTTACTTTTCTACAAGCAAAAAGAAAATTCCTGCCAATTGGTATTTCAGGTATATGGAGAAGATCTAGACTAGATAGGTCTTAATGCAAGAATTTTTTTCATTTACAATTGCGAATGGTCTCACTAGTTTTTGTAGAAGTGGTTGGAATTTGGTGCAGCTGAAAAATTAAATGGGATATTGATACTATATCTCTCCTAGAATATATATCCTAAAATATTCTTATTATGTTCAAAACTTAAAATAATATGGGTGAAAATTCTAAGGTAGTTAGGATGAATTTTCCACATTTTATGGAGTATTAAAAGATTGCTTCTCCAATCAATTATGTATATTTAAAAAAAATGTTGAAAAAAAGAATATACTTCAAAATATAAATAGAAAAACTAAACATTAATATAATTAAATATTCTTGAATACCACAAATCAAAGATAATTTTAGTGTTTCATAATTTTTTTTGCTTTTAATGACATAAATTGATAGAGTTCATAAAAAATATGTCAAACACCTGTTATTACTATTAATAATAAAGTTAATAATTTTAGTTAATACTTTTTTTACTTCGTAAGAGAGTATATTGATAAACTAGAAAGATTTACAAACGTCTGCTTTGCAGGATATGAGATTGGACACCAAACCAAAATTTACCACCAAGGAAAGTTACACCCAAACATTAACACCTACTAGACCACCATACCGAAGCAATTTCCTATAATGTGAGAAAAAATGGTGTCTTTCCATGCCACCCCACCATTCAGACAATGCAAAACCATTCATACTTAGACTATACTAGCAAAATTTACATCCTTGGCATGACATCATTACTGTGATGGAAGTTAACATTTTTACAGAGACCCAGATGTATGCCATGCCCAACAAGACCAAGAACCACCGCATCAAAACATTATAGAGATGGAGACATAGCACATTCAACAAACCCAAACCTGACACCAGAGCAAAAAGGAAACAAAGGACACCCAACATTTATAGAAATCCATTTTCTTTCGTAAAGGCATCAAATTCCTTGACCCAATCAAAGTCACTGACCTCTTCTAGATGAAAGACCTTTAAAAAACTCATAGCAATTGCAACTATCATTTTGTGTCTCACCAGGGCCATCCCCTCTAAATCAAGAAGGAAAGGGTAAATTTTGATTACCTTACCTGATTTCTTTACTAGGTCCATGTCGCATGGCTATGGGGCTCCCTTACCTAGAATAGACACCATTAAAACCTCCTCCATGCCGCCCAATGGATCCTTTTTGAATAATTTTCCCATCAAAATTTTTGCCTCCACCTTGGGAACTTGGTTGTTTAGAATAGAGGTCAAAAACCTTGAACCCACCTGTGAATTCACTCTAAAAACCTCCTTGTCCTCCAGATGCCTCTTGCCAAGCACCGTTTTCACAACCAGGACCATTAATGAGTCAATGTTTAGCAGAATGCACTTGAGGTGATGGTATGTAACCTCACGAAAAACATTTTGGTGATCCTTGCAATCTAGGGCTATTGGGGTATCGACCCCAAAGCAAACCACTAATTCCATCGACATCTCAACAATGAATTTTGAGCGTTCAACCATTTTCCTTCTACATCTTAAAGCCAACTGGAGAACCCAGCAAACACAGAGAGAACTGGTAATGTCGCCCATGCCACCTTCAAACTTGAATGGGAATGCACCACATTAATCACCTACTTTATTATTCTCTACACATTCAACATGCCAAAAATATGATAAGTTGCAGATGCCATGGCTGCCATCACTCAAGTGAATGAGCACACGTAGAGGCGAGGCGAGTAGTCTAATCAAATGTTTTGGAAATCAAACAAATCATCCCTAGCCTCCACCGGTACCACATCATGATGGTTCATAAAAACTCCCAACTCACCATTGTACATGTAATGAAAGGACCACACCTTGCATGTTTGAGCAACAGCTGCCACAAAGCCTAACCCTAGTCCACCTCAATCCAGTCGACTTAAAGATGTTATGTGGCAATTTACCCACCCTACCTCCCACAATAATTAGAGTTAATAGTTAATAATAACTAACTTATAATAAAATATTATTACAAAAAATAATATAATATATTATTAATTAATAATTTAATAAATAAAAAATTTAATTTTATTAATATTGATTATTTAAAGTTAATATTTATTATACATGCATTATTTATGAATTTATTGTTATTATAATTTATTAATAATATTTCTAAAAAGTTAATTTTAATAATAATAGAATTAATTTATTAATAACAATTAATAATACCTATAATAATAATATTTGGTTATAATAATAGTTGATAATAAATTTAATTAACTTATAATTAAGGTTAAATTATTAATAATACATTTATTTTATTAGAATAATAATTAACCATAAATAATTATAATTGGGACTATGGTTATTTTCTTATTATTATTAAGTATTATAATAATTTATTATAATTATTAAAAGTTATCTATATATCTAAATATTATTATAATAAGGATTAGGGTTCTAGAGGTAAGGATATGATTAGGATTAGGATTAAGATTATTGTTAGAGTAAGGGTTAAGGTAAGATATACAATATAGGTTTGGGTTAGGGTTACAGTTAGGGTTAGGGTTAATATTAGAGGTATATTTAGGGTTACGATTAGAGATAGAATTAGGGTTAGTGATAGGATTATGGTTTATATTAAGATTAAGATTAGGGTTAGGGGTAGAGTTATAATTAGAGATAGAATTTTAGTTGGGGTTAGGGTTTAAATTAGGGTTAGGATTAAGATTAGAAATAATATATGAGTTAGGGTTAGGTTCAATGTTAGTTACAATTTCAGATAGAATTAGGGTTAAGGTTATGGTTATATATAGAATTAGAGTCAACAATATGGTCATGGTTAAGGTTTTGATTATGGTTAGGGTTGAGATTAGGGCTAATGTTAGAATGACCATAATGCATATTGAATTATAACCCTAACCTAATTGAATCATAGACCTAACAATAATTAAAGCCTAACAATAATCCTTTTTGTACCACAAACATAACCTTGACCCCAAGCTTTATTGTAGAACCCTAACCCCAACCCTAAACCTAATCCTAATTTCAAATGTTAAACCTAATCGTAACCCTTACTATAATTAAAATATAACCTTAATTGAATCCTAACCCTTATATTAACCATTAACCTAATTAAACCCTAACCCTAATTAAATCATAACCCTAGTTAAAATTAAATCCTAATTCAACTTGAACCCTAACCCTAACCTAACCTTAATCATAACCTTAATTGAATGTGAACCCTAACCCTAACCCTATTTGAACACTAACATTTTAACCATGACCACAAGCTTTATTGCATAGCCCTAAACCTTACCTTATTTTAGCCATAATTAAGCCCTAACCTTAATTATAATCATATTTCTAACACTAACCATAATTCTAATGGTAACCTTAATTCTAACTATAAGCCTAATTAATTGGATAATGATATGGAGCGCAGGAACAGGCAGGAAAAAGGGGATTTCAAAATCCCAGGCAACGGAAATGGAGCAAGATCAGAGAAATCACAGTCGAATCAGGAGCTGGAATCAAGTAATAAGCAAGGTAAGGATGATCAGGATGATGTGGACTCTAGAAACAAAATCTAGGTGGAACCTGGTGGAAAGGATAGTCTAGTGGTTAACCCAGCTACTTCCTCTACCTGTCAAAAAAATGTGAAAGCTAATGATGCGGTGGGGACCACAGGTGGCATTGGAGGCAATCGCAAACCCTAGACCTCTCTATTTGGGGTAAGATCTAATGGAAAATCACCTTTCCCTCCAGTGAAAAATATCTCTTCCCCAGATAGAGGTAAGTTTTCTATTTCTATTCCAGATTCGCTAATCGATCATAATATCGCTCTAATGGAAAGAACCCTAGTGGGGAAGTTTATGGGCCCTAGACCAAATATTGAAGTGGTTAGGGAGTTCGTTAAAAATAAATGGAGAACAAATAGAAAAGTCTCAGTTGCTGCTCTTCCAAAGGGTTTTTTTGCGTTTGAATTTACTTGCAGAGAGGACATCTTGGCGGTTAGAAGTGGGGGTCCCTGGGGTATAGGTAAATCATCACTGGCTCTAAAGAAGTGGTCCTCTAACTTGGACCTATCGGATTCCATTTTTGAGAGCGTTCTAGTTTGGGTAAGACTTTTGGGCCTGCCCTTGGAGTACTGGATTTATGGTATTGTGAGTTCCTTTAGTGAGCTCCTCTCTATTGATACTATGACAGCTGCTAGAAAGAGATTGGTTTTTGTGAGAATATGTGTGGGAGTCTCCCAGGAAGTTGACCTTCCTTCTTCGATTGAGATCTAATCTAAACTTGGATCCTGGTTGTAGAATATAGAGTTTGAAACCATCTCTTTTGCCTACTTCAAGTGCAGGAAATCTGGGCATTGGGCAAAAAAACATCCCTTAAATGCCACATCAGAGAAAGAGAAACCTGCTGGCCCTTCAAAAATAGTCTGAAAAAAAAAATCAAGAGGAGATAGTAAGGAAAATAAAGAGGTAAATATTCAGGACTTGGATATTAAAGAGTATAATACTCAGAGCACATATTCTGAGACTGAAGTGGTTATGAAAAATAATGGTGCGATCCCTATGGATCCCCATGATATGAATCTTGCTAAAACGTTATCTTCAAAGGAAAATGTTTCCATTAAAGATCTGTCGACTGGGGAAGAAGATCTGAACTAAAAAGCTAAATCAGTGCCTCTAGTGACCATCCCAATAGAAATTTATGTTGAGACTCTAGGCTTGGAGGACATTCCTAGTAAGGGCTTGTCCTTGGAACTAAATATATCCCTTTCCTTTTCCCATCTTAAGAAGGTTCTTCCCCCATGGGTGATGCGAACTTTTCGGATCCCAACTCCTATGAGGTGGTCAAGGACTCCCTTGAAATCCCAGGCCAAGCTATAGATCTTTCCAGCAATCTTCATGAGAATGGTAATATGGATACTTTACCCTAGGAACAAAGGATCCTAATTGATAAGGAATGGGAATCTAGCAAAGAGTCAAATAGCCAAGAAGAGACTGATAAAGAAGAGAACTTATCAAAGAAGAAGAAAGAAAAAAATAAACTAGGGAAAACTCCAAGTGGCATTTCTACTAGATCAAAAGCTAAGGCAGATTGTGGAGCAGTAAAGAACTCTCAAGGGAAAAATTCTTCTAAAAAGATAAGAGAGCATAATAGCTTTCAGGATATAGTGGATGGGTCTCAAAAAACCATCCCAGAATGTCGTAATTCCCCTGGTAATTTATGAAGATTATGTCTTGGAATATCAGGGGACTCAATAGCCCCCATAAACAGGATGTTCTTCGCAATTTTTTTAGAGATCACAAGCCTAATATTCTTTTAATTCAGGAGACTAAAATGTCAAAGGAGTAAGTTGAGAATGTGAAACTTTTCTAGCATTGTAGTACTCATGGTAATAACTCGATTGGTGCTTCTAGAGGCATTGCTACTTTCTAGAATAGCCACATAATCAAAGGTGATCCTATTTTGGAGGGAACGAATCATACTACCACTAGATTCACACATATAAGGGACAACTTCAGCTGGATTCAACTGAATATATATGCCCCCAATGGTAAAGGTATGAGAAAATTTTTGATAGAGAGGCTTGGGTTGTTATGGGTGATTTCAATACAACTTTAATGAATGGGGAAAATTTTGGAGGAACCCAGATCAATGAGGAGAGCAAAGAGGATCTTCAAAATTTCATTGATAATCAGGGGCTGATTGATTTGGATTTACATGGAGCTTCCTTTACCTGGTCTAATCGTAGAAAGGGGTTGGATCTCATTCAGGTCAAATTAGATAGATCTTTAATATCAAATCATTGGTTTTTCTATTATTACTGTTCTCTTAAAGCTCTCTCTAGGATTGGTTCTAATCATTTCCCTATCAGTTTAATTGTGGATCCCATAAAAAAGAAGAAAAACATCCCTTTCAGATTTAAAAAATGTGGACCTCTCATTCGGCTCTTAAAGAGGAAATTAGAAAATGGTGGAATATATGTATTTCTAGTACAGCTATGTTTAGAATAGCTAAAAAACTAAAGGAAGTGAAATGTAATCTGAAAAAATGGAAAAAGGAGTCTTTTGGGAACATCTTTAAGATCAAGTCTGACCTCTAGATGGATCTGGGAGAAATTCAATGTAAAATCCAAAAGGAGGGGTATTTGAATGACACTAAGGAAAAAGAGAATGAGCTCCTCACTAAGATGCATGATATAATCGGAAAGGAGGAGGTGTTCTGGAGGCAAAGATCTAGAGTTCTATGGTTATCTGCAGGTGACAAAAACACCAAGTATTTTCATCTTTCAGCTTCAAAACATAGAGCTATAAAAAATATCTCAAATTGAAGTGAATGGTATCAGGTATGAGGAGGAGGAGGATATTAGAAAGCATGCTAGCTCTTTTTTCAAACATCTTCTTTTAGAAAATGATGAAATTAACCAAATTGATCAGGATCAGTTAGTTGATGCTATACCGAGAATTATCAACCAAGAAAATAACTCTTTGTTGTCTGCATCCCCACCAATGAGGAAGTTAAGAGGGCTTTGTTTTCCTTTGATGGGAGTAAAGCTCCGGGTCTGGATGGTTTCCCTTTATTTTTCTTTCAATGGCTTTGGAAGATTGTTGAAGAAGATTTGGTGAACGTTGTAAAAGAATTTTTTGGATCCAAAAGTCTCCTAAAAGAATTAAATGCCACCTTGGTCCTTATCCCCAAGAAACTTGGAGCTAATAATTTTGAGGCTTTCATGCCCATAAGTCTTTGTAATTCTATATATAAAATCATTTCTAAGGTTTTAACCTCTAGATTTTTAACTCTTTTTCCATCTTTAATTTCTCCTCAACAGAATGGCTTAGTCCCTGCCAGACAAATCCTTGACTCTATTATGACAGTGCATGAGAATATTCATTCCTTAGTGGAATCGAAGACTGAAGGCTTTTTATTAAAGCTTGATATATCAAAAGCCTACGACAGAGTTGATTGGATTTTCTTATTTAAAATATTGAAGGATTTTGGATTTTCTAAAAGGGTTATCCAAATGGTGGAACAGCTTCTGTCTACTGCTTCCATATCGGTTATGGTTAATAGTTCCCCTACTTTTTTGGGCATGTGCAGGATCATGGTGTGCCAAAAAGTGGCAATATTATGAGGGTATGTGGCTGATGACTTTTTTTCACCCAAAATTAATGAAACAAAAAGGGTTTTTAGAGGAGATTCTCAGCTTTCCAAAAATATAAATTATGATTTAATTTGAATTTAATAAATAATTATTATTCATTTTCTATTAGAATTACGACTAAAAGTCTGATCGATAGGATGATTGAAAAACATCTATAACTTTCAAACATTATCATATTTTTGAATCCAAAACATGCGTCACATTCTATGCTTCACAGGATTAAAAAAGAAAAATTAAATTTCATGAAGTTTTGACCAAGTTAAGGTGGTAGATGAGTTTTTATATTTTCTAAAAGTTGTAATAAAAATTCATAATTAATTATTTACTTGGAAAAAATTACAAAAAATATGCATCACATCGAACATGAGTCCTCTACTTATATATAAAATCTTACAAAAAATATTATCATTTTATTATGGTTAGGGTGGTCGGACAAACACCTACTTCTTTTTTTTCCCGAAATTTAAGTACTACTACATTGAAATTTCAAATTTTCACCAAATAGATTTTATTTATTTTTAAATAAACCTAGTATTTTAGAAACTACATTCAATTTTTTACAAATTTTATTCTTACATATTTTTGAAATAATATAGATAACTTATTCAAATATTTACGTCAAGTTTCCTAACATTGATTTTTTTGAATTTTTTGCCACTTAAGGGCCTATTTTTTGCACGATGATCCTGCACATACCCTTTTCCAAAGCACTAGAGGTCTAAGAAAGGGAAATCCTATTTCTCCCATTTTATTCACTATCATAGCTGAAAGTCTTGGCAGAAATTTGAAAAAGTTGGTTGACTATAGATCTCCTTTTGGTCTCAAACCTTCTTCTGGTAACCTAGTTTGTTGCCATCAACAATTCGTTGATGATATTTTGCTAATGGGTAAAGCTTCTATCGCTGAAGGAAAAACTTTAAAACACCTACTTGATAAATATGGGAGAGCTTCAAGACAGTTGATCAACAATCAAAAAATTTCTATGTTCTTCTTCAACACACCGGATAAAAGACAGACCAAAATTTCTAGAATTCTAGGCTGCAGGGTGGATTCTTTACCTGCCACCTATCTTGGGTTACCCTTAAGCCTTAAACCTTCTGATTCCTTTTGGCTTTCATTGGTTGAAAGATTCAGCAAGGAGCTCTGTTAAGTAGAAAGGAGCTCTGTTAAGTCAAGCGGGAAAACTTCAACTCCTCAAAGCCTCACTCTAGAATTTTCCTATCTATGCCCTGAGCATCTTTAAAATTCTTGCTAAATTTGTAGATGCTATCGAAAAGATTCAAAAAAGATTTCTCTGGTCAGGTGTTGAAGAAAAAAAAATACTTCCTTTAATTGGATGGAATCTGGTTTGTAGACCAAAAAAGGCTAGAGGATTAGGTCTTAGAAGAATCAAAACGGTTAACAAAATCCTTATAGCTAAACAAATTTGGAGAATCTTCTCATTGTCGGGAGAATGGACAGATATCCTGGCAAGCAAATATTTAGAAAATAATTGTTCCTCTATTATTCTGAAGGACTCCCTCCTTCTCCCTAGAGGGTCTACCTGCTGGAATAATCTAATCAATGGTAAGAATATTGTGGATTCAGGAATTGGCTGGCAGGTGAGAAGTGGTAACCATACCAGATTTTGGAGGATAGATGGCTATTCAGGGAACCCCTTTTAAATACCAATTCCTTTAGTGAATGGGCTGAGAATTGCAAGGCTCGTTACGGCTCTTATGTGAAATGCTACAGAGTGAATGGTAAATGGGTGGATCTGGGTCTTGTCAGTCAGGCTCTTGCTCCTATCTAGTCTTCCTTGCTAGCTGTTAGACTATGCTCTAATTAGGTGGATGATCGTCTTGTCTGGCTTGACGAACCCTCGGGAAATTATTCTATTTCGTCTACCTTCACTAGAATTACTTCATCTCAGGACTCTCCTCCTTTCTAGTTGAAAGCTTGGTTCAAACATTTGATCCCTAAAATCAACATTTTTTTCTAGATCCTTCTCCAGAACAAGGTGCTCATGATTGATAACCTTTGCAAACGTGGATTCCAAATACCTAATAGATTCTCCCTTTGTAAGATGGAGGCCGAATCTGTGCATCATTTGTTCCTTCATTTCTCATTTTTTGCTGCTATATGGAATAAAATTATCAGCCTGTGGCATCTTTCTTGGGTTTTTCCTTTGTCCATTGAAGATTTCTTTCTTCAATGGAAAGCCCCGACTAAAAATTCTAGGCTTAGGATTTTATGGGATTTCTCCTTCCCTCATGTTGTTTGGGGTCTTTGGAAAGACTGCAACAATAGAATTTACAGAGATAAAGAAGATTCTGCGAATATTG
Organism: Sequoia sempervirens; assembly: GCA_007258455.2. NCBI lineage: Eukaryota > Viridiplantae > Streptophyta > Pinopsida > Cupressales > Cupressaceae > Sequoia > Sequoia sempervirens. The sequence continues at coordinate 297,808,557 of VDFB02075321.1, read as the reverse complement.
TTTTTGAGAAAATTGTCAGATTCTTGAAGGAAAATTTTAATGTTTTGCTCCAGAAAGATTGCTTGTTGGAGAAAGCGGGAATTTCCTCCTATGACCTTATTGTCGTTACGGAATGGAACATTAGCCTAGACTTTCCCTGCATTCCAAAAAATCTATGAAGGATAGAGAGGATGTCCGTTGGTCTTTTTCACCTAATGGATGGGTCAAAGCTAACTTTGACGGTGTGACTAAAGGTAACCCAAGGGCAGCTCGCTATGGTGGTGTCTTAAGGGACTCCTTTGGAAATTTCCTTGGTGTGACGACCTCTCCTCTCAGCTCCCAAACCAATCATCTAGTGGAGGTGGCTGGCGCTTTCATATTATAAATTTAGCCCAAAGTCTTAACTTTAAAAATCTTTGGATTCAAGGTGACTCCAAAAATATAATTAACTGCCTCCATGGCAAGTCTTCTCCCTCATGGACAATAAAATCTTGGATTGATGACGTCATTTTTACTATGGCTAAATTTGATAAAGTTAAAATATCACATGCTTATAGAGAAGCCAATGCTATTGCGAATTTTTTTATAATGAAGGAGTTAGGAGTAATGATTTGCGCACCTGGATTAATATTAGCAATCTAAATTCTAATGTCTATGCATTATTCAATTATGATAAATCACATGGAAAAGAGGTGAGTCATCCATTTAATGAGGATAGGTTGGATTTATCACATCACAATCATTAGATTGTATGGGATCGAGCTCAATGGCTTAGGTTGCAAGGAAGCTCCACACGCTTTGTGGGTTCTCAGATTTGGCAGGGCCAATTTTAGTAAAGAATTCATCTGTGTCTGTCCCATAGTGTTGGCCAGGATGGGTGGAGACAGGAAAAGAATCGAGCTGGATAGCTTTGAGGTGCACACTAAAAATGTTAAGGTTTGGAATAAAGTCAAAAGTGGTGGGTTACTCCCTTTTCTGGAGAAACTCCATGGCTCCAATCAGGCAGCTACGGACCTTTTTGTGAAAAATTGGAATAATGGTAACCTTACCCTGTTTGGGAGGAATGTGGAGCTCAATGAAAATTTGATAGCTAAAGTGATGGGTTTGTCAACTGATGGGAAGAATTTCTTCAGGAATATGGTTTTCTCAAATAATGTCGTTGTCATATTTCCCAAAAAAGAAAAACAAAGCTTGAATCTTGTGAAAATTGCCAATAGCTACTTTGATGTTGATACCATAAAAGCCCTTTGGTGAAAGTTCCTACTGGTCATCATGGAGTACATTACGGTGTATGGGCGCTTCACCAGGGTTTATGGCTACCACTTTTCTCTACTCAATCACTTCCACTACAAGCTAAGGGTTTCGTTCCCCTATTACCTTTTCTATTCTCTGAGGAAAAGCTTGGTTGATCATATGAAAAACCCTAGAAGATTCCCAATCCTGCATAGTGGGATGATTAGGTTGATTGTTGGGCATTTTCAAAACATGCCCATCCCCGCTAATTTGGATACCTTCCCTGACTCTGAGGATGATGACACTAAGTCCAGTTGTTCAGAGTATTTTCCCAACTTAAGTCTGGATAGAACGGTCCTTAGCCCCCATGCTGGCCTTTCTGGCAAAAAAAACCCTACCCCTTCTTCTGATAAAGCTCGTGTAGGGTTTGAGCTAGGAAGCCCTTCCCTCAAGACTAGTCTTTTCGATAAGAACCCCAAGGCTAATAACCTTGTTTCCTATTTTGAAGATTCCCCTAAATCTGAGGAGTCTGGTGCCAATAATATTGAGTTAAGTCCCGACCCTTTGTTGGAAAAATCTGCTAGAGATGGTTCCCCTACTATTCCTGACCCTACTAAAACCGGTCTTAATACTGGAAGGGACCCCCCTTTAGATGTTTTAAATTTAGCCAAAAATAATGTTGATTCTCATTTCAAATTTTTGAAATGGACTTTCAATGAAATTAATGAGATCAAGATAAAAAAATTGGGCCCTTTAAAGCAAGTTGGAAGAGTTGGGTGCCAAGATTGCAGCAATGGAAAAGAAAGAAGAGGACAGAGGTGATCGAGGCCTTAGCAAAGAAAATAGGTACCAAGTTGACAAAAATAGAAATATTGTGATTGAGGTTGAGAATATGAGGAACGCCATCAAAAATTTTGTTGAACAAAACAATCGAATGGCTAGACACAACACCATTATTATTAATGCAATGACTAAGAAGTTAGACAAATCCCAACAGGGGTCTCTGGTGGTGGATCTGGAGGAAACTGATGATAAAAGCTAGGATATAGATGCTGGGATTTCAAAGAGAACCAGGGCCAATCTGAAGAGAAAGGCTCCCCCTACTCTAAAGATGATTCAAATCTTTAAAAAGGGCATCCATGACATGCAAAATTTGGAGGCGGAGATGGAGTATATCCTCAAGACTCTAGATTAATTATGGTTGGTCTCTTTTTGTCTACTTTGCTGGCCCTTTTTTCTTGACCTTTCTGGTCTAGTTCAGTTGGTTGTTGCTTGCTCTATCTTTTACCTTTTGGGAAGCTGGTGTATTTTATTGGATTTTTATTTCATTTTCTTATCTTTGTAAACATTGTGGTTTCGGGTCCCTGTAAAACCTGTTTTACCCCTTTATCAAAAACTATAAGCCTAATTGAACCCTACTTCCAAATCTAACCCTGACCCTAATTCATCTCATTATAATGAGAACCCTAATTTATAACCCTAAATCTAACCCTAATTTATAACCCTAATCCTAACCCTAATGCTAACCCCAACCCTAATATCAATTGTATGTCTAAGCTAACCCTAACCCTAACCCCAACCTTGATCTTTAATGCTAAATCTAACCCTAATCCTTACCCTCACCCTATTTCCAAACCTAACCCATTTTGTATATTCTAACCCCAATCCTAACCCTACCACTCATCTTAAACATAATCCTAGACCTAACCCTAACCCTATCAGTCATCCCAAACAATTTTTTTAAACTTAACCCTTTTTATATATGATAACCCTAAACCTAAATCTAAACATAATCTTAAACCTGAACCTAAACCTAACCCTAACACTAACTCCAACCCTAATACCAATTATATCTCTAACCCTAACCCTAATTGTATTCCCAATAATAAAATTAATCCCAACCTTAACCCTAATTTTTTTCTCTATCCTTCACCCTAACCCTAACCCTCAATCATAACACTAAACCTAACCCTAATGTCAATTTTGAAAAATAGCACTTACTCTAACCGTAATCTCTAAGCCTAACCCTAATCCCAATGCTACTATTAACCCTAACCTTAACCTTAACCATACCTTTGATCCTAATTTTATGTGTAATCCTAACCCTAATCCTAATTGTGATGTTAATTCCAATCCAAATTCTAATTCTATCTCTAATCGTATTCATAATGCTAACCCTAATATTTTTTTCTTCCATGTTACGCTATGAATGCTACTAGCATATATATTATTTATTAATAATATATACAAAAACACTAAGAGATATCTTTCTTGAATCATTTATTGCACTTTTATGTGAAAAATTGATCTAATAATAAGGTTATAAGTAGAATTAGGGTTTAGTTAAGGTTAGGGATAGAATTAGGGTTATGGTTAGGGTTAGGGTTAGGGTTAAATTAGGGTTAGAGTTCAATTATGGTAAGGGTTAGTATTTAATTAAGGTTATAGGTAGAATTAGGCTTGCCATTTGGTATTTCAAGCATGTTATTGGTAATCGGTATTTTAAGTATGAAATATCTTAATTGTAACACTAATTCCTTTTCTACCCCTAACTCTAATTTCATCTATAACCCTAACCCAAACCATAACATATACTAATATAATAGTTGTAACTCTTAACTCTAATCGTAACCCTTACCCTTATCTTAACTATAACACTGACATTAACCCTAACATTAACCTTAACCATAATACTAACCATAAACCTAACCCTAATTTATAACCCTAATCCTAACCCTAATGCTAACACCAACCCTAATATCAATTTTATCTCTAACCTCACCCTAACCCTATGCCTACCGTTGATCCTTATTTTATCTCTAATCATAACCTTAACCCTAACTATATCCCTAATTTTAACCCCAACCCTAATCCTTACCCTCACCCTATTTCCAAAACCTAACCCATTTTGTAAATGCTAACCCCAACCCTAACCCTACCACTCATCTTAAGCATAATCCTAGACCTAACCCTAACCCTATCAGTCATCCCAAACATTTTTTTAAATGTAACCCTTTTTATATATGATAACCCTAAACCTAAACCTAATCCTAACCCTAACACTAACTCCAACCCTAATACTAATTATATCTCTAACCCTAACCCTAACTATATTCCCACTAATAAAATTAATCCCAACCTTAACCCTAATTTTTTTATCTATCCTTCACCCTAACCCTAACCCTCAACCATAACACTAAACCTAACCCTAATCTCTAAGCCTAACCCTAATCCCAATGCTAATATTAACCCCAAACTTAATTGTATTTCTATCTCTAACCCTAACCTTAACTTTAACCATACCTTTGATCCTAATTTTATGTGTAATCCTAACCCTAATCCTAATTGTGATGTTAATTCCAATCCAAATTCTAATTCTATCTCTAATCATATTCATAACGCTAACCCTAATATTTTTTTCTTCCATGTCATGTTGTGAATGCTACTAGCATATATATTATTTATTAATAATATATACAAAAACACTAAGAGATATCTTTCTCGAATCATTTATTGCACTTTTGCATGAGAAAATGATTTAAAAATAGACACCTCGAGAAGGATTGTAACATCAAAAAAGGAATGGAAATACAATTTTATTTTTTGGATATATTTGATCTTTATTTTTTGGCATAAGTTATTTTGTGATAGTCTACAAATATTTTTTTCTATTAAACATTCATATGAAATTTCTGTATTATGTCAGAAATTTTGATAAATACAAATAATCTTCTAGATTAAGGTGAAGAGAATCCAACACTTGGAGTGTTCCAAAAAAAGCCAAAAAACTTGGAGTGTAAAAGAATATTCTGGCCTTGAACATACTCAACAAAAATGTCAATTTTCTTTTCTTTTTTTTGGGTATGCAAAATTAATGAGGTTTTAATCAACAAAAATGTCTGGGCTATGCAAAATTAATGAGAGTTTTAAACCAGTAAAAATTATATCATCTACTTCATTAATGGGATAATTGTTTTAATGGATTAATTTAAAGGTAAGATGTTTTGAGAAGGGTTTTTTCAAACCATTTAAAGACATTTATTTGGAATAGAAAAAAATTATATTTGAAAAAGAAAATTTAATAAATTATAGTTAAAAGAATTTTTTGTTTCTTGGTAAAATTTAATGGTTTCAAAGGAGCTCATTATAGATCAAGTTTCATTGATTATAAGATTGTGAGATCAAAAAAGAATGGAAATACAATTTTATTTTTTAGATATAATTGACATTTATTTTTTGACAAGCTATTTTGTGATAGTTTATAAATATTTTTTGTCTATTAAACATTCATACCGACTTTTTATATTATGTTGAAAATTTAGATAAATACAAATAATCCTCCACCTTAAGGGGAAGAGAAGTGGAAACTTGGAGTGTTCCTACAAAGGCCAAAGACTAAGCAATACAATCATTAGGATGAGTCTTCATACTTTTGTTTCTAAACTTTATAACTTGAGTGAAGGCCTTATGCAAAAGCATGCCTTTGTTAGCCTTATTGTCACTAAGAAAGTTCAAACATCTAGATATGTTGTGTCAATAATGTCGATAAAAAAAATTAGAATATTGTTAGTTTGAATCATTAGAATCTTGAGTTAGATGCATTTAGCCACTTGGTTACTAGAGAAGAATTGTTTGGTTGACTTAAAATCCTCATAGATCAAGTTCTTGATATTTTCTTTAGCTCTAAAGAATATGTCCCAAGGGATTCACCTCTAAAGGAATGCCTCGTCATATGAATATATTGTTAAACATATTTGTCACTTTGAATTTTTTTAAAAACATCAACTCACCTAAAAAAATTGTGACAAAAATGCCTATAACAATTGGAAAGATTTCCATTACATTAGAGATCTTCTAAGCCTATGTTTGAGAGAGGAAGCTTCCTTGTATGATACAGTTTTAGGGTTTTTTATGTTTTTTAAACCCAAACATCAAAAATGAAAGGAAGAACTCAAATAAACCTTAAGTAAAAAGGCCTTAGTAGTAGACACATGAATATTAACTTAGCTTTGAAAACTTATTAGAACCAATAAGTATTCATCACATAATCATAATTTACATTCTTAGATCTATGTGATGAATTTCATAACAAAAATGAAAGAAAGACATACATATCTCAACATATGATGAAATACGTTATATCAATAATAACCAAAGCAAGATACCAAGATATGACTACATTTTTTTACACAAATTGCATTGTTTATTAATGTTATAGTGGGATGATGAATAGTTTCCAAAAATATGAAGGGATACAAAGATTACTACTAATATGAATATGAAAAAATTAGTAACAAAAACATAGAAAAATGCCCAAAACATACAATTTAAATGTTTTCTTTATTAACTTTGTGAAGTCACATAATTGAAAAAAATTTATGCCAAAACATGTGAGAGCTAGTAGCCCCTTCTTTGCATCAAAGCCTTGTATGCATAGACTTTTCCTTTCATAGTTATTTTGTAACTCTTTTCAATTTATGGTTTTAATAGTAAATTAAAAAATCATTAAACATATAAAATAAAGTAATTTTGTAAAGTTCTATTAAAATTACTTTATATTATTTCATGAAGTAACAATAAAACTCCTTTCAATTTATAATTTTAATAGTATTTAATTAAAAAGTCATTAGACATATAAAATAAAATAATATTGTAAAATTCTATTAAAATTATTTATATTATTTTATTAAATAACAATAAATTAATGTGAAAACAAGAGTCTTGAATTGGAGCATGCCTTCTACAACAAGATAAGGTGGCTACAATTTTCAAATCACAAGTCTTAACATCTTTTATTCAAATATTATAATTTTGACCTTTTTTGTTACACATCTTTGAAAAGACTTTTTATTTTCCAAGACTACAATTTTCAAATCACAAGTCCTAACATCTTTTATTCAAATATTATAATTTTGACCTTTTTTGTTACACATCTTTGAAAAGACTTTTTATTTTCCAAGACTAATACAAGATCTAGAAATCTCTCAAAATCCATTTCATGAACATTTCATTCACCACATTTTGGGTCATTACAGTAGCATATGACTCTGCCTTAATGCATCCTTGAATCCAAGGCTAATACAAGATCAAGAAAGCTCTCAAAATCCATTTGATGAGCATTTCCTTCACCATTTTTTGGGTCATTGTTGTAGCATATCACTTAATGCCTTAATGCATCCTTGACTCGCCATATAAATAATTTGTTCATTTTAACCATATGAAGTGGCATTGGACACCACCCATACTACCTCTTTCCTAGTGTCAAATCCAACTGTATGAAACAATTACATTAGAGAAGGAATAATATTTGTTGCAATGATAGTTTGTCTGGTGTTTGTTGCCTGCTGTGATATTCAAAATTGTCCAGCACACTAACTTTTTGATTTTTCTTGTATAGAAACACTAGTTTGTTAATCATGAGCTATGTTTGCTCATAATCTCCAGTAACAATATTGCCCACCAAACCAGAAAAGGTAATCTATTATCGCTCATAGTCCCTTTCATCCTCCCAAATCATCAAATCCATGTAAGTTATTTTATTTGTTTGTCTCTGTAATGAAGATGATGCAGAAACGTACTTTTAATCTCATGTTTCTCTTACTCTATTTTATGCTATCACTCTTTTACACAACTTTGGGATTCATTTTCAGCATGCCCTTGCATATGACCTACCTATTGCATTTGCTCTGATAATTTCTGAAACCTGTTCAACAAATCCATTTTTTTATCGTTCACCCGCAACCTAAGCTCCCCCTCGTTTTTTTATCGTTGTGTCACCATTTTAATTGTACATCACAACCCCATCGATATTTTATGAGGTGATCACAACCTCATCCGACTCTGATGAGGTTATCAAAGCCTCTTAAACAGCCGACATAAACTAAAACGATTCCTAGCTTTTAAGACAAAGCTTATCGGTTCATGAAATGAGATTTCATTATCGTAACAACTTTGAAAACTCTGAACTACCTATTTGAGGCATTTTGTTAAACGTTCGCATGTTTTGTCTACGCTTCCACATTTTACATGCATTTCTATACTAGAGAGTTTGTGACTATAATATCTTACAAATCCTTGCTTTCATTACGTCTTGTTGGAAATCAATACGTTGTTCCAAAGCTCCTATTTTTGGGAAGCTGAAAGGATGCTGACAAATATTGTGGAAATGGGCTCTGCGCCCATCATTTGCACTTGCTCGAAATCTTCGAGAACTTATTCAACAAAATCCTTTTGTGTATATCTTGCAGTCATGCACCCTGCCTATGCCTTGTATTCAGCATACATGTCGACCAGTTCAACTACAACTACAGCATTTGACAAATTTTCTTAATGCTCCACGCTTTTAGCAAGGAGGCATTTCTTCGTTTGTCGGTGGGTTTTGAAACTTCTAAAAATCCCCAAACAAACACTATTTCGGAGATTTGAATAGGTTTTGCACCTATTGAAAAGTATAGAGTATTTCATTTATGTTGGAGTAGTATTAGGATGGGTGATCTCTTGGGAAGGTCTCATGCTTCACTACTATAAGCATCATCTAAATGCAATGAGTGGTAAGTAGGCCATTCATTATCAGGAGAGATGGGTTTTTGTGAACTCCGTACTCATGGAACATGGATCAATGAGTTTGACTCGAAAAACTACATGGTTCAATCATGATAGCAATATCATAATTTGACACGCCATGGAAAATACCTCCTACTTATCAATATAGAGAATGTCAAAAATTCTAATAAGGTTTCAAAGCTTTATGAAAGTTTTGCAAAGGCTATTTCAATGTTTTAGTAGTTATAAGAACCATAAAAAGTGTTGATGACCATTTAAAACCTTAAAACCTCTTTAACAATCTATGTACAATTTATATAGCTTTTTGTTCATAATTGATAAGTTTAAGATCTCAAAATGATCATGAATTCAATTTTGTGGAAAAAATATAATAGGAGTTAAATTTAAAGTTATGTTAAATTAAACATTACTAAAAATGCAATTTTTTTGCAAAACCTCATAATAATGATGATTTCAAGTAATCAATCTAACCATCAAGTAGATGTACCTTCATCAATTTAGAGTATTTTTTCTATTTGAATGATTTATCAAATTATGCCATGAAATTGCATTAAAATGACTTTAAACCATGAGTTGCGAATTATTAGTAAATTAAATTTTACATTTAATAAATTAGATATTAGTTAGTTTTTAATAATAAATAATTTAATAATTAGTTTTTGGGAAGTTATTCCTGTAAGGGAATTTGGAGTGGTTATTCACGAGAAAACAATGGCTTAAAAAAAAAGGCAATGTATTGGATGTAATTTTTCGAATGAAGATAATGAAATTGCTCATATTTTTGTTATTTGCAATGTAAGTTCTTAATATAGCTACTTTTTTTAACTACTTTGCTGCTCTACATTGGTATCAAAGCATTAGTGATTCATGTGTGTCTATGATTAAAAAACGTATGGAGACTTGTTGTGTAGAAGGTGTTTGAAGAGGTTTTTTTAGCACATAAGTCATTTGAGCCACTGCTTCTCTTTCCTTTACAACACCTTCTCTACATTGGGCTTTGTGATGCATAGAGCTATTTGGAGGGCTGAATAAACACTGTTGCACAAAGGGTGTATGAGTGAACAAGGTAGAAATCAAAATCTACTTTTTGGATTGCGATATGTATTTTTCAATTTGTGAACCAGCAACCAATAAGGAGGTGATACGGTATGATTAAAAAAAAAAAAAAACTAACTAAAACATTACAGTTCATTCTAAATATTTATGATCTCGTTGTTGTTCTATAAAAATTGAGTGATAAGTGATTAGATTGATGTTATTTAAAATGGAGAAACTATATTTTAATTCAAAGTTTGAGGATCATGAATTTCACAGATGACAAGTCAAAGTGCAACTACTTTTAATAGAAAAATATCTCTGGGAGATTGTTAATGGAACTATTAAAAAATCACAAGATGTAGATGAACTATTAAAATGGACAACGAAAGATTGTAAAGCTACAACAGTGATTGGTCTTGGATTATTTGATGCATATTTACATCATATTGATTTGAAAAAAACCTTGAAACAAATATAGGAAGTCTTAATTCTTTATTTAGTTCACAGGCTTCAAGTGCTAAAATGGGAATGAAGCAAAAACTTTTTGGTTTGAAAATGAATGACGATGATAGTAATGTTCAGCATATTAGTACATTTCATTCTCTTCTTAATCAACTTGTTGAAATAAAATTTACAGTTGATGATGATGATTCCAAAGATATTTTATTAAATAGTATTCCCTCAAGTATTGCCAATATTGTGTTTACTTTAAACAAATTGAATCCAAGTCTGAGCTTAGACAATGTGACATCTTATTTGATTGATGAACATAAAAGAGTCTCTAAAACTAACTCAACTTGTGTTGAATCTTTCTTTGTCAAAGGGAAAAATAATACTTCAACAGGAAAGAATAATTTCAAAATTCTTCTATTGTAACCAAAGAGGACACATTCTAGTGAATTGCATTCAACGTGCTAGATATCTTATTGATGGAAAGTTAAAAACAGATAATGATTTAATCACTACTGAAATAGAGGGTGAAAGATGCAATATCGCATTATGTGATCAAGACAATGAATATTTATATGTTCTCTATGAATTAAATAGGGATCATATCAGAGGCTAGAGGAAATGGAGGTAGGAGGACATCTATCATCCTGAGCTAGCTTCTCACTCAGGGATGATTATTGCATGAGAAGAATTTGTTCCATATGTGATCCTTTAAAGAACAAGATGGGGCATGCGGTGTTTTGTTGGTCTATGGATAAGTGAATCCACAAACTTGGTGAGTTGTTGTTGGTTTGTGGATAGTTGAATCCACCAATGATTTATGGATAATTGAGTGTGACTTGATCCATACTTTTGCATATGTGTATTTGTGGATAATTGAGTAAGTCTCAATCTACAAATGTAGGAGTGTTACTATGGATAATGGAGTGAGTCTCGATTCACAGTTGGTTGGTGATCTTATTGTGAATATTGAAGTGTGTATTGATTCACGGGTAAACATTGGACAATCAAAACATTTATCTAGACATAAGGAGTTTGGATTGATGTTGATGCGGCGCTAGATAATTAGAACATTTACCTAGACATGATGAGTTTGGGTTGATTCTCAAGACATTTTCCTAGACAAAGCAGTTAGGGTTGATGTTGATGCAAGGTTAGCTAATCAGACCATTTTCCTAGACCAAGAAGTTTAGGTTGATGTTGATTCAATATTTTGTTTTTTTTTGTTAAGTAACCCTTAAGGGGGGGATGTTAGGGATTTAAGGTTTGCACTTTTAAATTTTATTTTCTTTTCTATAATGTAAACTTTAAGGGGGGTTGTTAGGAAATTAAATTTTACATTTAATAAATTAGTTATTAGGTTTTTTTTAGTAGTAAATAAATTAATAATTAGTTTTTAGGAAGTTATTCCCTAAGGGAATTTAGAGTGGTTATTCACAAGAAAATGTTGGATTTAAAAAAATCCAATGTATTAGATGTAATTTATCGAATGAAGATAGTGTTCAAATTGCTCATATTTTTTTTATTTGCAATGTAGGTTCTTAATATTTTTATTTTATTTTTACTACTCTATTACTCTACAGTGAACATGTATCAAAAATTTTGAAGATGATTTATGCTTGTAACTCTACTATTTTTCCATGTTTAATTAAGTAGACAAGATGCAACAACTTGGTGTAGAGAAAATGTGACACTTAAGGATGATGAGATCTACCTATTAATTTCTTGTGACTATGGACATGAGTCATTAACTACAATTTAATAGTGATTAAGCATTTGATGATGATTGGGGCATGACATATAGACTCAATTCATGATGACATTTATCAATTTTGAAGCCCTAATGATGATGGAATCATGCTTACATCATCTTTATGTAGATTTATCTCATTATGGTTACCAGTTGACATCATAGTGATGTCATGCTAATGTCACCTTACTGTACAAGGCCTTTATTGAATACTATAATTAGCTAAATTCCCATCTTTTTTAAATTTGAGCTTTCAATGTTATCCTTACGTTGGTACTCATTAAGATGACTTCCAAAATAATTGATCCCCAACAAAATTTCTTTGTTATATCTCTTGAGATCAAACCTTCAATCATTTTCTTACTTTAAAACCCATTAGACCATATGCTTGATATTTTATCCCTAGCGTATTCACAAGATCTATCATTTAAAATGGTGATATCAAGTATGTACCCATTTATGTACATGTTAAGGGGTATTCTTGACCTCTAATCCCTAACACCTTGCTAAGGCTCTTTCCTTTTGAGATCGTTGTTTTGGCCATTCTATCATTCACATACCTAGTAAGTGATATCCCTAGTCTTTGAACCCTAACACCATTCAAAGGTCTATCCTCTTGGATTTTGAGATTGATCCTAGAGATAATAGGTGACCTTTTAATCCTAGTTTATGCACTTTAGGGTGCACTTTTCTTGTAAATGTTTACTTTGTCTATTCAACATCAAACTTTCAATGTACCAAATAACTAATGCATGAGCTATGTTGGGACATCAAAATTTGATTCTCTAATAGCTCATCATTAAATTAAAACATATGTAAGGCTTATCTATTTATTGATGTTCAATTTTTGTTGCTTTATTTTATGTATTTGTTTATGAATTATCAAGGACTAACCAAGTGAGATAGTGTGTTTCTTGATCTTCTACTTATGGCCTAGATAGTGTGCCTAGCAGTATACATCCAAATAGGATGAATAATAGCTAAAGAGATGAAGTACAAATATAAAATCCTACCATCCCCCATCCAATATGTTCTCTATTTGTGATATTGGAGGCATTGACCTTTGGTACATGTGGATGTCCAAGAACTATTACAAAGGAGACAAGATTTTTTATGACCTAGTGCAAAACCAATTTTAGGTTGGTGTAAGCAATAGATTTTTCATTCTCTCTTCAATCTCCATAAATTTTCCTACCTTGTTCCTAGGCCTATGATAAGAAGAATATAAGGATAATCAATCTTGTAGATTAGACTATTCTAGATATCAACTTAGAGGTGATTGAGAGTGTTTGGGATCCCCACTTATGTCCACTATGACAGAATAAATATTAAGGAGGAAATAAAGTATTATGAGGGGAAAAACACACAAGATATTAAATTCATCAATGATAACATATTATTACAAAGGAATAAATTAGTAGTACAAATGGACAAGGTCATCAAAAAAAGTGAATTCCCAAATGATGCTAAATATTTCATCACCCCCTCAGTAAGGTATTTGGTTTTCCCAATGCCAAGGTCTTCTACCCTTGGATGTGCTACTTTATCCTCCATATTTATGATGGTAAAAGGATAGATTGGTCCATATTAATTAGTGACTCATTAGATGAACAACTTTTAGATGTGTTGGGGTAAGATAACTTCCATATGACATCTGACTTGGTTTACTTGTTGTATTTTTAGGACTTAATCTAAGTAGACACTAAGAAACTATAAGAAACCAAAGTGTATGATCATTATCCCTAGCTGGAACTGAAGAAGAGGTAGAGACACTATATCAGGGTCAATGATGCATAAATATATATGCAATTATTAGTTTCTTAGAAAATGACTATGAAAAGAATCTATGATTGGAAGAAACTAGAGAAGTTTCCAAATTGGGAAGCTAGTTTATCCAATTCAAAAAAAATCCATTACAAAGTGAGTGGCTTCCATAAGAAACTATATAGACTCTCTAGGTACCTTAGCAATAACATATCCCAAATAAACCAATTTCTCCTTAATAAAACTACCCGTTTTCAAATTAACCAATAACCTTTCTTCTTTGATCCTTTGTAAGACTTGTCTAATATGCAACAAATTCTATTATTTTCTACTACTAAAAATTAGAATATCATCAAGGTAAACAGTCAAAAACCTCCCAAAAAATGGTTTCAATACATCATTCATTAACCTCCTAAATGTGTTGGGTTCATTTGTTAAACCAAAGGACATTACTAAACATTCAAGCAGTCCCTCTTTAGTCTTATAACAAAGGTATGTGCAGGATCATCATGGAAAAAATGGGCCCTTAAGTGGCAAAAAATTCAGAAAAATCAGAGCTAGGAAATTTGATGTAAAAATTTGAATAAGTTATCTATATTATTTCAAAAATATGTAAGAATAGAATCTGTAGCAAATTGAATGTAATTTCTAAACTACTAGATTTATTTTTTTTTAAATCTATTTGGTGAAATTTTGAAATTTCAATGCAGTAGCACTTAAATTTCAAGGAAAAAATAAGTAAGTGGGTGTCTGACCACCCTAACCAAAATAAAATGATAATACATTTTTATAATATTTTAGATATAAGTAGAGGACTCATGTCCCAATGTGATGCATATTTTTTGTAATTTTTTTCCAAGTAAATAATTAATTATGAATTTTTATTACAACTTTTAAAAATATAAAAACTTGTGTGTTTGACCACCTTAACTTGGTCAAAACTTCATGAAATTCATTTTTTTAATCCTATAGTATGTGAAGCATAGAATGTGATGCATGTTTCAGATTCAAAAAATGTGATACCATTTGAAAGCTATAAATTTTTTTCAATCAACCTATCAATCAAGACTTTAGTCATAATTCAAATAGAAAATGAATAATAATTATTTATTAAATTCAAAGTAAGCATAATTTATATTGGTGGAAAGTTGAGAATCTCCTTTAAAAACCCTTTTTGTTTCATCAATTTAAGGTAAAAAAAATTCGTTAGCCACATACCCATCATATCACCACTTTTTGGCCCATCATGATCCTACCATACCCAACAATATTCCACTCATCACCCTCTCTTATCCTAATTTGGTGATACCCACTCTCTAAATCATTTTTTGTAAAATACCTAGTCTTTCCCAAGCAATCCATGAGATCATCCATTATTCGTAAAGGAAAATGATACCTTATTGTTATTTTGTTTATGGCTCTTGAGTCTATGCACATACTCCATTCACCATCCTTCTTTGGTGCTAACACAGCTACTATTGTGCATGGGCTACGGTTTTCTCTAATCAATCCTCTTTCCAATAGTTGGTGCACTTGTTTGTTCACCTCTTCATTTTCTACATGTGTCAATCTATAGGTAGCCTTAATGGGTAAATTGCTCCTAGAATCAAATCAATATGATGGATGATGCTCCTCTTAGGTGGTAGTCCTTCTATTAAGTCCTTGGACACAATTCCATCAAATTCATCCAACAGCCCCTTCACTTCTAAAGGCATGTCATCATTGACATTTGTTGGATCTACTTGTAGCTCCTTGGGAACTATTACAAAACATAGTTTTTCCTTTTTAATCTCCTTAAAAAAAAATTCCATGTCACCAACAACATTCTTGGACCACTTTCCACCTCTTCTTCCTTGGTTGTCAATGGTGTAAGAGTATGTTTACTTCAATTATTTTCTAATGTGTAAGTGTTTGATCTTCCATTATGGATTTCCTTCCTATCAAATTGCCACGACCTCCCTAAGAGTAAGTGAAATACATCCTTGGGCATGATATCACACCACACCTCATCTTTATAAGTTCCTATTCAAAAAATCACAATGCATTGTTGGTCAACTAATACTTGCTGCCCTTTTTGAAACCATGACACCTTGTAAGTGTTGGAAATTGTGCCTCTACTTGCTAACTTGTAAATCTGTTCCAGTTTTCTTTGTTAGCCGATCGCTAAAGTTCCTAATTTTTTAACCTTGTTGTGGAGTTTCAAGGTTTCTTAACCTTGTCACGGAGTTTGGAAGTTTTGTAACTTCTTGTCACAGAGTTTTGAGGTTTAATAACCTTTTCGTAGAGTTTGGAATTTTTGTAACTTCTTGTTGTGGAGTTTGGAGGTTTTGTAACCTTGTCACGGAGTTTGGAAGTTTTGTAACTTCTTGTCACAAAGTTTGGAGGTTTCGTAACCTTTCCACAAAGTTTGGAATTTTCATAATCTCCCGACTGACTGATCTCCTTCGTTGTCATGACTTTCGGTAAATTTGTAACTTGTATGCAGGAGTTATGAAGTTTGAGTTTTCTCTAACTGGGCGGCAATGGTATTGGCTTTTCATGGGGATCAATAATTTCATAACTTGTATGCGTTGGTTATGAAGTTAACATTTTGAGTGACACGTCGATGGGTGTTCACTTTGGTGGGGCCATGTTGATGGTTGGTTTGACCAAGGGTGTACGAGTGAGTTGGTAATCAAAAGGGCTAACTCATGGATACGTAAAGTCTTTGGGCTTTTGTTTATAAACTAATGACTATTAATAGTTCACGCCAATGTAGGATAATGTCGACGTTGAGCTTCTTGGTGGTTGAACGAACCGAATCGGTTTGGATAGTAGATTCCTGGAAATCGAAGGGTCAAAGTGAATATAGCAAGCAGACCAATTGGGATTATGTAGAGGGAGCGAAGAATGTGAAGTTGAGGTTAGTCGTGAGGCTTGCCATGAGGCTGGTTGGTGAGGTGAAGAGGCTGATTAGAGGAAATGGATTTGCACTGTATGATGTGTGAGAGTATTGTAACAGTGCGATGATCCTAAACTATTATGTTGTCAGATATTTCTCCAAGATGAACAAGATGTAACTCTGTAAAGGCTTAGAACCTGATATTCTATTTGTAACTGGGTTGTTTTGCTGAATAATACAATGGCAATTTGGGCTTTTGGAGTGTGGGGTTTTTTACCCGAAAGGGTTTTCCCCATGTAAATTTGTTTGTTCTTATCTTTTGTCCCATTTTTCATGTTTATTGGTTCTATTTGTTGAATCGGTTTATGCATGTTGTTGAAATTGAGTTTACATGTGCTTCTCTTAGAAGGATTAATGTGGGAAATGAACTATGTCTGTGTCTTTTAGGCAATTTAATAAAATTAAATCACTTAAGGAACTACTGTTCTTAGATTTTTCATTTTAATATGATCTATTTTTCCTTACAAGTGGTATCAGAGCCTTCTTTTGGTTGCTGGTTCTGGGTATTTCTCCTATGAAGATTTCTTAGCCTAGCCAGCTTGAGGAAATCTAGAGGAATCAGTTCATATATTGATCCTTTGGGGAGTGGAAGTCTTGTGGTATTCAAAGATAGCACACAGCTTGAAGGATGGTGAAGATGGAGACAATGGAGTTGTTCATATTGTAATGATGTGGTCTAAGGCTCCTGGTTGGCAGAGAATGATCTTGATGCAAAGGGTGTGATTTTATGCTTATGGTTGTGTTGCAAGAGAGTGTGATTCATTTTAGGTGTATGTGTGTGGGGCTCCCTAATGGTATGGAAATTCTTGGGTTTTTTTTTTCAGCCATGGAGTATTGTGCTTGTGCTGGGTGTTTTTGACTTGGCATTGAAGGCATTGTTCTCTATTACCCTAATTGCATAAAACTCATTAAAGGCATTGTTCTCTAAGTTGATCTCTGATTGGTATGAAAACTTTTGAATAGCCCGATTCTCTCATATGCATATGCATGTTGGTGGCTATGGAATTGGTCTAAGATAGGCCTAGAGTTTCTATACTACTTTTTCCTTTAAGGATTCCTTGTACTTGCATGGCTCAGATTCATGTTCTTTGGTTCTTAGGGTTTTATATATTTTTGTTTAAAGAATCTATGGTTATGCATATTCATGTTATTCCATTGTTCTGGTTAACTGTGATGGTTGTGTACAGATTCTTGAGTTTTCCAGATGTGCAGCAGATATGGGTGTTCATGGGTGTTTTATAAACACGGTTGTTTTGCAGGTTTTGCACAATCAAGAAAAAAAACTTGTGTTTTTTGCGGAGCTGCTGGTAAAAAAAAAACTATTTTCTAGACCTTGACAATTTGGGGCATTTCTAGATGAGATAGTTGCAATTCTACATGTAAGTGTTGCTTGTTGGTTTCCTAGATTATGGTGCTTGAGTTTTGGACATGATTGGCAAATCGGATTTGTTTTTGATCTGGTGTTTGAGTCAAGTTGTCTACATTGTTGCTCTCTTTGAAATCTTAGTTTTTCATTTTCCATTGCAATGATGGGTTTTCATGTTTCAGTGTTCATATCTCAAAGTTATGTAGTTGTATGGATTGATCACCCATTCAGTTGCGGTGGGATAACTTGGAGGTGGACTATCAATATCCACAAGGTTATTTTCTCTAAAAAATGTAGATTTCATTAGTTGACCTAGTTTGCAGTCACTTGTGCATTGGTGTGGTTGCTTTGCGATGAGAGGTGTTGAGTACCTAAATAGTCAATTACAGGAACCTGTAGCATGTGTATCATGATGTCATGGATAGCTTCGATACACAGCCTTGTGTAAGCTTGTGATAGTGATGATTTTTTGGTCTCCTTGGTTGGAGATCTTGGGGCGGCTTGGTATTGTTGTCAGATGGAAATGTTGCTGAGTGGACCTAAAGGATTTTCAAATCAGTAGATGTTTGGTCATGATCCTTGGAGAGCTCAGGTGTCATGGTTCAGTGGGAGCTTTAGCAGTGACTGTGGATTCATCACTTGGTGGTGAATAATCTTCTTTGGTGTTGCAGATGTTTTTAGGATGAATTATTTGATCCTATTGCTACAAAATGGTTCTTTCGCATTTTCATGGACACTATTTGAAGATGTGCAACATCTCAAAACCATGGAGGACGTTTGGATTCTTTGGCTGAGGTGTTGGTGGTGCTTGATAGGTGATGTTGGTTTTGAGTTTGTTTGCTTTATGTCATGGCATACTCTTGCCTATACATTGGAGTTTTGGCATTTTGCATTGCACTTGAGACCATGGTATGTTCACTTGGAGCATGGTATCTCCTAAGGGGATGGTAAGGTCATGATGTCATGATAAGTTCTTGATTCAAAGGATTGGAGCTTTGATAGTGGTCTGGTAATTCTTTGTGTATTGGGTGATTTGATCATTTTCCTGATACTTCATGATAGTGCAGTGATGCATTTGGATTTTAGCATGAGATGATCATTTGTAGGTTCTCATGGAAAAATGAAGAATAAGGTGAGGTTGTATTTCTCTTATGAAAGAAGTGTTGATGATGATTACTCTTGATGAGTTTTCAGTAGAAAGTTTGAGAAGCCTGCACCTTGGTTGAACATGAGTTCAATAGAGACAAATGAGTAGATTTCTCTTGGATGAGTCATGGTGGATTGTATATCTTGGAGGAGCATTCTCTTTTCACTCTTGGTCTACTCGGCAGTGCATTTGAGAGGCATTTTCCTATTATATCTTTCAGATGTGTTCTATGTTTTCTTTCATGTTATGGATCTTGGATTGTTGTTTAAATGGTTCTGGAGGATTCATAGTCAAAGATGTACAACATGGTTTATCTCCTTGATCTTTTATGTGATATCATCTTATGATGAGAACTAGTAGGAGATAGTTAAATGGGTTTGTTTTCCTGAGATGGGAAATGAAGTAGTTTGATCTTCTTTGAGAGTCTTACATCCATGTTGATTACATATTACATACATTAGGTTTGATCTTGGCAATTGAACAGTTGGGTGTTGTTATGGCTTTTCCCTTGGGATGTGAAGGAGATCATACTTGAAATAGCTGGCTTTTAGAGGTGTATGTAGGAGGATGTTCTATAGGTATATGTTGTGCAGTGTTTCTCTCTTTGGTATTGTTTGTCTTCTTGGAAGTTTGACTTCATTTTACATTAGTTTGAGATCTGGTCAGAGTTTTTCTTTTCACTCAAGTTTTTGAGTGGTAACTTGGAAGTTCTTTATCTCTTTCCTATGTTGCGAATGAAGTACTTGGAAGAGCTTTGGAAGACTGTTGAGAGAAATGATTCTTGTAGCAGTTGGTTGCAAGTTGTGCATATCATTATGGATAATTTCTTGGTACTGCATGGTTACATTTTCTATGTGTTGTTATTGGTAAACATGGTATGCCTTGATCTTTTCAGATTCATTACCTATGCAATGGGAGTTCCTGGATGTGTTTTTTCTTCTTCAACTTATTGGCACATGGAGCTTGTAGTTGTTGTTGATGATTTGGTTATGGAGTGGCATGAGTTTGTTGATGTTGATACCTTGGAGGTATGTGTGATTGGATGGATTAGCACTTGTTGTGGGTGTTATTTTCAATCATGTGTGTTAATCATTTGGATGGGAGTAGTCACTTTTCTTGTTGCTATTCTAGCTAATGTTCTATCTTGTTTCTGGAGAATGTCTTCACGGTTGTAGTCATTTACACATTTACACCTATTGCAATGAAATATGTAATCTATTTTCCTCCTCTTTGTCCACTTACTATTTGCTACAGGCCTCTCTAACTACTCTCCAAAATATTTTTTGGATGTGCTTTGATATTCTTTGTTATTCTCTTCTATTCCCCCCTATTTGTTGTTGTTCATACCTCCTTTTTCCTCTATTTTGTCCTCCTCCTTCTGTTGTTTTGTTCTTCTTCTCCCCACCACCAAAAATCTAGAAGCTTCCCCTAAAAATTCTCCAAAAATCTTGCCTAAAACAGTTGCAATGTTCAAAACCTTTCATAAATACCCCCAACTACCTCTTTTAAACTCAAAACTCCTGCTCAAGTTTACCCTTTTTCATTTTTGTTGTTGCTCCTCATTAAATAAGCATACGATAAGGTAGTTTGTTGTCCCTAAATCAAAACAAAATTTAAAATTTAAATTTAAAACTTCTAAAAAAAAGTGATGCCCTTGCATCACAATTATTTATTATTTTAATATTTAATATTGAAAACTTTAATAAATATTAATTTAAAAAAAAATAAAATTAAGATATTTTATAAATAAATATTTATCAATAATAAATTATAAAATAAAAGACCTATTTAAACATAATGACACTTAAAACATTTGTTAACGAAGAAAACATGAATCCTAACCATATATGCATATACAAAGTATTAAAGATCCTTACTAATATTTTAACTTTTAAAAAACTTAAATATATATTCTAAATCATCTTAAAATTGCTTTCAAATGTCTGCTAGTTAAACCTTTCGACTCTCTAACGTCTTTTTCTATTAACAATTTTCTTTTAAATATATAATATTATCTCTCTACTATTTTAGAATTACAAAGATGATTTAATCTCCCGCTTTAGTAACCAACTTCAATATCCCAACGTTTTATTCCCCCCTCTTTTAAACCGCCCTTCTCTAATTTTACCAAGGTTTAAAAAATAAATAAAAATATAGACGTCCATTCAAATTTCTCCGGTAAGTTACCGGACGAGTATAAAGCACCAAGCTTTCTCCTTCAACTTGGAGATATACATTTAGTTGCACCAGGCCTTAGAGCTTTAGAAATTGGCGGAAAAAATGGAACAGAGATCATCATCATCTCCATGTGCAGCATGTAAACTGCGAAGAAGAAGATGTACAGAAAGCTGCATGTTGGCTCCTTTCTTTCCCCCAAATGACACACAGCAATTTCAAGTGGCTCACGCAGTATTTGGAGCAAGTAATATGATCAAAATGCTAGAAATAATTCCAATGGAGAGGAGAGGAGATGCAGCTAACAGCTTGGTGTATGAAGCGAATGCAAGGCATAGAGATCCAGTCTATGGCTGTGCTGGAATAGTTACACAGCTGCAACATCAGCTTGTCAAAGTGCAGGAGGAAAACGTCTGGCTGCAAGCAGAGCTTTTCAAATTGCAGGCGGAAAAGGCCAATGTGCAGCAAGAGCTCAATGGAGCTGCTGCATTCACTGGCTTTTTGGAGCCACAGTCTGAGACCAGAGGTCCATTATGAATATATCACATTCCACTCAACTGCTAATGATCTTTATACTTAATCACAGTAGAATAATTTGTATCCATCTTTTGTTCTTCTAGATTAGAGGTGTTCTACAGTCACAGCGGAGGAAAGAGCCTCGGTCAATAAAAACAAAATCCATTTAAATTGACGGTCTGGTCTTCTGCCTGTTGTCGGTGATATTAAAGCGATATTTTGCCTGTTGTGCTGGCAGTGATATTAAAGCGATCTTTTGCCTGATGTCTGATATTAACGCATCTTATGTTCGCCATCAATACTAAAATAATCGTGTGTAACGTTTGATATTAATGTGTCTACTATTATGTGTAA
The DNA here is from genome assembly GCA_007258455.2 of Sequoia sempervirens. NCBI lineage: Eukaryota > Viridiplantae > Streptophyta > Pinopsida > Cupressales > Cupressaceae > Sequoia > Sequoia sempervirens. The sequence goes on along the minus strand of VDFB02075321.1, from coordinate 297,786,281 downwards.
CATATGATATTAAAACATCAAATATCATGTGTAAAGTCTGATATAACAGCGTTTAGTGTTTAGACTAAATGCAATCTTAAATGAAATCATATTTGCACGCTCGCTTTATTCCCTATAAATCTACAAAATTTCCTCTCCATTTTACCTCTCTACAATATTCTTTTAGGCCCTGCTCAATTTTGATGGCACCCTCTGTTCAAATTTGAGGCATTTGAAACCATTTTCTCATCATACGGTAGAAAATAGCTGTTAAATGGCTGTATTTTAGACGGAGCTTGCAGTGGATTCGTGCAAATTTATAAGATCCAGGTGACAAGCTTTTCAATTAGAAGGTCAGGGTATTATTTTCCTTTTATTTAAATTTAAATTGCTCCTTTATGCGTTGTATACTCTGGCTCACGGCAGGTTTTCTTGTAATACTTGCTCTGTTTGTCTTAATTTTGCTTTGATTAGTTAAGTTTTGTACAATTCGTGCAATATTTGCTTGGATTTGATTTTTCAAAGATTGCTTTATTTTTTTGTTGTATGCAGTATGTTATTTGTGTAGCTTGGCAGAAGTTCGATCTGATTTTTTCAGTCTTTGTGGAATCTCAAAGTAAGATTTCCTCACTTTGCCATAGATTTCTTCTTTTTCTTCCAAATTTAAAACAGTGATACTGTTTCATTTGAAATTTGTTTGACTATTTGTAAGCGTTTTCTATTTTGAATCAGAAGACGGAAGCCTGAAAGTAAACAGTCTGCACCTTGTTTGTTTTTTTGAATAAAGAGCTCGCGTTTGCTTGTGTTTAAACTAGCTGGAAACTGCAGCTATATTTGCTTCTTTTCGGAAGCCGCTGTACCATTTGGTTTATATTTGTTTCCTTCAGACTTAAATTTTCCAGTGATTACTTTTACCCCATATTGTGTTATGTATTTACTTTCTTTACCTATGTTTCACAACCTTCTCTCCGGGTAACTCTGATTTGCTTGGCTTAATTCAAATTTTACAGGATTTTATGTGTCTATCGCTTAATATAAATTCCTTTCATTTTTTCACCATTTTGTGCAAATGTTGCTAGTATTTCCTAATTTTACTTCATTTACTTCATTTTGTAGCAATTCATACCATCTTTGCTTCCTTTGGCGTAAATTTTTCCATTAATTTACCCTCCTCTTATTTTGTAAAATATTGGTTTCGTTTGAGACAGCTCTGTCTTATTTACTATTATTTTCTTTGGTACAACATATCTTTATATAAAACTAATTGCTTCATTTGGCGAAAGTTTACCGTATTTTCCAGTAGAAGATACCTTTTATATAGCTTTGAGTTGTTTATATTTTCATAAATTTGTGCGTAAAATTTTCTTTTCTTGATATCATTTTGTTCCATTTAGTTAATTTATCTGCATTATTTTCATGCTGCGTTTTCTCCTCGTCATAATTATGCTTGATAGCTTCAATGTTTGTTCAGTTCGTCAAAAAGTTTTTCCATCAACTAGGATTTGTTGGTTCACAATAAGTTTTTTTGGTTGTTTGCAGATTTGCCTAAAGATATTGAATAAATATATGCCCTGATTAATACTGTGCAATTTTCCATCATATTTAAAATTTTGTTAAATCATTAAGAATTTGTTTCTGTAAATTTGTAATGCTCGTGACATCTGCAAAAGTGGTATGTTCAATTTATAGTAGTAGAAAGGTTTGTATCGACATTCTTTCAATGACTTTAATGGTACAATTCACTGCTCTAAATATCTTGACTGGTGTTTTCTATTGGCTTAGATATCTGAGCATTAACTACAGTGTATTCTTGAGGATTTGTTTTTTATGACTAAGAAAAAGAGCATAGTTGGGAATATATAACTGCTGAGTAAAACATTAACTTGATTGATTTGTAGTTAAAATTAAAAACATTTCTTTGCCAACATCATTGGCCAAGCCTGTGTATCAAAACGCCTGAAGAAACAGATTGATTTCAGTTTTTGTTGCATACCTTAGAAATGTTTTTAATCTACTATAAGCATTTGTTATTGGAAGGCTGGAATCATTCCGTGGTTATTTGCATTGTATGAGATCCTCTAAAAAAAAATTCATGTGTTAAGTTATCCTCACATGACTAAATCAAATCTTTCAAAGTGTTTGTGTTAAATTATTACCATTTTTTTTTTTGTGTTTTATGCTTTAATTCTGATATATAAGAAAGAGATATAAATAATATATATTTCTAAATAGAAAAAAATAATAATAATTTTATATTTAAATATGATCAAAATAAAAGTATTTTATTCTTTTTAATATTTTAAAGTAAAAATATATTGAAGATTAATCCAAACAAAGTTGTTTCTTACATTATAAGAATAAAATAAATAAAGATAAAATAGTATTAGTTCAACTTTATCTAATGATAAACTATAGAGATTGTGAATGCTACTCACACATTTTAATATTCAATTTTTTATCTTCATACTCTTAAAAAAAAAAAAAAACTTTTTTAAGAATAAAATCTCATAAATATTACAAATCTTAATCAAAATATTATTATTATATTTTTTTGGATAATTCTAACAGTCATAAGTCAAGGGTGACTTGTGAAACATTATATGCTAAATTTTTCAATATGAATATGAATTGGCTGGTAAAATCTTTTGTACAATATATTTTACTTTTCTACAAGCAAAAAGAAAATTCTTGCCAATTGGTATTTCAGGTATATGGAGAAGATCTAGACTAGATAGGTCTTAATGCAAGAATTTTTCTCATTTGCAATTGTGAATGGTCTCACAAGTTTTTGTAGAAGTGGTTGGAATTTGGTGCACCTGAAAAATTAAATGGGATATTGATACTATATCTCCCCTAGAATATATATCCTAAAATATTCTTATTATGTTCAAAACTTAAAATAATATGGGTGAAAATTCTAAGGTAGTTAGGATGAATTTTCCACATTTTATGGAGTATTAAAAGATTGCTTCTCCAATCAATTATGTATATTTTTTTTTTAAAAAAAAAAAGAGTATACTTCAAAATATAAATAGAAAAACTAAACATTAATATTATTAAATATTCTTGAATACCACAAATGAAAGATAATTTTAGTATTTCATAATTTTTTTTGCTTTTAAAGACATAAATTGATAGAGTTCATAAAAAATATGTCAGACGCCTATTATTACTATTAATAATAAAGTTAATAATAAAGTTAATAATTAGAGTTAATATTTTTTTTTTACTTCGTAAGAGAGAGTATATTGATAAACTAGAAAGATTTACAAACATCTACTATGCAGGATATGAGATTGGACACCAAACCAAAATTTACCACCAAGGCAAGCTACACCCAAACATTAACATCCATGAGACCACCATACCGAAGCAATTTCCTATAGTGCAAGAAAAAACGGTGTCTTTCCACACCACCCCACCATTCAGACAATGCAAAACCATTCATACTTAGACTATACTAGCAAAATTTCCATCCTTGGCATGACATCATTATTGTGATGGAAGTTAACATTTTTACAAAGACCCGGATGTATGCCATACCCTACAAGGCCAAGAACCACCACATCAAAACATTATAGAGATGGAGACATAGCACATTCAACAAACCCAAACCTAACACTAGAGCAAAAGGGAAACAAAGGACACCCAACATTTATAGAAATCCATTTTCTTTCATAAAGGCATCAAATTCCTTGACCCAATCAAGTCACTAACCTCTTCCAGATGAAAGACCTTCTTTAAAAACTACCACAATTGCAACTATCATTTTGTGTCTCACCAGGGCCATCCCCTCTAAATCGAGAAGGAAAGGGTATATTTTGATTACCTCACCTGATTTCTTTACCAGGTCCATGTCGCATGGCTACGGGGCTCCCTTGCATGGAATAGACACCTTGAAAACCTCCTCCATGCCGCCTAGTAGATCCTTTTTGAATAATTTTCCCATCAAAATTTTTGCCTCCACCTTGGGCACTTGGTTGTCCAAAATAGAGGTCAAAAACCTTGAAGCCACCTACGAATTCACTCTAAAAACCTCCTTGTGCTCCAGATGCCCCTTGCCAAGCACCATTTTCATAGCCACGACCATAAATGGGTCAATGTTTAGCAAAATGTGCTTGAGGTGCTAGTTTGTAACCTCATGAAAAGAATTTTGGTGATCCTTGCAATCTAGGGCTATTGGGGTATCCACCCCAAAACAAACCATCGATTCCATCAACATCTCAACAATGAATTTTGAGCGTTCAACCATTTTTGTTCTACATCTTGAAGCCAGCTGGAGAACTCAACAAACACAGAGAGAACTGGTAATGTCACCCATGCCACCTTCAAACTTGAATGGGAATGCACCACATTAATCACCTACTTTATTATTCTCTACACAGCCAACGTGCCAACAATATGATAAGTTGCAGATGCTAAGGCTGCCATCATTCAAGTGAATGAGCACACGCTGAGGCGAGGTGAGTAGTCTAATCAAATGTTTTGGAAATAAAACAAATCATCCCTAGCCTCCACTGGTGCCACATCATGATGGCTCATAAAAATTCCCAACTCACCATCGTACATGTAATGAAAGGACCTCACCTTGCATGTTTGAGCAACAACTGGCACGAAGCTTAACTCCTGTCCACCTCAATCCAGTCCACTTAAAGATGTTATGTGGCAATTCACCCACCCTACCTCCCATAATAATTAGAGTTAATAGTTAATAATAACTAACTTATAATAAAATATTATTACAAAAAAAATATAATATATTATTAATTAATAATTTAATATAAAAATAATAATTTTATTAATATTGATTATTTAAAGTTAATATTTATTATACATACATTATTTATGAATTTATTGTTATTATAATTTATTAATAATATTTCTAAAAAGTTAATTTTAATAATAATAGAGTTAATTTATTAATAATAATTACTAATACCTATAATAATAATATTTGGTTATATTAATAGTTGATAATAAATTTAATTAACTTATAATTAAGGTTAAATTATTAATAATACATTTATTTTATTAGAATAATTTAATTAACTATAAATAATTATAATTGGGACTAAGGTTATTTTCTTATTATTATTAAGTATTATAATAATTTATTATAATTATTAAAAGTTATCTGTATATCTAAATATTATTATAATAAGGATTAGGGTTCTAGAGGTAAGGATATGATTAGGATTAGGATTAAGATTATTGTTAGAGTAAGGGTTAAGGTAAGATATACAATATAGGTTTGGGTTAGGGTTACAGTTAGGGTTAGGGTTAATATTAGAGGTATATTTAGGGTTACGATTAGAAATAGAATTAGGGTTAGTGATAGGATTATGGTTTATATTAAGATTATAGAGATAAAATTAAGATTAAGATTAGGGTTAGGGGTAGATTTATAAATATAGATAGAATTTGAGTTAGGGTTAGGGTTTAAATTAGGGTTAGCATTAAGATTAGAAACAATATATGGGTTAGGGTTAGGTTCAATGTTAGAGTTAGAATTTCAGATGGAATTAGGGTTAAGGTTATGGTTATATATAGAATTAGAGTCAACAATATGGTCATGGTTAAGGTTTTGATTATGGTTAGGGTTAAGATTAGGGTTAATGTTAGAATGACCATAATGCATATTGAATTATAACCCTAATCTAATTCAATCATAGACCTAACAATAATTAAAGCCTAATCATAATCATTTTTGTACCACAAACATAACCTTGACCCCAAGCTTTATTATAGAACCCTAACCCAAACCCTAAACCTAGTCCTAATTTCAAACCTTAACCCTAATATTAACCCTTACTATAATTAAAATATAAACTTAATTGAATCCTAACCCTTATATTAACCATTAACCTAATTAAACCCTAACCCTAATTAAATCATAACCCTAATTAAAATTAAATCCTAAGTAAACTTGAACCCTAACCATAACCTAACCTTAATCATAACCTTAATTGAATGTGAACCCTAACCCTAACCCTATTTGAACACTAACCTTTTAACAATGACCCCAAGCTTTATTGTTCAACCCTAAACCTTACCCTATTTGAGCCATAATTAAGCCCTAACCCTAATTATAATCATATTTCTAACACTAACCATAATTCTATTGGTAACCTTAATTCTAACTATAAGCCTAATTGAACCCTACTTCCAAATCTAACCCTAACCCTAAATATAATTGAACCCTAACTTTATCCCCTATTAAATCCTAATCAAAATTGAACGGTAACCTTAACCCTAACCCTAATTAATAATAAGGTTATAAGTAGAATTAGGGTTTAGTTAAGGTTAGGGATAGAATTAGCATTATGGTTAGGGTTAGGGTTAGGGTTAGGGTTAAATTAGGGTTAGAGCTCAATTATGGTAAGGGTTAGTATTTAATTAAGGTTATAGGTAGAATTAGATTTGCCATTTGGTATTTCAAGCATGTTATTGGTAATCGGTATTTTAAGTATAAAATATCTTAATTGTAACACTAATTCCTTTTCTACCCTAACTCTAATTTTGTCTATAATCCTAACCCAGACCATAACATATACTAATATAATAATTATAACTCTTAACTCTAATCGTAACCCTTACCCTTATCTTAAACCTAACCCTAATCTTAACTTTAAACATAACCATAACACTGACAGTAACCCTAACCTTAACCTTAACCATAATACTAACCATAAACCTAACCCTAATTCTATATCTCACTATAACCCTAACCCTAACCCTAATTCATCTCACTATAATGAGAACCCTAATCTATAACCCTAAATCTAACCCTAATTTATAACCCTAATCCTAACCCTAATGCTAACCCCAACCCTAATATCAATTTTATCTCTAACCTAACCATAACCCTAATCCTACCATTGATCCTTATTTTATCTCTAATCATAACCTTAACCCTAATTTTATCCCTAATTTTAACCCCAACCCTAATCTCTAACGCTAAATCTAACCCTAATCCTTACCCTAACCCTATTTCCAAACCTAACCCATTTTGTATATGCTAACCCCAACCCTAACCCTACCACTCATCTTAAACATAAGCCTAGACCTAACCCTAACCCTATCAGTCACCCCAAACATTTTTTTAAACTTAACCCTTTTTATATATGATAACCCTAAACCTAAACCTAAACATAATCTTAAACCTAAACCTAATCCTAACCCTAACACTAACTCCAACCCTAATACCAAGTGTATGTTATCATGCAGTAGAGTATTGGGTGGAATGCCCACTCTACTGCATGATAACATACACTTATATGTATCTTTAACTAAATGTATGCAATCACATAGTAAAAAGGTATTCTGCCCTCGAGAATACTCAACAAAAATGTTAATTTCTTTTGGGCTACTCAAAATTAATGAGGGTTTTAACTAGTAAAAATTATATCATCTTTTTCATCAATGGGATAATTGTTTTAGTGGATTGATTTAAAGGTAAGATGTTTTTAAAAGGATTTTCATAAAGGTATTCATTTGGAATGAGAAAATATATATATATAATTATAATTAAAGGATTTTTTTTGGTAAAATTGAATTTTTTTAAAGAAATTCATTAAAAATCAAGTTTTGATGAATATAGGATTGTAACATCAAAAAGGAATGGAAATACAATTTTATTTTTTGGATATAATTGATCTTTATTTTTTGGATATAATTGATCTTTATTTTTTGGTATAAGTTATTTTGTGATAGTCTACAAATATTTTTGTCTATTAAACATTCATATGAACTTTCTATATTATGTCAAAAAAAATGATAAATACAAATAATATTCTACATTAAGGTGAAGAGAATCCAACACTTGGAGTGTTCCAACAAAAGCCAAAAACTAAGCAATACAATCATTATGAGGATTTTTCATACTTTTGTTTCTAAACTTTTTAACTTGAACAGAGGCCTTAGGAAAAACCATGTATTTGTTAGCTTTATTATCAGCAAGAAATTTCTATGGATATGTTTCAATGAAGTTGATAAAAAAAATTAGAATATTCTTAGTTTGAATCATTAGAAGCTTGAGTTACATGCATTTAGCCCTCTGATTACTAGAGAAGAATTTTTTGATTGGATTGAAGTCCTTGTAGATCAAGTTCTTGTTAGTTGTAAGAAATATGCCCCTAGGAATTCATCTTCAAAGGAACACCTTGTCATATCAATATGTTGGTAAACAGATTTGTCACTTTGAATTTTTTGAAAAATAATGACACACCCAAGGAACTTGTGATAAAAATTCCTACAAAATTTGGAAAGATTACCTAAAAATTTGATGGGCTTCCTCTATCTTTGAGAAATATAGTTTCCTTGTATGATAAGGTTTTGTGGTTTTTATAATTTTTAAACCCAAAAGATAAAAAGGGAAAGGAAGAATTCATATAGAATTTAATTAAGAAAACCTTAGTCGGAGACACACAAATATTAACTTAGGTCTAAAAAATTATTAAAACCAATAATTATTCATCACAAAATAATAATTTTCATTCCTATATTTATATGATGGATTTCATAACAGTAATGAAAAAAAGACATGTGAATCTCAACACACGATGAAATAGGTTATATCAATAAGAACCAAAGCAAGATACCAAGATATGACTACATTTATTTACACAAATTTCTATAATATTTTAGTGGGGTGACAAATGGTTTGCACAAAGATGAAGGGGTACAAAAATTACTACTAATTTGACATATGAATTTAAATTAGTGTAACAAAAGCATAGAAAAAACACCCAAAACATATAATTTGACTATTTTCTCTATTAACTTTAATATGATTCACATAACTAAAAAAACCCGTATGTCGAACGTGTGAGAGCTAGAAGCCCCTTCTTTACATAAGAAGCTTCTTCCAAGCCTTCAATGTTGAACCATAACTCCAGCTACATAGAAGAATAAGAAAAAATCAAAATCATTTGTATAAAGAGAAAAAGCCATAATTTCATTCACACCAAGAAAGGATAAGGGAAATAAGAAGTGAGGTAAAAATAAATCCATGCCAATCATATGAATTAAAATGGTGATGTTTAATGTTGCATACAATAGTCTTTTAAATTACACAAAAAATATTAGATCATGTGCAACTCTAGGATACTAATCAAGAGGTGCAATGTATCAACACAAGTGTCATGCCTATTAACATCTTGGAGAAACATGAGTGTCTCTTACATACAAAATTTTGGGTTAATAATCAATAATTTCATGTCATCATTGATAGTGGTAGCCAAAATATCAACATGCAAGATGCCATCAAGTTTTCAAGTCACTATTGAAGTGCACCTGAGGCCATACTCTATAGTATGGTTATAATAAGGTAAGGATGCTTAGTTAACACTTTAATATGTACTTTTAAGTTTCTAGTTAAACCCATCGATAAAACTATCATTCATGATGTCATGTTGCAAAAATAATTCTAATATTCTACTTAAAAGGATATATGTATACAATAAAGATGGTGTATATCAAGTGAAATCACAAAGATGGTTAATTCATGTTGGTGATTTATACTTCTATCTTCATGAGTCATCGTTAAATACTAGAATATCCTTAATATCTACTAAGGAATATTGCAAGATTATCTTATACAAAAAAAAAAAAATCTATGCTCATTTTTGGTAATGGAGCTTGATCTTGTTAAAGGTCTAAAATTTTGATGTTTTTGTAGTCATGTTTAGATCACATTTCATTCTAGGGGGAATGAAGGGGGTATTTATATAACCTCTTAATGGGGGGTTCGGGTGCAATGCCTCCAAAGCCAAATTTTAGATACATATTTAAATTGTAAAATTTTATAATTTCATAGTAAATCTAGACTATTCACTGTTAGTTTATAGATCAGATCATAAATCTTATGTTGAAATTTTTTTCCCTAGAAGGAAAACCTCTTTACATGAGGGAACTATATTATGACTATGTATTGTGAGTGGATATTATGAGAGAGCAAAGAGGAAAATTACGATAGATGTGTTGTAGTTTGTATCCCTTCATTTTGCTAGACAAAATAAAGGAAGGACTATTTTTTTATCCATGGGTGTAGCCCATATTAGGTGAACCATGTATATTTGTGTCTATATGTTTTATATTTTAATTTTGCATTCATTTTATGGTATATTAATATGTGACCCTATTCCTAACACTTATCATGATTCACCTTAAGACATTTCTATGGGAGATCAAGCTCATAGGATTGCACATGCATCATCATAGTAGTAGTAATTTTACATGGTACTATAATGATACATGGATGTATTTGAATAGTAAAAATATCTTTTAACATACTAAAAAATGTAAAATAATATTGATTTGATTCCCAAATTCCCTTTGCCTAATAGTCCTCTATATCATAGTTCTATTTGGGATAATGATGAAGCTCAATATCAAATCTAGGAGCTAATTAATCAAGGCAAGATAAACCCTAGCTAATCTGCATGGGGTAGTTTGATAGTTATTTCACCAAGGAAAGATGGCACATGGTCCTTCCATATTGATTAACACATGCTTAATAAGATAATAATGAAGAACCAATATCCTCTTCCTTGCATCTATTTTCTTTTAGGAAATATATGTGGTGTACAATCCTTCATGAAGATTGGTCTCAATTTAAAATATCATTATGTACTTATTCATCTAGAATATGTTTTGAAATCAACATTCAAAAGTGAGGTACTATATGAATGTATTGATATGCATTGTGACATAACTAACACAATAATGGCTTTCATGTACTTGATGAATAAAATCTACTTGGATGACATCCTAATTTTTAGCAAGCCCAAGAGGAGCTTATGGATAATGTCTTGCACATCCTACACACTATTCACTACCACATGTTACAATCCAAATTCAATAAAATTGTGCCTCCAATATAACACATATCCAATATATAGGCTATATATTATTGATCCCATAAGCATCCATACAAATCTATTTAAAATCAAGTTTATTTAAGAGTTCAATCAACTTCATGTAACATCACTAAATTAAACAAATTCTTAGACTCACAAACTTTTACCAAAAGACTATCCTTGGACTTCCATACATCACTTTTTCGCTCAAACAAATGATACATACTAAGGAAAAAAAAATTAGACACCTATATAACAACACACTTTCAAGGAGATCAAGAAGTAACTTTATGTAGCATGCATGTTCATCCAAATGTATTGGGAGAGGACAAGTTGTTATAATGTGTGCAGTCATACAACCTAGATAAAGGTAGAGGGTTTGTTGGAGATTTGTTTCCAAAGAAATTTCTCAAAACCAAGCAATGTTACAGGGCAGCATTCGATGCAGTAAGGAATAGCTTGAAAAGATATTATCCATGGGCGATGTGCAAAGTGTTAAATTTGTTTTCAAATGAACTAGGGTATCAAATGGTTGATAGTTTTAAGGATAAATTCTATGATCTTTCTTTCCTAGTGAATCATCACAAAAGACATGGACATTTTTTTTGTCAAGCCTCATACCTCTGAATCAACATGGCCCTATGGAAGGTCAAGGGGAGAAGGATAATCTTCAAGAGGGCAAGGGAAAAAATGACATTGATTTAAATGAAATTCGCCAAGGGTATGAAGAAGCAACTACTTACATGGAAGAATGAATATAAAGTCATTTTATATATGAATTTTTCTTTTTTTAGTATTTCTATTGTATAAGTGCTATAAATATGTTGCACAATTTTGATAGCATGAAAAATATGTATATGCCAAACATATAGCTATGGTTGTGATAGAAAAAGAAAGGTGGATGTGTCATATAGATTAGGCATAATTTTGATCGATGTGGATATTTTCAAATAATCAATACTATAAATTTGATTATGGTTGTAATTATTTTACACATATTAATATGTAAATAATTAGGCCTTAGCCTTTTATCTAAAAAAGAAAAAAAAAATTGTACCCCTTCAAGATTCAAAATAATTTATATTTTAATATCTACTCAATATAGTACTCACTAGACATGGGAATTTGGTTGCCTACCATTTAGAGATATTTATTAACATAGCACATAGAAATACTTTGTTAGAACTTTGGTTTGTTATTCACCTACAAAGAGTTCTTGAGTTAGAGAAGGTTTGGGATTATGTGCAAGTTCTTGCTATTGATTTTGATCATAGAATGACCATAAAAAGTTTTAATTATGTATTATATAATATGGTGGGAGTTAGATTATGTGGTTCTACATGCAAGTGTCATATTGGTTGGTGTCACCATAGTAATAAACACACGAGGTTCAGTTAAGAATGACTATTGCATCTTGAATAAATTGTGTTGTTAGAGTGTGTGTAGCAATAAAAGTGCACACGAAACATCATTTTAGTGTGTGTGGTGATAGATAAGGATAGACAGATGTTCTAGGAGATATTTACATGATTACAAATTATCAAAAGTGGTGTCTCTTTTACCCTAATCCATGGTTTGGTCTTAGTACCTATTACAAATTAAAATATTCACTATTAGGTATATTTGGTAAACAATAATTGGTTGTCATTATGGGGTTATCTAAGCTAGTTAGTTTCAATATTCAATTAGTAGGAGTTTTGTTTGAGTGAATGTGATGGTCGATATCAATTAGAGGGTTAAGTTGGTTGGGATTCCAAATTAACAACTCAAGGTTACATCTAGTTTATGGTGTAGATGAAATAGGTTGATGTAGAGGTTATGCTAGATGATGTGATTATTTTTTGAATAATATTTTAAGGTTGTATACTAAATTCTATAGATTAAGGAAGGCTTAAGGAGACACATGTATTTGGATTTTGTATTCACAAATTAATATAGTTAACTCTCTTTTGTTTGTGGGAATTTTCTAAAAGGGATTCCCAAGTAAATTCATGAGTATCATGTGTATGTGGATTTATGTATGATTTCATATGTTCATCCATAATAGTTGATAATTAAATTGCAACAATGATATAAATATCATTTGGATCACATAGTCTCAAGGTTTTTGATTAAGGGTAAAATGGGTTTTGAAGGGAGCCAAATCCCTATAAAAAAAAATTCTAAAAAGATAAGAAAATAAAAACAGAAACCTACCAATAGGTTTTGAAGGGACCCAAAACCCTATTACAAAATGTTACTTAATAGATAAACAAAGATAACCAATAGCCAACCGATAGCAAACAAGCAGGAAGAACAAAACAAAAAAGAGACAACAATAGCAAAGAAACTACTATAATTTCTTGAGCCTATTGGTGGCTTCGAGATACTGTTGATAAAAAATTTTATGAAGATTGACCAAATTCGATAATTCTTTATTTTCATATTTAAAATACTTCTTCTTTCCATGGGTTCTAGCACTCAACCCTTGTTGAGCCATGGTGCAGGAGCACCTAACCACTTAATTCCACATCTCTATGCTTGAAGGTCATACAAAGTTAATGATAGGTGTTTAGGATTCATATAAGAATTTTTTGTGCTTATTTAGGCTTAATAAGGTCTAAAAAGACCAATCTCAATGTAATTGCAAGCATCTTGAGTCATTTGGGTTGAAAATGTGTAATCTTGCACCTAAGAGTCTTTGTAGCCTATTGAAGGCAAGTTCTTGAATTTGTAAATAGGGGTGCAAGGTAGGAGTTTAGAAATCATATTAAAGGTAACATAAAGGTGTCCAGATAGTTCTTGGTGTCTTAAAACAACAATCTTGCTAATAGTGCTCATTTAGCACTTATTTGTCTATAATAGTGTTTTTAAGCCAAAAGTGGGTTAAGGTGGTTAAATGGTGGTTTTAGGCATTGGGAAAGGTTGTATAGGATTCAAAATGTATTAAAATTCCTTTGAAAGGAACGAGGGAAGGTTTTTGGACCAAAAGTGTTGAACATTTATTGAATAAAGGCAGTAATTCTCTGTTAATTTATTGATTTCCTTCCATTTTCACTGTATTTATGTGTTCTTTCTTCATTGTATAGGCCATACAAGTATGTTGATATTCTAAACCCTTGTGGTCCTCTTGAAGGACACAGAAATAGCATGCTTATGAACCTATTTTGAGGCCTTATTCACAAACTAGGAGAGCACAGTAGCGAGACTCTACGATCTACCTATACAGGGTAGTGAACCACCGGTTGAAGTTTCAAAATGATCTAAGCCTTCCCCACTTACTTTTTTGGACCTATTTCTCAGTGGGGAGGCATGGAGTTAGATTACTATATGCTTCTTTGTGTTTTTGAGTGGAAATAAGGTTGATTGCTAACTATAGAATGCCACCACAGTGAGAAATAAAGTCTTGTTCATATAAGAATAATTAGGAAAATAGTGTGTTTTGGATTATTTGTTGATGGCCTTGACTTGGAAATAGTGTGAAATTCCTGTGCATACCTTAGGCCAGTAATTTGATGCCTTGATTTGGCTTGGAAGGCCTTAGAAGGCTAAAATCCTAAAAACCCTAAGTATTTGGAAGGAAATTGAGGGTTTCAAGAAATGATGGCTAAGAGGCTGAGAAATTGACTAAAACCTATGAAATTGAGTGTTTTCAAACATGATTAATGACTTTCCAAGAGATTATGAGAATAGGAGAAGATTAAAGGAAACTTTGTTTGTAAAACAGGCCTAATCTTGTAGCCTTTTTGCAGGGCAGTGTGAAGGTTCTCCAAGAAGTAGCAAAGAAACCTCATATGCTTGGTTTGGGGATTGTGTTGGGGGTCTAAGTAGATGTATATTGGTGATGAGAGGGTCTTTGAGAGGATTTCTCTAAAAGATAAGTCTTTTTGATGAGTTTTTGAGTCTAAAAGCCTTGATAGTGTTTAGTGTTCCAAGATGGTTGAATGTAATAGCAAAAGTTGTTCAAGACTGATTGAATCTTCTCCACCTTGACTCTACATCATAGTGGTATCAGAGCAGGGAGTAGAATTTTTTTTCATTTTGTAGGTTGAAGAAGAGGCAAGGTTGACAAGATGCCTCCAAAGAAGAATGATATGGCTAAAGAAATGAAGGAGATGAAAGATAGGCATGCAAGGGAACTTAGAGAGTTAGAATAAATTATCATAGCCTTGGAGACAAAAAAAGAAGAGAAGAGGAAGAGAGTGAGTCAGATGAAGAGGAAGATGATGAGTTTGAAGATGTAGAAGAAGAGCTTACTCCAAAAGATCAAATAATTGCAAAGTTGTTGAAGGCAGTGAAGGATGACAAGCCTAAGGTAAAAATTGATGTTCCTAAGTATGGTGGTAGTTTAAATGATGAAGAACTACTTGATTAGATTGCTGCATTAGATAACCATTTTGAATGTGATGAGGTTCCTAAAGAGCAAAGAGTCAAGATTGCAAAGACTAAGTTGCAGGGAAATGCTTTGGTATGGTGGGATTACTTTCAATCTGAGAGGAGAAAGCAAGGAAAGTCTAAGATCACATCATGGGACAAGATGATATCAAAACTCAAAGGTAAATTCTTACCCAAGGATCATCAAGTTCAATTGTTTAAGAGATTGCAAAACTTAAGACAAAGGGAAATGGATATTAAGTCTTATACTAAGGAGTTCTATAAACTAAGTCTAAGATCTAGTCATCATGAGAATGAGGATGAAAAATTTGCAAGATACATGGGTGGTTTAAGGTTAAACATACAAGATTAATTGGTTTTGTCTAACCCTAGAACTGTAGAGGAATGTTATCAAATGGAAATCAAGATGGAGGAGAAAATGAAGCGAAGGAAAGACAAAGTAGTTAGAAGAAAAAGTAATGCATCAAGGGGAAGAGGATCCATGTCTATTTCAAATTCAACCAATGACAATCAAGAAGATGCCATGAAAGGTCAAGAGCAATCTAATTTTAGAGGTGGATGGAGAGGCACAAGAGGAAGATTTGGAGGTAGGAATTCTAACAATATGTTTTTAGGTAGATGTTATACTTGTAATGAGTTGTCCCGTCCATCTTTGAAATGTCCTAAGAAGATTGGTGCTTCATCAAGTGGAAGTAAAGGTGAAAAAAGGGTTCAACTAGTGCATGAAGATGAAGAGAGTGTGACTTCACCTGTAGTGAACCTCACATCAGAAGCTGGAGAGAATTTGATGATTAGACTAGAACATTGCTCAAGGTACCAATCCCTGAAGAACTCCCACAAAGGAAAGCACTCTTCAGAATCAATTGCAAGGTACAAGGTAAAGTATGTAAGATATTAGTGGATTTAGGTTCAACTGAAAACATGGTTTCTTGTGAAATGGTGAATAAACTAAATTTGAAAAGAATCCCTCATGAGTTGGCTAAGTAATGGTCAATCATTATTAGTAAATGAGCAAGCTATTGTAGATTTTCAAATAGGTGAGTATAAAGATAGTGTTATTTGTGACATTCTACCAATGGACTGTTGTCATATACTCCTTGGAAGACCCTGGCAGTATGATAGGTGTGTTATGTATGATGGGAGAGCAAACAAGTATACAATCATGAAAGATGGCAAAAGGTTTGTTTTAACTCCTTGGGTAGAGGATGAGAAAGGTAAGGAAAAGGTTATTATGCGTGGGATGAAAGAGCCTATAAATATTGTGAAAGAAAACATAATGGTAGATCCTAATGTTTTTTTGAGGACTAACAATGTAGGAACAATAGGTCACAAGGTAAATACAGAGATAAAGGAGGTAAGGATAGTGAGTATGAAGGACAGTTTGTTAGTAGGTACTATAGAGTGCCCAGTGGTTATGAATAAAGTTGAGAAAAAATCAAAGTTTTCTATTACAATGAGTGGAAAGGCTGAGAGGATAGTGGTAAAGCAAGTTAATGAGGCAGTGAGTAAAGGACAAGCAAAATAGGGCAGACAAGACAGTTGCGGACCTGAGCAAGAAAGGAAAGTGAGGAAAAATCAAAAAAGTATTGACATATGTTTGTTTGCAGGTACAATGCAAGGTAAAAAATCACATCTTGGTTAGGAAAAGGATACAAGATAGTTGACTAGTCTGAGGATAGATTACAAGGCCAATGCACATGTGGATGGACTCCAACAAGTTAGAAGTGCAGGGCCGATTGCACAACCAATATACATGAATCAGTGGAGTGGTTTTGTGGGTCAATGGAGTCTTCATGATGCTTGGAGACAGTGGTATCTACACCAACTCATGAGGCTTGAGTTTCTTTTAGGGGGGGTGAATGGTGCAGGAGCACCTAACCACTTAATTCCACATCTCTATGCTTGAAGCTCATGCAAAGTTAATGATAGGTGTTTAAGATACATATAATAATTTTTTGTGCTTATTTAGGCTTAATAAGGTCTAAAAAGACTAATCTCAATGTAATTACAAACATCTTGAGTCATTTGGGTTGAAAATGTGTAATCTTGCACCTAAGAGTCTTTGTAGCCTCTTGAAGGCAAGTTCTTGAATTTTTAAATAGGGGTTCAAGGAAGGAGTTTAGAAATAATATTAAAGGTAACATAAAGGTGTCCAAATAGTTCTTGGTGTCTTAAAACAACAATCTTGCTAATAGTGCTCATTTAGCACTTATTTGTCTATAATAGTGTTTTTAAGCCAAAAGTGAGTTAAGGTGGTTACATGGTGGTTGTAGGCATTGGGAAAGGTTGTATAGGATTCAAAATGTATTAAAAGGCCTTTGAAAGGCACGAGGGAAAGCTGTTGGACCAAAAGTGTTGAACATTTATTGAATAAAGGCAGTAATTCTTTGTTAATTTGTTGATTTCCTTCCATTTTCACTGTATTTATGTGTTCTTTCTTCATTGTATAGGCCGTACAATTAGGTTGATATTCTAAACCCTTGTGACTCCTAAAGGACACAAAAATATCATGCTTATGAACCTATTTTGATGCCTTATTCACAAACTAGGAGAGCACAGAAGCAAGACTCTATGATCTGCCTGTACAAGGCAGTGAAGCACCGGTTGAAGTTTCAAAATGATCTAAGCCTTCCCCACTTAATTTTTTGGACCTTTTGCTTAGTGGGGAGGCATTTAGTTAGATTAGTATATGATTCTTTGTGTTTTTGAGTGGAAATAAGGTGAATTGCTAACTATAGAATGCCACCACAATGAGAAATAAAGTTTTGTTCATATAAGAATAATTAGGACAGTAGTGTGTTTTGGATTATTTTTCGATGGCCCTGACTTGGAAATAGTGTGAAATTCCTGTGAAGACCTTAGGCAATTAATTTTATGCCTTTATTTGGCTTGGAAGGCCTTAGAAGGCTGAGAACCTAAAAACCCTAAGTATTTGGAAGGAAATTGATGGTTTCAAGGAATGATGGCTAAGATGCTAAGAAATTGACTAAAACCTATGAAATTGAGTGTTTTCAAACATTATTAATGACTTTCCAAGAGATTATGAGAATAGGAGAAGATTGAAGGACACTTTGTTTGTAAAACAGGCCTAATCTTGTAGCCTTTTTGTAGGGCAGTGTGAAGGTTCTCCAAGAAGTAGCAAAGAAAACTTATATGCTTGGTTTGGGGATTGTGTTGGGGGTCTAAGTAGATGTTATATTAGTGATGAGAGGGTATTTGAGAGGCTTTCTCTAAAAGATAAGTATTTTTGATGAGTTTTTTAGTCTAAAAGCCTTGATAGTGTTCAGTGTTCTAAGATGGTTGAATGTAATAGCAAAAGTTGTTGAAGACTGATTGAATTTTCTAAAAAGATAAGAAAATAAAAATGGAAACCTACCAATAGGTTTTGAAGGTACCCAAAACCCTATTACAAAATGTTTCTTAAAGGATAAACAAAGATAACCAATAGCCAACTGATAGCAAACAAGCAGGAAGAACACAACAAAAAAGAGACAACAATAGCAAAGAAACTACTATAACTTCTTGAGCCTATTGGTGGCTTCTAGATCCTGTTGATAAAAAAATTGTGAAGATTGACCAAATCCGATAATTCGTTCTTTTCATATTTAAAAGACTTATTTCCATGGGTTCTAGCACTAGACCCTTGTTGAGCCAAGCTAATATGTTTACCTTAACCATATTGTCACCATCAATATTCTCCCCAACATTAATAAAAAAAAAAATCTCTTATTTGATCTCATTCATCTTCTTAGTCAAGATCTAGATGCCTTCAGCACTATTATGGATAGTGCATTGACTGACCTTGATGATTTTCTCCAAATTTTGGTTAACATGTTGCATTTTATACTCTAGCCCCTTGAAGTGGTTTTCAAATTCACTCTCAGTTTAACATCATTAGTTAAAGCTTCCAAATCATAATGGATATTATTATCCTCTTCATTGTCCCTAAGAGTACTCTCAATTCCCCTATTAGAGTCAATCTTGTTTTGCATAGAGCATAGCTTGACATTAATTTAATGGAGTTCTAGAAAGAACCATTTGGTGAGCCTGATATGACCAACCACGTCATCCCTAGCAAGGCCAAGGACATTATAACTGTCCTTTTTGTTCATATTAAGTTGGGGTAAATCCTCTGAAGATCTTGGGGAGAGATATCTTGATCCCATCTTGCATTATTAGGTTAAAAATAGGGCTTTTACCATTATTACCAATGGGGATTTTACCAATCTCTTCAATTTTCCCCTTACCTCTGAGATTAACTCTCCTTATTAACACCGAGCTTAATCTTTTTACCTTTCTCAATAGTTGAATTTTGGTTCTCACTAGAGTGGGTTCCACCCATATTAGACCTATTCATCCAAGACAATTGAACCCTATTCCTTTTCTTAGTATACTTACCCTTCTTTGCTTTGTCTTCCTCTAACAATGGTTTTTGAAAATTAGTTATTATTCATATTAGGACAAAATTCTCAACATGCTCTATATTTAAGAAATAATTGTATTCTATTGTTTAATCCATCAAGTAGAAATGACACTACATTCAAGGTAAGGACACAATAACTCATTATGATTATAAGCCACTTTAGTTTCTACACATATAGACAAGCTAAAGAATGTGTGAAATTTGAAGCAAATGTAATTCGTGTAGCATTGTTATTTGGTGATTAAGAATAAGAAGAGAGGAATAATAGGTAGTAAAATGTCTTAATAGACCAAGGATGAATATGCTCATCACAATGCTAGATTCTCATGGCCATAACTTCACTAATTAAGAAAGCATTTACTTCATATATTATAAATTTCTATAGACCAATGCCAAGCTCATGCAAGGTAAGCATGTTGGTGAATTTAATCTAAGTGAGAGGCTTCTCTTCAAGCACAAACATTTATGTGTTCTATATGGAACACCTTGACAATGACATCTACAAGGTGCACTACGCCAAAACGATTGGAAACTTTAGCATTGCTAAATTTAACTTTGTTACTAAGACTCTGGTACTATAACAATGCTTCTATTGGCCTTGTATACATACAAACATTGAGCATCACATCAATTCCTATCATTCCTTGTTACATCATGAAGCCCACAAAAATGAATCTCATTATTTACACACCTATTATGGTTCCACAAAGTTCTTGGGAATCTCTAAACATAGGTTTCACAAATAAACTTCATCTACAATGAAGCACTCTACTAGCATGACTTGGTATTCATTATGGCAGATAGATTTTTAATATGGTCATTATGATTGCAAGTATAAGAAAAGTATCATAGTACTAGGATATTACATTTATTTTCCTCAATCATGTTTGGGTACATTTTAGACTACTTTCATCCATTGTGTTTGATTGCAATTCAATATTTTTAGTTTATTTTGGTAGTCTTTGTGGGCTAGGTTGGGTGTGGGATAGGTTGGATACAGAACTATATTGGTCCATAGCCTTTCATCCCTAAAAAAAGGTAATAAATCACACACTTTTATCTCTATTGCACATCTAAAACTACATGTACCTAAGAGCTTGGGATGGAAATTTTATTTACATCTAGCATGCCTACAACAAAGCTTTGTATAATTCTACATAGCAAAGTCATTTCTAGATATGGTATTACTATAAATAAAAACACTTATACTAGCCACATATGCATGTAAACATTGAGCACCACATCAATTCATGCATTCCAAGGTGTTACATCACCAAGCCCATGAATAAAAAATTAGTACTAATTGTAGTGTATAGATTTTTTAATATGATCACTATGATTTCTTGTAAGATTTAAATATTATAGCACTAGGAAATAATATTTATTTTCCTCAATTATGTTTGGGCACATTTCAGACTACCTTCACCCATTGTGTATGAATACAATTCAAGGCTTGTTAAGGAATTTTGGTAATGTTTATAGGATATGTTGGGTACACAACTATATTGTTCTATATCCTTCCATCCCTAGACAAAGGTAATAAATCACATACTTTTGTGTCTATTACACATCTAAAAATACCTGCACCTAAGAACTTGGGTTGATAACTTGATTTACATCTAGAATGCATACAATAGAACTTTGTATAATTCTACATATAAAATTCCTTTCTAAATATGATATTACTATAAAAAAACTTATATCAATAACATATGCATGAAAATATTGAGAACCACATCAAGTCATGCATTCCTTGTTACATAAGCCTGTGACCAAGAATCTCATGAATTACCCACCTCTTGTGGTTCCATAAAGGCCATGCAAATTTATTAGTATCGATTTCATGAGAAGATCCCCTATAATGAAGCACTATAATGACTTAGTATTTATTGTAGTGGATAAGTTTTCAAATATGGCCACCATGATTGCTTGTAAGAAAAGCATCATGATGTAAGTATTCACATGTCTTTTCTTGAATCATATTTAGGTATATTTCAATCTACCTTCATCCACTATATCTAATAGTGATTCAAGATTTGTTAGGGAATTTTGATAATTTTTATGGGATAGATTAAGCATATGTAGTTATACAATCGTTCATTTGTAGATAGATGGTTAGGAAATGGTATTAAATTGCACACTTTTTCACCTATTACACATCTAAAACTACATGCACATATCCACTCAACAATCTACTTTACATCCAACATTCCTAAAACATAGATTTTATTAATTATAAATCACACTTCTAGATATGTCTTATATTTTAGCCTTTAACAACCCTTTACATATACTTTTTGTACATCACCAAAATTGGATTCATACACATAGGAACAAGAATCAATTAGAGAACATAATTTCTACAATAAATTAGAGTGTTGACCAATATATTATCTCACTCCAACTATAAAATGTAAAGAAACATTCAACATAAATCACACACCTCATCCCTTTGAGGTTTGAAATAAGATTTGGTTTCATCTTCAAAAGGGACACTTTAATGGTGCTAACCAAAAAATTAATCCTATTCAATATAGTATGTGCAACATTCTATGTGATTCAAATTTTTGTAAGGCCTCTCCCTTTATATTAGAGTTACGGCCCCTTTTATTCTAAACTTATGCTACTCTATTGTGTAGATTAAGAGTGCATCAATCAGATGATATAGGATCCAGTTGTGATTGAGTGCCACAACACTTTTAGTCATTTGATTCTAAGAATAGATTAGTTAAATTATTATGTGAATGCTTATGTTAAAGTAAATGACTAAATCTACATTGATAGATACTATAGTTTTTCATGCTATAATGTGTTGCTAAGGCCCACTTGTAGTAGCAGTCCTTTCTTATCATTTGGCTCATGTTGATTGTGAATGCCTCCTATATTATTCACTTGAGGCTCCTCATATCAAGTATTATGACTAAAGTCACTAAAGGAGCCTTAGAGGTTTTAGTAAAAATAGCAGGTGCAGATTGGATCCCTATAGTATTGCTTAACTTAAAGAAAAAAAGATAGAAAGTAAATAAGGAAAGATGAAGAGTCTTAGAGTCTTTACTGCTATTGAGTTTTTTCTTATCATTGAATTATGATCTACACTTAAATCAGAACTTCATACCCTTAAGTATAGCTGGGGGATGTTAATAGAGATTTAATCCAATAAGGGTGATTGAATCTAGCTATAGTTATATTAATCTGTTGGTAATATGATTGTCATTGATTTCACAAGGGAATCTTATGGATGTCAAATGAGAGGTTGTTGGCAATGAGGTTGATTGATGGAAAAGGGACACCTCTTTAAGGTCATAAGGAGATCAAAGTGTTATCAGATGAGTTATCATTTGAGATCAATAGGGATTTATAAGGATGTTAGGGAGAAGGATTCATTGGCCTTAGAGTGTCTTTTCAGCAAGCCTTAAAGAGTTACAAAAGTTTGGGCATTAGGCCTCGAACTTGCCTTGTATCACTTGCTAAAGAGAAAAGAGTGAGTCATTTTTCAGCTAAGTCTGATTGGGCTTCAGACTTCAATCTTGAGGCTTACTCTCTACTTCAAGAGATCAAACTTTAGGCTTCATTCATACCTTATACCGAGAATTCCTTAAAGAAATAAAGAATTATGAGTTAAGTTCAAAAGGTATCAAACTTTGGGCTTTGATCATACCTTATATCGAATTCCTTAAAGAAATAAAGAAGTTTGAGTCAAGTTTAAAAGGTATCAAAATTTGAGCTTCGGTCATACCTTATACTGAATTCCTTAAAGAAATAAAGAAGTCTGAGTAAAGTTCAAAAGGTACCTAACTTTGAGCTTTGGTCATACCTTATAGTGAATTCCTCAAAAAAATGAATAAGGATTGAGTTAAGTCCAAAATAGCTTGGGCAACGGGGTTAAGGCTTAAGTCTTACTTGTTGGGTGTTGGAGATCAGCCCTAAGGTTTATGCCTTAACATAATGTTAAGTATGAAGTAATTTGGAGTAAAGTTCAAAAGGGTGTTGGACATTGGACTTCGGCATTAAGGCTTTTGCCTTGACTTAAAGTTAAGTAAGAGGTAAAAGGTATCAGCGAAGGCCGACTCCTGAAAAAGGTTTCGGGCATTGAAGGCTGGCAATAAGTCTTATGACTTATCAAAATGTTAAGTGATGAAAGAGGTATGGAGGAACCCCAACCCCCGAGAAGGTTTTGGGCATCACGGGTCGAAGATAAGGCTTGTTCCTTGTCGTAATGGTAAGGAAGGTAAAAAGGTAAATAGTAAGAAGAAAGTCCCAATACCAACTTTCGAAAAGGTTTTAGGGATCGAATATCGATGTTAAGGCTTAAACTAGTCAAGCATCAAGGATCACCCTTAAGGTTACACCTTAACATAAATTTATGAAGGAAGGATGAGGGAGACCTAAACCCCAACATCTGAAATGGTTTTGGAATTTGTGGGTTAGTGTTAAGGCTTATGCCTTACTGTGAATGTTAAGAAATGGGGGTATGATGACTAGAGTAAGGAGGTACACAACACTAAATTTTGCTCCATCTTCTAACACATGTGACTTGTGTACCTTACCATCCTAACCTTAATTAAAGGATATATATCACTTTTATATTGTTGCCATTACCTTGGGAAAACTTTAAGAAGAGAGTTCATCAATCAAATATCATCTTTTCCCTCCCCACACTTGACTTTTCTAAATCATATCATTCCATATAGTTTGATTTTTTATGTTCACGCATGCCTTAAAAAGAAACTATTTAACATTGGAAGGGGTTAGATGAAACCCTAAACCATAACACATGAAACAGCTTCGGTGTTCGCAAATTTGGCCTTAAGGTTTATGAATTAACCATTTGTTAAGTATTTTGTAAGAAGAAACCTCAAATCCCAACATCTGAAATGGTTTTAGAGTTCACAATTCGGCTTGGAGGCTTATGCCTTATCAGCTTGTCAAGTATTCATTAAGGAGAAATCTTGAAGGCTGACATCTGAAAAGGGGAAGTTAAAGCTTGTGAAGCATAGTGAAGGCACATGAACTATTTGAAAAAATGCTTCAATGCAATGTGGCATTCCATTTTACCAAAAGAGTTGCTTTTGTTAGAGAATTAAAATATTATTATTGAGAAAGAGTTGATGATTCCACTATTTATGAGCTCAATATTTAAACCATAAAAACATGATATCCAAGCAAGTGAAATGATCATTCTTAAACTTAGAACTATAAATATATTTTTAGTTATCTGTGTCTTGCATGTAGGCATGGATGCATATGATTGGGTGTATAAGTAAGTGGATGCAAAACAAATGTAATTTGTATACATACAAAACTAACCTTTATTTAGAACCATTGTTAACAAGGGATAAATAATGAGTTATTTTAGTGTCCAAAGAGATGTATCATTAGATAGTCTAGACATAGTGTGTGTGCATAAGTAAATATGTATTTGAGTGGATTTTAAGCCCTCATTACGGTTGTACCATAGAAAAATGGCCCCTTTTAATTTTCATGGTCTTTTAGGCCTTTCTTCATAATGCTTGGTTCATTTTGCTTTGATTTAATGTTGCAATGTGGCTTTAACATTCACATTAGGTCCTTCAAATTCAAATTATGGCATCTTGTGAAGGTGTTGTGAAGTGTTGTAAGACATTTCTACACTTTTCTAGACTCTATTCATTACAATTCACTTAAAAATCATCTTTTTATCACTTATCAAGTCTTATTTTGAAGTTTTGTAAAGTTTTGTACCAAGATTTTATCCTTTTCTAGGCATAATTTCACTATTTACACCTTATGCTTTATTTGACCCCTTTATGCCCTTATAAGGCTTAATTAAGTGTGTTTTTTAATGTAAACCTGACAAACAACATTAAATTCAAGATAATTCCTGACACCCACATTCAATTCCAAGGTGGGACCCATTCGCCATGGGTGGCGAATGAGTCCCTCTTAGCCCAAAATTCAAAATATTTCAAATTTTCTTTCAGATTTTTATTTAAAATCACTGTATGTCTTCCTATGATGAGGTATCTTTAGGTTACTAAGGCACAAGTGTATATAAATAAGTTTTTTTCTTCTCATTTTAGACCCCATTCATCAAGTTCACTTATTCACTCATTCATTCAAGCATTCAAGCACTTTGCATCATTGAATCAAGTATTAATCAAGTATTTTGGAGCAACCATTGTTATATCTTCAGATTTCTTCAATAAGGGTTTGGTAATTTGATAGCATTTGCATGTTATTTTTTTATCATTCTCTTACATTTCATTTCTTCATTAAGGGTTTGATTACCAAAGTGGGATTTGACCAAGGCAAATCCCTATAACCTAACCCTTAACCATTTTTCCCTTTTGCATGTGTGTTTGTAGACTTGTGTATATAGATTTGACAAGCTATTAGACCTATTGAAAAGTGGACAAGAAGTCAACAAAGTGTTTCAAGTCAACTACAACCTATTTCAAGCTTGGAGAAGACATTATGTCTATTTTCTACAGATTTGACTTCGTCAACCCGACAAGTAGACAACCTCAAATCTGGTGCTACAGGATTGGTCCCTAATTTCTTAGAATTTTGGGAGTGGAATGATTCACAATTAGTGGTGAATGAGTCCCACCTTAAGGCTGGAAATCCAAATTTTTTCAGATTCTGGATTCTAACACTCAAAAACATGTTCTCAGAAGTTTTCATCAAAAGCAGGACTGATTCGCCATCAGTGGTGAATGAGTCCCATTGGTGATTTTCAATGATCTTTGTCAACATTCAAAATATTCCAGAATCTTCATCAAACCTCCAGGTGCACTCTGAATCAGCCTTCTTTTTTGTTTTGCATTTTGTTCATACTTAGTTCATGTTTGCATATCACATTGTGTTTTCCAACATTGCATAATTCTTAGATTTTGTGTTCATAATCAGTCTAATATTTCATTTAATTGCACCTAGATCATTCCATTTAGTCTTAATAACATCATACATTGCATAATTTGAGTGAAACATCATTAATTTTGCATGAGGTTTATCTCTCCTTTTAGGTGAAACATCATAAGAGTGCAAAGGTAGCCTATAAGCCTCATGCCCAAAAATATATGGTTCAACAGTGTGGGCTACAAACAAGTTATATTCCTCAAGTAGGATGACTAGAATAATAATTTGGAAATAAAGATGTAAAATGGATTAAAGGCTCCTTATCTTCATTCGCCATGACATATATCCATAATGATAAGTCTGTCAGGCATCATAGTTCAGTAGGAAGGCTTACACCTTACTGAAAGGATGGTAAGTGGCAAGAGTTAAGGGTGAACCCCATCACCTAAAATAGTTTTAGTGTTCGCGAGCCAATGTTAAGCCTTATGCCTTAACATGTAACAAAGGAAGGAGTAAGAGGTATCCCCGAACCCCAACACCCGAAATGGCTTTGGTGTTCATGGATTCGGTCGTAAGGCCTATGACTTACCAGTTTGTTGGCATGCAAAAAGAAGTATGCCCAAGGGCCGGTAGCCAAAATGGGTAAATTTGACGATGCTCGCAAAGTTTTATTTCAAGTATCGCAGGTCAGCAGGTTGTCTTATAGCCTTAACACAAAGGCATGAAAGTGGTAAGGGGGAAGAGAGAACCCTAACATCTAACAAACTCATGCATGTTTTGGAGTTCATACTTTGGTGTTTTAGAGGTTGGTGGGAAGGTTTGTGATGGAATAAAGGCATGCAAAAGGTAAGGGGTAAGGTCAATGGCTAAACCCTAATAGGTGAAAATTGTAAGGAAGCTAAGGTAGCGAAACAACTCCCTACACTAATCTTGAGAGGAGAATAATGCAAAACTTTTACAAATCTTTAACAATTGCATAAACTTAAACAAAAATAAACACAAATATCATGCATACCACAACACAATGATTTACGTGGGGAAAACCATTTCAAGAGAAAATCCCCACACTCCAAAAGCCACCCAATATATTATTTAGCAATCACAAAGATTACAATATGCTTGCAGAGCAAGCTTCTCACAGAAGTATCACCACTCAGAGATTTAGAGGCAACACAATGGCTATTAGAATATTAGAATACATTGCAATACACAACTGAAATACAACATCCTCATAAAATAGGGTTTCCTTCTAAGGAAAGTCAAGCTAATAGAATATCAGTCGTCAGATATGAGACATAATGATGAACAATCTAGATTTACAATTAAAAAATATTATGGACATGGAAAAAGTATCCCTTTGTCCTTGCTTGATTTGGGAATAATTAATAATAAATTGGATTTAAATGATGCCTTGATTTAGTGTTGTGAGGTGTTTTACACATCCACACTAGGTCTTGGACCCTTGCAATCTAAATAAAATGCATTTATTGATGTCTTGTAAAGGTGTTGTAAAGTGTTGTAAATGACTTTCACACTTTTCTAAACTCTTATTAAGCATCTAAGTCTAATGGACCTATTTTCCCCTTAATTCATTATTGTAAAATTTATTTAAATGCATCCTCACATTAATCTAGAAGGATTGTAAATTAAATTTGACTTTAATTTAGTGTTGTAATGTGTTTTACATGTTCACATTGGATGTCATTCCTTTTAGGCTAAGTGGACCTCATTTTAGTGTTGTAAAGTGTATTTAATCACACTTTGATATTGAATTTTGTGTCCCAAGCCCTAATTGACCTTTACATTATCATTAATAGGCCCCTATGACCCCATATTGTGCATCCCAAGGCTCAATTTGATCAAATACCCGATAAAATCATCATACAAATCTAATTTCTTCACTCCCTGATAATCCAGTTGGAAAAAGGGCCCTACTAGGAATAAGTCACCCAAAGTGGTGAATTAGCCCCATTTGGGTTATTTTTGAGTTTTGAGTGCCCAAAAAGTTGGATTTTAAGTTTATTTTTCCTTCATTTCGGCCTTAGGGTTCAAATTATTGGGAAAATTAGGTGGATTTCCTATAAATACAAGCCTCTAAACCCTAATTCATTCTTCATTCTTCATTCATCGTATTCTTAAGTCAAGCAAGCTAGGGTTTGAACATTTCAAGTCATCAAGATAGCATTTTTCAAACATTCAAGGGCAAATTCTTCATCTATTATTGCAGAAATTCAAGATCTATTATCATGGAAAGTTTCTAACTCCATTATTTCATGCTTCATTACATTATTTCTTCATTTTGGTTTAATTACCTAAAAGGGGTTTGACCAAGGAAAACCCCCATGCCCTAACATCCAACATTTCTCCTTCTTTTCTTGTGTGTTTGTAGATTTAGCTACATTGAACGTTTGGAAATCATTTTAAAAGGATTAAGTTTCAAAGTTTTTGAAGTTATATTTTCATTGGCTAGGTCAAAATATCAACAAAAGGTCACTTACAGTGCCAGAAATTAGATTTTTGAAAGTGGACACCTGTTAGGAACCAAAGTGCAGACCGAAGGCTTCCATTTGCACTTTCAAATTTTTAGAAATTCAGAAATGGAAAGAGTCACCAAAAATGGTGAATTAGTCCCAATTTACATGTCTGTTAGTGATTTCTATAGATTTGGACACTTATTTGGCTGAAACGGGCTTTGGAGCAGTTTTTATAGATCTAGGACTAAGTTGCCTAGATTGGCACAAGTGTCCCAGTTGGCTTCTACATTAGGTTTTTCAAGATTCCAGACCTTCATTCCATCCTTTTTCAGCCTCCAGATGCACACCTTGAGTTTCATTAGTTTTTGTTACAATTTACCTTCATTTCTTGGTCCTTTTGCATATCACAATGTGTATTCAAACACTTCTTTAGTTTTGCATTAATAATCAATAGCTTTCATTAGTTTTCTGCATTTAGATCATCTCATTTAGGCATATTTCATTCATATTTTCATTAAGATTGAGAGTGGATATTGCCCATCTTGACCTACCTCTCTCCTTTTAGGTGAAAAACCCTAGAAGTGCAAGGGAGTCCTATAGTTCCAAAATCCATGTTTACATTTTGGTGAACCTAAATTTTTAATATCTTCTTTTTTGATTTGGAGTCCCTCATCATCCTAGATCTAGCTTTCATTGACTTTGCATTAGGGTTTGTATTAGTATCATTGCATGCTAGGGTTTCAAAATTTTGTATTAGTGAAACTGCATATAGATTGCATTTTTAGCATCTCAAATCATTGAGATGTGGCTGACATACCTTAAGTTGGCTTAAGTTGGCTTGCATGTGACATACTACCTTTTTCATGATGTAGCTTATAGGAAACATATGACTTGGCATAGGGCTTTCTGAATAAGCTCCCACATCCTCTTCTTCTACTTTAAAGCAATTTCTCACAGTAATGGTGTTAGCAACCACTTTAAAGTGGGGGCATACATCGCCACTGACATTTCATTGTTTAATTTTTCTTTTTCTTGCAATTTCCTCTCTTGGAAACATTAGGTACAATGTTTCTCAAGATGAGACATTGCACTTGTCCTCTCTTGGAAACAAGATTAGACCATTTTCTCTTATCCTCTCTTGGAGACATTAAGCATAATGTTCTCTAAGATGAGACCTCACACGAACTAAGCAAAATCCTTTTGAACAAAACTTACACCATTTCACATTTACAATGTTCATTTTCATTGTGGCACCTTATTAAATTTGTCAAGAGGTATAAATTTGGTATGGTCTAAGCAGGAAGCCCATTCAGAGGCATGACTTTCGCCATAGCCACTTGCGTGTGTGTGAGCACATATTGGTTGTATGTGTCTTACCTCTTAGGACCTCTCACCCGACGGATAGCCAAGAGTTTTGTCGCCTTAGAGTGAGTATGCATTTTTGGACAAACAGCCTAGATCTAATCCACATTGTGTTGGACAAATGGTCAAAGCTTGATCCTCCTTTTTATTTTCTCTTTTCTATTCCTTCTAGTTCTTTCCATTGCATGATCATGTATCTTGTTTTGCTGCAAATCATTCACCTTGTGCATGTCTTTTTGTGCTTATGTTGGTTTGACTTAGGATCTTGGATCCTAGGGGCTTGCACAACCTCCTTTGATCTTTTTCATCCTTTGTCGCCCATATTGGTATGATTGGACCCCTCTTGAATGTCTACTT
The DNA here is from genome assembly GCA_007258455.2 of Sequoia sempervirens. Taxonomy (NCBI): domain Eukaryota; kingdom Viridiplantae; phylum Streptophyta; class Pinopsida; order Cupressales; family Cupressaceae; genus Sequoia; species Sequoia sempervirens. Next base: position 297,755,616 of record VDFB02075321.1, on the reverse strand, counting down.
TAGTGTGAGTTTAAAGCAAGTTCATCCTCTCACTAAAGTGGGCGCTAACTATGGACACGAAAAAAGTATCCCTTTGTCCTTGCTTGATTTGGGAATAATTAATGATAAAATGGACTTAATGATGCCTTGATTTAGTGTTGTGAGGTGCTTTACACATCCACACTAGGTCTTGGACCCTTGCAAACTAAATAAAATGCATTTACTAATGTCTTGTAAAGGTGTTGTAAAGCGTTGTAAATGACTTTCACACTTTTCTAAACTCTTATTAATCATCTAAGTTTAATGGACCCATTTTCCCCTTAATTCAATATTGTAAAATTTATTTAAATGCATCCTCACATTAATCTAGAAGGCTTGTTTAAATAAAATTTGAATTTAATCTAGTGTTGTAATGTGTTTTACACATTCACATTGGATGTTGTGCCTTTTAGGCTAAGTGGACCTCATTTTAGTGTTGTAAAGTGTATTTAATCACACTTTCACATTGAATTTTGTGTCCCAAGCCCTAATTGACCTTTACATCATCATTAATAGGCCCTTATGACCCCATATAGTGCATCCTAAGGCTCAATTTGATCAAATTTACTTGATAAAATCATCATACAAACCTAATTTCTTCACTCCCCGACAATCCAGCTAGCAAAAGGGCCCCTTGGGGACTAAGTCTCCCAAAGTAGTGAATTAGTCCCATTTGGGTTATTTTTGAGTTTTGAGCGGGAAAAGTTGGATTTTAAGTTTATTTTTCCTTCATGTTAGCCTTAGGGATCAAATTATCAAGAAAATTAGGTGGATTTTCTATAAATGCAAGCCTCTAAACCCTAATTCACAACTAATTAATTATTCATTCATCATTCATCATATTCTTAAGTCATGCAAACTAGGGTTTGAACATTTCAAGTCATCAAGATAGCATTTTTCAGACATTCAAGGGCATATTCTTCATTTATTGTTGCAGAAATTCAAGATCTATTATCATGGAAAGTTTCTAACTCCATTATTTCATGCTTCATTACATTATTTCTTCATTTTGGTTTAATTACCTAAAAGGGGTATGGCCAAGGAAAACCCCCATGCCCTAACATCCAACATTTCTCCTTCTTTTCTTGTGTGTTTGCAGATTTAGCTACTTGAAGGTTTGTAAATCATTAAGGATTAAGTTGAAAAAATTTTGAAGTCATCTCTTCATTGGCTAGGACAAAATATCAACAAAAATCCACTTATAGTGTCAGAAATTAGAGTTTCAGAAGTGGACACCTGTTAAGAACCAAAGTGCAAACCGAGGACTTCCATTTCCACTTTCGAATTTATAGAAATTCAAAAGTAGACTAACTAACCAAAAATGGTGAATTAGTCCCACTATACATGTTTTTCAGTGATTTATGTAGATTTTGACACCCATTTGGCTGAAATGGGCCTCGGAGCAGTTTTTCCAAATATGGGACTAAGTCGCCCAGATTGGAACAAGTGTCCCAGTTGGCTTCTGCATCAAGTTTTGCAAGATTCTAGACCCTCATTCCATCCTTTTTCAACCTCCAGGTGCACACCTTCAGTTTCATTAGTTTCTGTTACAATTTACCTTCATTTCTAGGTCCTTTTGCATATCACAATGTGTTTTCAAACACTTCTTTAGTTTTACATTAATAATCAACAGCTTTAACTAGTTTTCTACATTTATATCATCTCATTTATGCATATTTCATTCATATTTGCATTAATCTTGAGTGTATACATTTCCCATTTTGGCCGACCTCTCTCCTTTTAGGTGAAAAACCCTAGAAGTGCAAGGCAGTCCTATAGCACCATAATCCATGTTTACATTTTGGTGAACCTAACTTTTGAATATCTTTTTTTCTGATGTGGATTCCCTCATCATCCTATATCTAGTTTTCATTGACTTTGCTTTAGGGTTTGCATTAGTTTCATTGCATGCTAGGGTTTCAAAATTTTGCATTGGTGAAAGTGCATATAGGTTGCATTTTTTGCATCTCAAATCATTGAAAATTTATGAAATTTTGCATTGGAATCTTAGGTATGCATCATACAGCATAGCCAACATCAAAATCCATCAAAATAATTTGAAAATTCTGAAGAAAAAAAATCACAACTGGGACTCATTCACCACCTTGGGTCACTTAGTACCTTTTCACCCCTAAAACTACCTTTTACAAAGCTAAAAACCCTATTTTTAAGCTTTTGTTTGCTGCCATTACCTATCAGTTGGTTGAGTTTCTATAACATGCATTTCATTAGATCTAGCTTAAATTAGCTCATTTCATGCATGGATTAATTTCAAGTTTGCATTCTCACATTGCTACATAGCATAAGTAGTGAATTGTCATCATTAAAATCTAAAAAATTGCATTCCTCTTTTGCCTTTTTGCTTTAGCATGGTTACATTTCAAGTTGGTAGAATAATCATTACATCATTTTTTCATTACAAAAATCTATAGTTATCATATTTCATTTTCTATTTTTAGATCTTATTGCGTGTTGTAAGAAAGTTTTGTTAGGAGCATATGAATATGAGGTCTTTTCCCCTCTTTTTGTTTGTCATTGATCCCTCTCCTAGTTTCCCTTCTGTGAGTGAGGTTTGTTCAGTGAAATAAACCTTGGTTAATCATAACAATCACATTTTTTCTTCTCCTATTATCTCTCCTACTTGTGAAGAAGATATTATAGTGTTGGAAGAACTAATTTTGATGAGAGTTTTCAAAACCTGAGTTGTTTCTCTCCTCTTACCTCTCCTATTAGACAAAACATTACTAAAATAGAGTACATAACAATAAGTAATCATGACAATCACACAACATAACAAGATACCATTGAAGCCTACCCATGTTTATCTCCTAACATCTTTTCCTCTTGTGATACTGATGAGGATATGTTAGTTTTAGATAAGAAAACTTTCACGGTCTATGATAACCCTACTAGGGTTGCCAAAATGGAACAAGAGAATGAGACCTTACAAAAAAATGACAATCAAATAGAGTCTTCCCCTAATATCCCCACTATCAATAAACACGAAAAATTCAACAACTGATCATTCCCCTACTTGCGATGAAGTTATTTTAGAAGAACCAATCAATGTATGTCAAGAACATGTGATTCGTAGTTCTCCTAAACACTCTCCTCCTAGGGAGAATATCATAGTGATAGAACATGGCAACAATAGTAATGTGTCTTCCTTAGATAAAAAGGTGATTCTAGATTGCCTTATATTAGAGATACATCAAACCAAGAGCACCAAGGTTATGAATGTGCAAGTTTCCATTAGATCCCCCTTGATTAATGGACCTCCTACATATCTCATGGGACAACCTAAGAATCCTCTAATACTTTACCAACCATTAAAAAAACCCCACACTCATGACAAACCTGAACTTATCCTTTACCCACCTAAGAATAATGTGTCGCATTAACCGAGTCATGATACCATTGCTCATACATATAACACTAGAAATAATTCACAACCACAATAACCCACACACACACCATTACCTTTTCCTAATCCCATTTTTCCTAGAGATCCTCGATTAACTTTGTATGATCTTTTTGACCAACTTAAGCATACTCCTGCAAAGATATCCCTGTTGAATTTACTTCAGAATTCACCTAAATATCACACTATGCTTCAAATGGCCTTACAATAAATTCATATCCCTTCTAATGTACAACCAAATGACATTGCATCCATAATTCAAGGATTGAATGCTAACATTTTTTTCCACCAAAGTGAACTCCCCCCTTTGGAAGTGCAAAAAAAAATGATGCTTTCATAATAATATCTCAATATAAAAGAACAGGGATAAAGCGAACCATTGTTAATAATGGGTTAGCCCTTAATGTGTGTAGTGTAAATCTTTTGGATAGGTTGCATGTGGATCAATCAGAAATTCAACATGATTCCTTGTCCATCCATGGCTTTGACAATGTAGGAAAACAACCCTTGGTCTGATCGGTTTTCCTCTTATAGTTGGGTAAGTTACATTGGAAATGTTAGAACTGTAAAATTTTGAAAATTTCATGGCTGCACATACCCGTTAGTTCCCAAAAAATTCCCATACCATAAGCATAGGAATCCTCTTTTCATAACATTTTTTCCCATATTTTGTCATGTGGTCCCATAGAATTCATCTAACCCTGAGTATTTCAATGTATAAATCATATCAGCAAGAGATGATACAGGTCTCACTGATCCATGAAGCATTTTATACTAACGTGTGTCTTTTGCAGTCTATCGGCAAGACATCGAGAATGTCTTACTGATGAGATTTTTGTTGAGGATTCACATCGGGCAGATACAATTCATAGTCTCAGCGAAAGAAAGATCCTATCGGCAAGACAATATGCATCAGGGTGAGTCATATTGAGCCTATTTGTGTCTTACCAATCGAAGACATAGAGACATATCAGTGAGACAAGAGCCGTCAGTGTAATGTCCCAGAGCATTCATCTGATCTTGTCGATAAGGCAAAGAAGGATTCAGTTGATGTCATCAGGGTGAAGTCAGGGAGTTTTGTCGACCCCCTATGTCACAGCGATAGGATTTCATTGGTAAAGGACTTGGCGACACATTTGGAGGGATTGGTCATCGGCAAGATAGACTTCATCGGTGAGAGATAGGAGAGCCATACCAAGTGTTGCTTCATCGGCAATAAAATTGTTAAGTCTCAGTGATTAGAAAATGAACAGAAGGAGATGTCTCAATAAGACACAAAGTAAGTTGTGGAACGTTTTTCCGACCCCCTAAGTCACGGTGATAGTTTTCATCGGTGAGAGTCTCAGTGATACACTCATGACTGAAGGAATAATTGTCGAGAAGACTTAGAACATCGATGAGACTGCATGACATCAAAGTGATATGTGATTTGTGGTAGTCGGATAGACATTGAACATCGGTATGACTGTAGGACGTCTCATCAGGTGTTTAGCGAACGTTGGTAAAGGCCCAAACAAATGGATCGTTGTAGATGTGAATACAAATGGATGCGACTTTTCATGTGGCCAATATATAAATACCCATTTTTTACAGCGAATGGATAGGGAAAAGATTGAATAAAAAATACAGTAGGATACAGAATGTTTACAATTTTGAGACTATGATGCATGTTTGAAACAATGGAGATTTCAATTGAATTCATTTGATGTGGTGACACTTTTCTAGTTTCAGTTGTTTGTTGTGTTAATTAAAAGTATTGTTGAAGTTGTCTCCAAGGTTGATGTTTTCTAATTATTTAAACTGATATATCAAGGATATTTTTTAGTTTATCAGTGCACACTTGTTGTATCTGTATGGTTGGATTAATTGGTTGTTTCAAGGAGAGATTAAATGCTTTTAGTCAATCATAGTAATTAGGGAATCTCATTTGGATCAATAATAAGAGCTTGGTAATCACATTCTTGCATGTTTATACCAGTTATAAACTTAAACCTATATGCCAAACAATTTGAGTATTTGCTAGAAAGAAGTTACTCATTTCAGATTTTCATTTGACTCCGTACACCCAATAAGGCACTAGTCTCTACCATTCCACTGTTTAGTTTCATTCATTTTTTCATATGAACACATTAGATTTTTTCCTTGATATTGCTTATACAATTTATACCAAAATAAAACTCATTTATCCACTCCCATTTGCCAGTGTGGGTAAATTGCTTTAAATGAATGAACAAAGTTCAAGTCTTCTTTATTCAAATAGGTATACCCGCCTAGGTCTAGTAGCACCTAAAGAGAAGAAGGTTCAAATCATTTGGCCTTGTCTGTTACCCTAAAATGTTGTGAGAGCTTGGAAACCTCTCATGGTTCAAACCTTCATTTTTGAGAGCTAACAAATTGGTGACTTTACTGGGGAATTATTGCAGGATATCTAGTTGAAGATCATCATATAGAGTCATTGAAGAAAGATTCATAGTTTGAGAAGTTTCAGAAAGATTGATTCTGTTGCGGATAAAATCAAGATATTTCATCTTTTCTCACTTTTAACAAAGTGAGTGACAACTCTGACAAGAACATTGCATCTATTCAACATGAATGGTAGAAGATCCCAATATAAGGGAGGTCCTGTTGGAGGTCCTACTGGTAACAATAAGTGGACACATAAGGATGATAAGGGTAAGAAGGTAGCTGATGACACATGCATAACGAATAAAGACAAATCATCGAGACCACATTGTGAGACATATGACCATTATGATACATGGAAAGATAATTCAAGTGCAAAACCTTGTACCCCTAAAGAACAAAGAAATCCTTTTTATAATCCTCAGAACAGGTGGAATTTGAGGCTAAACTTGAAACTGAAAGAGTCACATATCAACAAGAAAATGATCAAAGAATAGAGGGTAACCAAAATGAGCCTATTGGTCATGTAATTCCCCAAGAAAAATTTGATTTCTTGACTGGCAAGGAACTAGACGTATAGTTGGAGTTTCAGAGACAAGAAGTAGAAAGAGGGCAAGTAGAACTAGAACAACAGAGGCTCTTAAAAATGAAGAAACTCCAAGACTTGAAATTGCGGGAAGCCCAAATTAATGCTCAGACAGCTAATCTTCCAAAATATAAACCGCCTCATAAGCAAGGAAACAATTATGCAAGGCCTTCATATCAACCAACGGTTCCTCAGAATTAGATGGGAAATCAATACAAATAGCCAAACTATCCACCGTATACTGCATCACAACATACAAATGTGCAACCACCTCATGGTCAACAATGTGTGCCATATCTTCATACACAATACAACAATCCAATGTACCAGTATCAACACATGTATAACCCTCCCCCTCAGCAATACATGACAATGATCAGACAATTTGATTTGACAGGGTTTCAATTATACCCTTACCCTATGGATAGCAGTTGGAGAAGTCTTGTTCCTAAGTTTACAGGGAGTAGTGCAATTATTGTTGAAGATCATTTGAGGAATTTTAATGCTTTTATTCAGGACTTGGATATAGCATATGAAGATTTACATATGAGGTTGTTCATGATGTCACTCACTGAAGAAGCTAGGGATTGGTTCAATAGCCTGCCAACAGCGTCTATTGATTCTATCCAAGAATTTCATGATCGATTTCTTGAACAATATGGGAATCTAAGTGCACCAGATGTCGCTTTACATGAATTAGTACGAATTCAAAAAAATCAGAATGAGTCAATTTATGATTTTAACTAGAGATTCAGCAAATTGCAGAATAAGATACCACCTGGGTCAAAGTTTCCAAACTCTACAGCATTAAGTATTTATTTGAATGCATTTTATCCCAAAACAGGGTATGAACTAAGAAACAGGTTTCCAAGAGATTTAGCTAAAGCCCAAAAGATAGCACTAACCCTCGAAAACAATAGGAAAGTTGTTGGGATGATTAGTAAAAGAGATAATCCTAGGGTTCCTCAACAAGTCAATAATTATCAATACAAATAGGAGAACACATACATAAGTGAGAGGCCTAGGTTGCATGACATGCCCTACAGTACAAATTAGAAGGATGGAAAACCTATAATAGATAGGCTTAGAAACAAAGAAACTCTTGATCCATTAAGGAAGAAGGGAGCGTATATGGTCAATAATAGTTGTTGGTGTGAAAGTTGTGATGGGCCACATTCCCCAAATCATTGTGTTGTAGCCCAAAGAATGCAAGAAGAAGGAATGTTAGTGGTAACAGTGGAGAGGATCACACAGTGTATTTGACTTCAAATACTTTTCACCATGTTGAGGAGAAATACTCATCTTCAGAAGATGAAGGTTATGAGTATGATGTTTCAAATCAAAGGTGTAATGTCCACATGGCTGAACAGTAGGTTTTTTCTAATTCTAAAGAAGATTATGCAAAACAATACTCTATTGAGGTGCCTACTCAATGCGATATAAGGAGACCCACTAAAGAAAAAATAAAGAGGTTAACCATTGCTGCAGTTGAACAAGCAAAGAGCAAGTATTGGTTAAGAAATAGGACAGTGAATGAAAAGGAAGGTGTTCCTAGGGGAATATTTATGAAAGATAGAAAAGTAACACCAAGAGTTTTGAAGAAAATAGAAAATAAACATCATGATAAGAATGAATAGAAGCTGGTCCAAAAGGAAGAGGATAAAGAGTTACACAAAGAGAAGTAGAAAACTGATCAATTGAATAAAAGGGAAAAGGAAGAATTCAAAGGGGAAACATTATAGCAAAAGAAAACGGTTAAGGCAGAGGGTTCTTCATTTGACTTTTCTCAGGCTTTATCTCAGGTAAAAATGTCTGTTCCACTGCTTGAGATGATGAGAATTAAGGAATATAGAGATAGTGTGATACAATTGATATCAAATGGAAATGAGAAAAGTGCAAATTCTAAAAATCAAATGGCCACTAAAGCATTTAATAAACAAGAAAAGGTGACTGTCCTAGAAGTGTGTCTAAATGATGTATTGGTAAATTTCCCACAAGTTGAACCTTTTTTCACCACACTGTTTATAAACAATAAATTGCTGAGGAATTGCATGATAGACTCTGGCACTGCTATCAATATCATGCCAGTTGGAGTTATGAAACAGCTTGGTATGTGGGTGGATATTAATGAAGGGAAGTGTTATGCAATGGATAGCAGACCTATTCCGGTAGGAGGTGTTATCAAATATGTTGAAATTAAATTAGTTGCTTATCCTCAGGTAGCCTATAATATAGATATAACTATAATCGATACCCCTCCTCAGTTCGGGATGCTTCTATCAAGACAGTGGACTGCAGCAGTTGGGGGAAATGTCCAATTTTATTTTTCTTATGCAATAATTCCAGTGAATGGCTAGGAAGTTAAGTTGTACAGGGAGCCAAGGATGAACCCAATTGTAGATTGTGTACCTCAAGATCAAGTCAATTTCTTTTGTGATATGGATCTTGGAATTTTTAAGATAGAACTAGCCCAGCCAGAGTTAGTCAATGGTGATCCAATTGATAAACATGTTGCAAAAAATTGTGATGGTGTGTGGAAAATGTACTCTGATGGAGCATGTAGCCAAGAAGGTAATGGAGCAGGAATAGTGTTTGTTTCACCTGAAGGAGTCACATTTAAATATTCATTTTTTCTGGCATTTGAATGCACAAACAATATAGCAGAGTATGAAGCTTTACTAATAGGATTGAATATGGTTGTAAAACATAAGATCAAGCTGCTAGCTATTCTAGGGGATTCTGAGCTAGTTGTTTCTCAAGTTAAATAAAAATATGTAGCAAAACACAAGAGGCTGAAGCAATACAAGAATGATGTATGGGACACAATTGAGTTGTTTGATGCTTTCTCCATTGAATGGATTGAGAGGTCAAAAAATATAATGGAAGACTTTTTAGCCAATGTAGTATTGAGAAGAGATGATATCACACTGGCTAGAGTGTCTCAAATTGAGTTCAAAACAAGACCTGTTGTGCCTGACAATATATACAGTTGGTAGGTTTTTAATGATGATGCTGACCTCTTGAAATTTCTTCACTATATAGATCAATATGAAGCTTAAGAAGTTGACTTCAATTCCTTTGTTGAAGTAGATGGAAAGCAGATAGTATTTGGGAAAGAGGTCTTATAGCTTAAAACTAATAAGCTTCCCAAAGGGCTAGTAGCATTAGAAAGGGTATATGATGGAAATGAGAGGTCCCTCATGAAATAGATACCAGTCAAGAGAGAGGATATTGAAGAAGTCAATTTAGGGACTGAACTGGCACCAAAAAAGGTATACATTGGAAAGAAAATAAGCCTGACAATTCAAAGAATCTAATGTTTAACATGAAACTCCTCGAGCCATACTTTCCTCCTCTCTTAGAGTAAGAATCACTTCAAAATCCTCCAAACCTTTATCCTAAGCACCTGCATAATATTACACAAGATGAGATAATTAAACTATTACAACATATACTCACCAAGGTTTGCATCATTTACTCATAATGGATAAGGTGGGGTAATATGAAAATCAAACAAAGTGGTATAATCTTTAGAAACTTTGTATTTAGTTTCTATAATTCACCAAGGATGTAGTTGATACCATTGGCTATCAAGAAAGGTTAAATGATCAAAGTGGAATTATATGAACCTTTAAAAATACTACACACATTATGATAGTAAAAAAATTGTACTCTGGACTCTACAACACTTTTTCCCTAGCACATAACTCCTAGTGTTTGTATATGCCATTACACATGACACTTTATTTTCTCTCATGACCATAAATGCGTAGCTTCAAATAGGACACCTATTTATTTAAAAATATTGACACGTGAATTACTTGGTCATGTAACAAATTACCAAACATTAAGGAGTGCAACCAACAAGGTAGTTGAAAGGTTGACAAAGCACATAGGGCCATTAAAACATATTTCTTGTTTGTAACTAAATATATTCTTTATACTTGTGTTCTCTTTGACATTCACAAACAACAATGAAAATTGTACATCTATAGGAAACTAAACTAGAGTGTCTTCCTCATTCAAGTTGAACTGGTATGTTACCCAAAAATATAATTTCATGTCTTTCATCTTTCCTCAATTCTCTATTTGGTCCATTATTAATATCAGATTTAAAACTTGTTTCAGTGAGGCCTGATAAAACTTATTCTTTTTGTTGTGTATTTTACTTTTGTTAGGCCCTTAATCATACCCTAGTGTCTAATTCCATTTTTAGGAAGGTTTGGTTCATTTTTTTATGGTTCTATTTAAAGTTACAATGGAGAAGAGTTATAATTTTATTTTGTATTTTGTAATTTTCATATGTTACAAACTACTAAATGAATTCCATGTTCCACACCCCATACAAGTATTTAAAGTAGAATTTTCCACCTTTCTTGCACTTTGACTTAAGAGATCAACCCTACAATCTTTGGGCAAGCTAGTGGGCCTTGCATGCAACTTTACATCCATTGTGCCACTTATAAATTGTTGTCTATTCCTCAATCCATATAAATTTTTATATAGTTGAGCTTCCTAACCCTAGGTAGAACTTACAAACTATGATGACACCTCCAAAATTTGTGAGAAAAAAATTCTTATTAGTTCAAGGTCATGGAATGTAATTATACTATAGTTGGTAGACATTCCTATGTCGCTTACAACTTTCAAGTTGTGAATCCAACCATGAAACATACATTTCTCTTTGCATCAATCCCATCTTTCCTTAATATATACTACAAGTTATAATCCTATCCTCAAACATGTAGGTCCTATCATTAGCAAGTTAGGATAGTGTGATATTTAATGGTAATACTTTATGTACTATATTATATGTAATAAGTGGATCTGAAGGGTTCTCATTGTCTTTCCTAACATATGCAACTAAAGGCTACACCAAGGGGGTTCGGGTAGTGCCCCTAATTTTTTTTTGGCCTTTTTAATCCTTTTTTGGATACTTTTAATATTGTTTTCTTGGTTCATGGTATTGTAAAACTATATTTTAATGTGTATTAACATTTGCACATGTATGAGGGGTTTATAGTAGTGGTTTTTATAGATATTTCATAGGTATATAGGGGTTGATAGAATGTTATCAATATGAAGGGAGAAAGTGTGTTGCATATGCACTCTTACGTTGAAGATTAATACATACATATTCCTCTTTGATGGTAAATTTTTTCCCTAAGGTTTCTCCACACATATTTAGTATTATGTTTCTATTCATCATGGTTTATTAATCTATATTTGATTCCATATAATCTCTTAATGGATAATCCAATGTTGCATTATTTAAATTTTGTTTGCGTACTACTTTAAGAGATAACATTTATAATAGTTTACCATATTGTAACAATGTTTGGTATCAAAGCCTTGGTTCTATTGAGAAAGGGATGCCTTTATTGAAGTGTTGAAGGTTTGTTTTCTATAGTTGAAGTTTTTTATTTGAGTAATTTTACATATTTATGATTGTACACCATGCCTTATACCTCTCATTTAAGTTTTGATAAATTTAATGTAACCAATTACAATTTGTGAAAGTTAAATATGGAGGATTTCTTGAAGAGAGAGATTAATAGAGAGTTATTTCAAGTGAAGGAAAACTAAATGTTATATATGGTGATGATTGGAAGAAGGATAAAATTGCACAAGGAACTAGTTGATTATGTCTTGAAAATTCTATCCTACAAAATATTTTTAAGGAGGCCACCACATAACTTCTTTGGAAATAATTGATGAGATATAGAAATTAAAGAGTTTGGTAAATAAAATATATTTAAAAAGAAATATATATTTGTAAAAAATGATAGATGAAGACTCTATGGAATAAATTCAATTAGCATCCATCAATCTTCAGATAGATGAGGAGGATAAGTGTATATTGCTATATTTATCTTTACCTAAGTCATGGAAAAGTTTAATACTTGCCCTTAGTGGATAAATGAGAGGCCCAAAATTGGATGCCTTTTTGCTACTTTTCTTGCATAGGAAATAAGAAGAAAATCCATGGAAGAGAGCTCAAATTATGTATTGCATGTTTGAGGAAGTTCAAAGGATAAAGGAGGGTCAAAAAGGAATTGAAGGCCATTCTAATACCATAGGGAAGAGTATAGTAAAGCACTAGAATTATGTAAATGGGCCATGTTAAGGAGTGTAGAAATAAAAATAAGGCTTATAACTCCACTAAAAAATCCTCTAACATAGGTGATGAGTCCTTGTTTATTTCCATTAATAATAATTGGGTGATCCCACAAAGCTAGTTTACAATTTCTAGGAGATTATGATTTTTGCTAAAATCACATATTTTTAGAAAATATAATGATTTAAGCCTTAAAAATTTCAATTTAAAGCATTCCAATTGAAGAGGGTTTGATCAAATTACCTTAGATCAAACCCCCTTGGATAGAACCCTGCTAGTTTTAAACCATAGGTCTATAACGGAGTCTCCTTTACACCTATCAAAATGTTGATAAAAAACCACTTTTGATTTACCTTTTAGGGGATCAAATGAATTCATTTAAAATTTATTTTTTGTAAGTATGTAGTCCTTATTATAAGCTTCCCAAAAAGTATAATTTTAAATAAATTTAATTTTATTATTATATTTATTTTTTATTTCTTGTGAATGTAGGTTTTTCACCAAAAATAAAGTTCTTTGTTCTGCACATGTGGAAAAATAGTAGATTATCAAAAAAAAATTGAAAAATATGAGTGCACCAAATATCGAATTTCTTGATCCAACAAAAAAAAAATTGAATTTCGATACATACAAAAAAAGTTACGCTTTATACGGTTGCACTATGTCTGAATTGTAATTGGTTTGACTTTGAAACTTGATTAAAGAAAAAATATTGAATAAAAAGCTATTTAACTAAGTGGAAGCACTAGATATCAGAGTTACAAATCTAAATTCAAAATAATTAGAATTTTATCCTTCATGTAAAAAAATTTATATGTTATACAATGAGCGTCACTTTTTCAAAATGTTGTTTTCTAAAAAAAATAGTTTTTGAGGGAGATGGAAAAAGAAGTGCAATATGATTCCAAAATTTATGAAAAAAATATATTTAGAATCTACAGACAAAATGTCACGAAACTCTAGCTTGCATCATCTTCAAATTCCTTGTAGTTTAGCCGCTATAGGTGCCCGAAAGTGAATATTTAGTTAAAAAAAATATTTCAATGTCCAGTTTGGCCAAAAATTGTAAACCACTATTGTGGGATCACCCATTTATAATGAATCATGGTTGATTGACTCAATTTTATCATATCACAAGACTCCTCAAAAGGAGTGATTATCTTTCTACCATACACATGATGAAGAAGAAGAGTATCTAAGTGACAAAAATTCATATTAGATTATTGGCCCTAGGAAGGTACAATTATCTTTTGGTGATGGGAGGATGAAAATCATTATTGGTGTTTTACATATTCTTAAACTTGCTAGATATTTTATTTATATTCCAATTTCAATAATTTAGGGATGTATGTGACATTTGATAATTTTGGTTGTATATTGGTAATGTTGAAGTGAACAGCTAAGATCTTCAATCTGCGACACCAAATAACCTCCACATGTAAAAGAGAGAAGCAACAATATAATATGATATTCCACCAAATAATAATTAAAATATGCTACAAGATTCACAATATGTGATAAAGATATAAAATATGCAAGAGATTCCTTGCTTATAAAGGCAAGGTGAGATAGGATTAGACAAAATCATGACATGTGTCTTAATCCTATCACATGAGACAACTAACTCATAACTACCTAGGATAAGATAAGATCTAGACATGACAACTAAGACCTCTATAAATAATCTTAGGACCTAAGTAAAATTAACATCTGAATAATTCCCCTAATAGAAATTAACTAGGTACAAGGCTTTATTAACACCAACAAGTAAAAGAGATTTTATTGGTTACTAAGGGATCTTGTGTGGGAACTTTGTTTCAATTAAATTCCTTTACTTTGTGTAACTCTACCAATATAATTGGCACCAAAAATACATGTACTTTGCGGTACAAAAATTTTGAGGATTATGAACTAATTAATAAAATGTTGATTGATAGATTTATTATTTTGATGAGCATTTTGATTTATGTAAATATTGTGTGTTTGAAAAATGAAACAAAGCATTTTCTCTTCAATTATTTATAAAGTTGAAATATTTTTAGAGATTATTCATTCAGATGTGTTTGGTCCAATGGATATTATTTTATTACTTTCATTGATGATTCCTTTAGATACACCTTGATTTGTTTTATGCAATTTAAATCTAAAGTTTTCAACAAAGTTTAAGGAATGGTTGAAAATAAAATAGATTATAAAAAAGGGGCATGAGATCTAGTAGTGGGGGTGAATACTATTCTAAGGTATTCAATGAGTTTTATAATAATGTAGGTATTGTTCAATAAAATACTATTCCATACACACCTTAGAAAAATGGGATAGCAAAGAGAATGAATTGAACTTGCTAGAAGGAGCAAAAAATATGATAAGTGGCATGCAACTCGATTGGTGCTTTTAGGCAAAATCTATAAGTACTACTTATTATTTAGTTAAGAGATCTCCTTGTTTGGATATTGTTGATAAAACTCCTTATGAAGTGGGCATAGGTAAGAAACCTTTTGTTTCACATATAAGGGTATTTATTTTTGAATATTATGTTCATGTTCCTAATAAAAAGTGATAAAAATCTGATATAAAATATATAAATGTATCTAAATGTTGGTTATAGTTATAATGTAAAAGGTTATCAACTTTAGAATTCACTAACCTAGAAAATGGTATTTTCTAAAGATGTGATTTTAGGGAGTCTAGAACATTTTTAGATCTTGTACATCCAAAGGAAAAAGAAGGAAATAAACTAGTGCACTTTGATATGAAGGTTAAAAATTATAAATATGCACATGTTGAAGAACAAGATGATGGCTTAAAGGATGAAGAGGAAGAATAGGGTTTGGATGAGAGTTCAAATTTGTGCAAGATGGGCATGTAGAAGAATAATTTTATCCTCATACCCCAACATTGATATGATCCCCAAGATAATGAAATATAATTGATAGGTATAGCCCACTATATTGTCATTGTGTATTTGATTTTTTATTTACTAATTATGGACCAAGATCTTTTAGGGAAACTCTCTTCATAGGATAATGAGTTTATGATGTAGGTCATGCAAGAGGATATAGTGGCCTTAGATAGATGTGATACCTAGGATCTTATTATTTTGACCTAGAGAAGAAATCCCATTGGTTGAAAGTGACGGTATAAAAAGAGGATCAAAGTAGATAGATAGTTAGAGATATACAAGGTGAAACTAGTGGCCAATGGTTATTCCCAAAGAGATTATATTTTAGTTAAATTTTCTCTCCTATTTCTAAGTCTTCTATTAGAAATTATTATTATTTATTATTACAACTTTCTATTTTGAGACTAAGAAAATGGATGTTAAGACTACTTCATTGCGTGAGGATCTTGAGGATAAAATTTATATGTGATGTATCCTATTAATGTTTTTGTGAAGGGAAATAAATAATTGTTTTGCAAGTTAAAAAATTCATTATATGGTTTGAGATCACTCATGTTGTGGTACCAATAGTTTTATTTCTTTGCATCGAGTTTGGATTTTGTTAGGAACTAGAAATATCATCGTGTTTATGTTAAAATTATTTATTATTAGATTCTAATCATTTCCTTTTTGTGGGTAAAATATTATTTATTTATAACAACAAAGTGATGACTAGGGAGCTCAAAACTTAATTTTCTAGCACATTTGATATGATGGACCGAGGGGCTACAAAATACATTCTTAGTATGGATATTAGTATGGATTAGATATTCCTAGAACTTTTATTAAGTCAAAGTAAATATATTGATATTATTTGACAACAATTTAGTATGCATGACTATAAACATAAGAGTGTTGATTTTCTCATTGGCACTAAGTTTTTATTAGATGTGTGCCTCAAATTAGGGGTATGTGTAGGATCATGATGGGCCAAAAAGTGGCAACATGAAAAAAGTAGCATTTTGCACTCACCAAAAAATGTGAAAATCCCGAGTTGACTTTTTTTTTGGGTTGGGTGTCAATACATTGATCCATAGCAATGCCCAAGCCAAAGTACTACAAATTGGATATTTGATTTAAACTGGATATCTGATTTGTATCGGATATGTGATTTGTGTCTAATATCTAATTTGAAAAACATTTTAAAATGTAATATTTTGGTGCTATAAATCGGATATTCGATTTTTGCACACATAGACCCAAGAGTAGTTAGGAGGTGGAGGGTGGGAAAGAGAGACAGAGACAGAGACAAAGAGACAAAGATGGAGAGAGAGGGAAAGGGAGAGACAGAGACAGAGAGATAGAAAGGAAGAGACAGAGAGAGATGGAAAGGGGGAGACAAAGAGAGGGAGAGGGAAGAGAGAGAGGGGGAGAGAGAGAATTAGGAGGGGGAAGGGAGAGAGAGAGAGATAGAGAGAGAGGGAAAGGGAGAGAGAGAGAGATAGAGAGAGGGAAAGGGATAGGGAAAATATGAGAGAGAGAGAGAGAGGGAAAGGGAGAGAGAGAGGTCGGGAGGGGGGAGGGAGGGAAGAAGGGGAGGAGTAGAGAGGGGGAGGATGGTGGGAGGGGCAAAGAGGGGAAGAGTGTTGTTGGGGGTGGGGATAGAAGGTTTAAGGTTTTAGGTTTTAGGGTTTATGGTTTGAGGGTTTAGGGATGAGGGGGTAGGAGGGAGACTTGAAAGAGAGAGAGGGAGGGAGTGGGAGCGAGATAAAGGAAGGGATGGTTAATGGTAGAGGGTAGAGGGTAGAGGGTAGAGGGTTTAAGGGTTAAGGGTTAAGGGTTAAGGGTTAAGGGTTAAGAGGAGAGATTTAGAGGGAGTGAGTGAGAGAGAGATATGTAAGAGAGGGAGAGGGGGTAGTATGAAGAGACTTGAGAGAGAGAG